>LPNX010282553.1:598885-639185 GCA_001517045.1 Pseudotsuga menziesii
GCAGAGAGTTTCATGTATGCAGATTAAAGAAAGCCATGTACGGTTTGAAACAGGCTCCCAGGACTTGGTACGACAGAATTGACAACTTTCTATCCAGTTTGGGCTTTACCAAGAGTAAAACAGATTCCAACCTTTACTACAAGGTTGAAGATGGCAACCCAGTGATGCTTCTAGTATATGTAGATGATCTATTTGTGACAAGTACAGATGGGTTGATTGTTGATACGAAGAGAAAGCTTGCTGCTGAGTTCGAGATGAATGACTTGGGTATGATGCATTACTTTCTAGGTATAGAAGTGTGGCAGTATGGATGGAATCTTCCTTGGACAAGGGAAGTATGCAGTAGAGATCCTGAAAAGGTTTGGGATGATGGACTGCAAGATTATGGCCACATCTGTGGCATCAAACCTGAAGCTATTAAGTGATGCTTCATCAGAGACGGTTGATGCTACAATGTATCATCAGATGATTGGGTCATTGATGTACCTGACGAACACAAGACCAGACATTTGCTTTGCTGTGAACACCTTGAGCCAGTTCTTGACAGATTCGAGAAATGTTCACTTGATTGCTGCAAAGCATATTCTGAGATACCTGAAGGGTACAGTTGATTATGGGCTCAAGTACGATGCGAATCAAAAGATTAACCTGGAGGGTTATGTTGATTTAGATTGGGCAGGTAGTGCCATCGATAGGAAGAGCACTTCAGGATGTTGCTTCAGTATGGGATCAGGTGTGATCTCTTGGTTTAGCACGAAGCAATCCTGTGTGGCACTGAGTACAGCTGAAGCAGAGTATGTCGCAGCTTGTTCAGCTAGTTGTGAGGCAGTATGGCTGCGGAAGCTATTGTCTGATTTATTTGATCTCCAGTTGGATGCTACTTGTATACATTGTGACAACCAGAGTTGCGTGAAGTTGTCAGAGAATCCAGTGTTCCATGACTAGTCAAAGCATATCGAGATCAAGTACCACTATATCAGGGATATGATGCAGAAGGCAGCAGTGAAGCTCCAGTATGTTGCGACGAAGGAACCGATAGCCGATGTATTGATAAAGCCATTGGCTAGAGTGAAGTTTGAGTACTTCAGGGAGAAGCTTGGTGTTCTCCAGATCGATATTTCCTCCAAGGGAAAGTGATGAGTCCCATAGCCATTCTGACATGGTGAGAGGATTGGTTACTTCCATGGTCAGATGTAAGGGCTGAGCCATTCTGTCATGGTGAGAGGATTGGTTCCTTCCATGACAGATATGAGTGCTGAGATCCATAGCCATTATGACGAGCAGGTCAGATGTAAGGGCTGAGCCATTCTGTCATGGTGAGAGGATTGGTTCCTTCCATGACATATATGAGTGCTAAGCCATTCTGATATGACTGTAGGATTGGTTCCTACATAATCAGATATAAGGGCTATTGGCATTCTTGGAATGGAGCTGCCTGGTGAGGTACAAGGAAAACTCAGTTTATGACTGAGGGCCGTTCTGATATGACCGTGAGATTTGTTCTCACATGATCAGATATGAGTGCATGGCCATTCTGATGTGACAAAGGGATGTGTTCCCACTTGATCAGATGTAAGGGTTGAAGCCATTCTATCATGGCTAAAGGATTAGGTTCCTCCCATGTCAGATATGAGTGCTAAGCCATTCTGACTTAGTGTCAGATATAAGGGCTACCGCCATTTTTTGAATGGAGCTACCTGGTGAGGTACCAGGGATCCTCTGTCTAGCACTGAGAACCATTCTGATGTGACTGAGGGATGTGTTCCCACGTGATCAGATGTAAGTGCAGTGGCCTTTCCACAGATGACAATAGTTTGGGTTCCTATCATGCTGGTGGTTGTAAGTGCTGAGCCTTTTCACAGATGATAGTAGTTTGGGTTCCTATCATGCTGGTGACTATAAGTGCTGTGCCTTTTCACAGATGGTAGTAGTTTGAGTACCTACCATGCTGGTGATTGTAAGTGCTGAGCCTTTCCACAGATGGTAGTAGTTTGAGTTCCTACCATGTTGGTGGATGTGAATGTTGTGCCTTTCCACAGATGATAGTAGTTTGGGTTCCTATCATGCTGGTGGTTGTAAGTGCTGAACCATTTCATAAATGATAGTAGTTTGAGTTCCTATCATGCTGATGAATGTGAGTGTTGGGCCTGTCTGATATGATTATAGGATTGGTTCCTGCATGATCAGATGTGAGTGCTGGGCGTGCCTTTCTGACGAGTAGGTCAGATGTAAGTGCTGGGCGAGCCATTCTGACTTAGTGTCAGATATAAGCGCTGAAGAAAGACCTACATGGAGGCTAGGCCTACAACTAGCATGAAAAAGGGCTGGCTCTGTAGAACTTCCTATGATGAGAAGAATCATGAGATAGCACCCGTGATGATGATTGCCAGTGATGATCAAGATCGAGTGATAATCGAGATCCAGTGATGATGATCCAACAGTGATGATCCAGATCCAGTGATGATGATCCAACAGTGATGATCCAGATCCAGTGATGATCCAGATCCTGTGATGATGAGCAGTGATGATCCAGATCCAGTGATGATGTCCCATGATGATCCAGATCGAGAGATGATCCAGATTCAAAGATTGACGATGACTTGAAGATGAAGATGACTTGAAGACTCAGAAGACTTGAGATGCAGATGATGAGATGATCCAGTTGATGCAGAGAAGAAGACCAGTGCTGAAAATTGTGTTGACAGAATACCTTCCTAGTTAAGAGGGAGTGTTGATGTATTTGTAACTTTGGAATGTATTCATCTATGTAACTTATGTATTGTAACTCGATATTTATTTTGGGATGTATCTATAATGTAATTGAGTCATATTGTCATGCCTCGATGTTTCGATCGGGAGGATCAATTATGTAAACAAGTCATGTCAAGTCATAGTGGGTAACCCTCCGATTGTCTAAGGGTTAAAGTCCCCGCAGTTCCGGGGCACTAGGGTTATTAGACTCTCCTAGTAGAGGTTGGCCCTGGTATGGTTTTAGTCATGTCGGGATTAGTATAAATAGAGAATTGGAGTCTCTATTTATCACACAAGTCATCCACACTCAAGTGTAGCGCATAATTGAGGAAGGAGAAGACACTGAGGCTAGACAAGAAGAAGATTACTGCTGTTGGGAGATCACTTACTGTTTTGGGGCTTTTACTGTTTTGGTGCTGATTCTATCTTTGAGGAAGTTGCGGGGTTTTCTCCTTTATAGTTTCCCTGAGGAAAAACACTGTGTTCATTGTCTCTTGTGCTTGATTGCTGTACTTGCTATTCTCTCAGTTAAAGATCCTAATAATGCTAGCTTAATGTTGAAAAACTAACAGAAACAACTATATTTTTGAGAACAAGGAGCCAAATATCTTTAGACTTTAACATATGATTATGTTAGAGGTTGCAACTCATCAGGTGCCACAAGTTAAAAGATCCAAAGTCAGGCACATTGGAGAACCCCCAGATAAAATATTTCCCATGGCTTTCTTTGATGGAGCTGCGGCAGAATCAATTGGAGGAGCGGGTGGTTGTATTTGGTTAAATGATCAACATTATCTCTCTATGCGGCATCACTAATACAAGAGTTGAGCTATTGGCTCTCCGGGCATTATTGTACATTGCCAAAGATATTGGGTTGCCATATCTACATATCTTTGGCGACTCCTTCGTGATTATAAATTGGGCAAATGAAGAATCCACTCTTTCTATTGTGAACTTAGAGGCTTGGTGTGTCAACACTAGGAAGCTTATGTCTTTGTTCACATTTGTGTATTTCAGTCATGTATATAGGGAACATAACAAGAGGGTAGATTCATTATCCAAGGGCTTAATATGGCTTCAAGCCATCTTACTTTCACTGAAATATGTGAAGGTGAAATTTTCGAGGAAGTAGCACTACAACTATTTTGAGAGCATTGCTCTAGTTTACTTAAGGCTTCTAGCCTCTTGAGTATGACACTTTTTTGAGAAAGTTTTCGTTAAGATGATTAGTTATAACTTTTGACTATTCGAGCTGCCCCAAGCCTTGACTTGGATAATGTCTCTAGGCTATTATTATCTTCTTTAGGGACATATTTGGCTGATTGGTTTGCTATGCACATTATGAAAGGATTCATACTTGTATAAGATGCCCAAAGTGAGCATATACTCCTCTTGTATTAGCTGCTGAGGTACTTCTAGATAGATGTTAGGTTCCACATATTGGATTTGCTGTTATTTTTTATGATGTACCCCGTTACCTTTGATTCAATAGAATACCAAGGAACTGTTTTTTTTTGTCTGAAAAAAAAAGTGTCAAGATTGGTAAAATTCATCAAATTCTCTTTTCAAAATCACCTAGCAAATGACATTGTAATATACAATTCAAAATAAAAATTATCTCTAGTGCACAATTTAATCAATGCCTCATATAAGCCGATGGCAAGCTGTTCATTCATAGTTCTAGAAGACATCTCATTCATAGAGATAACCACTGAGTTACCAGCTTCTCAAAGCCAAAATCTGTTCAACATATTAATACATGACCTCAAAGCTAAATAATCTGAAGCACAAAGATTACTTCGAAGTTTGAACCAATGGAGAACATGAAGCCATTGAATGCTTCACAATAAATGAGATTATGTGGCCAATTATGTTGCATTGAGTCTAGGCTTGAGCATAGGAACTTGGTGGATTAACGTATGAGCGCCAAACAATGACCAATTGGACTAGTAATTTCAAGATGCGTTTGATAATTAATAAATAGAATAATAGCACTTAGATTGGAAGGATGCTAACAAGTAAGTATAAGTGAACTTTTATGGCTTATGTTTTAGGATTAAATAATCCTCCCTTGTCCATATATAGTCCAATAGATCATCTTGCCCAACTTAGGAGTCATTTGGATGAGTTTGGTTCCACCATGCTATTGGTGCCACCGTGCCAATCCCTACATTCTAGGGGCCACTCTGAGTGCCACCGGCAACCTCCATTAGTTGGTTGTGGTAGGTGAGCAGTTATGTTGAGTCAATCTCCAGTTACAATCAGTTAGATCACTCTTAGTTAGTATAGAGCCAGTTTTGCATGCATGCATGGGGAGTGGCGCCTTTTTCCACCTACCCCAGCTGTTAATTGATTGTAAATTGATTTAGACACAAGAGTTAGACTAGTTGCTCCCATGCAGTGATTTAGACACACTGAGTTAGCCAATCAGTTAGGTTTATTTGGTAGATTCGAATCTTATCCACATGATTCGAATTCTCCTTATTGTAACACCATTGTAATACGGTTGGAATGGATATAGATTAATGTTGTAATTAACTGATCAATTCTGATCAGATTTGTCTCAAATTTGTCTTATTCAATGTACATTGTCTTTGATATTCCAATGCATAATTCTACTTCTCAATTTCTCACATTTGTCTTTAGATCAATGGTTCACAAATTTAACATGGTATTAGAGCCTTGTTCAGGCTAGAAGCAAGTCTTTTATGATCTCTATTGTACACCAAAAGCAGCTGAGTTTCCACATAAATCCTAGAATCATAGCATTGCTCCCTCTGGATTCTATCCAGAGAAGTCTTTCCAAGTGTGACGAACTTTGAGAAAGTGTACATGTCGAGGTGGAAAGGCTTGAACTGACATATGATTGCGAAGTGAATTGTTTTTGCAGTGTTATTTGCAGGTACCTACGTAGCTTCTTGAGGAATTAACTAATCAACATACAGAAAGGTGGATTCTTCAGCTCTCGTACCCTGAATCCTTTCACCCTTCAACTACACTGATTGGGGGGCAGATATGCAAGTAGCCTTGCGCAAGCTTGGTCTATATAGGATGACAATGGGCAGAGAAACTTAGCCCCAACAACATGTTGAGAAGAACAAATTTTTATATCGACTTGATGAGGACTTCGGCTTCATGTGCACTCATATCTCCCGAGATATTTTGTTCCACCTTGAGGGACTAAGGACTCCGAAGGGAGCTTGAGATAAGCTTGAATCTTTGTTTGGCAAACAAGATGAGCTTCGAAGGCATATTTTGGAGAATGAGCTCATTGCTCTACAACCCAATGGTTTTGAATCTATTCAACAATTCTTCACAAAATACAAGTCACTAATACTGCAATGCAAACAATGTGGATTAGAGAGGAAAGATGAGCATGTTGTGCTGTCAACATTTAGCAATCTTGGATCTGAGTACCTAGTCTTTGTATCTACATTCCATTCCGGAAGAGCTTCCCTCCCTAATTGGAAGATGCCTTCTCTAGATGCTTTTGTTGAGTCCTTAATATAAGAGCAAGATAAATTGGTTCAAATGGGAGTGATTTAAACCTCAACGAATCAAGCACTCTTGATAACAGACTCAAGAACAACGCGCAAGCAAGAGGGAAGCACAAAGAGAAGGATCCCAAAATCACTGATTCAAATCCAAAGGAGAATCAAAGATCTTCTAATGGAGCCTCGGGTTCCAAGAAAAAGAAAAAATTCGAGAAGACTAAGTGTCCATACTGTATGAGAGGCTTTCATCTAGAGAGTCAGTGCATGAAGAAGACAATTAACTATCTATCAACACTCCTTGAACATAACAATATCGCCCTCCCAAAAGGAGCAAATAAATCTAATGATGGACAACCGACAGACTCGATCATGAGAGGTAACATGCCTTAAAGGCAAGCCTCACTCAGTCAAGATCTTACTTGATAGATTATGGAGCATCCAACCACATGGTTGCCTCCAGGGAATCCTTCACCACTCTCACTCTAATAGGAGGACCTAACATTCATATGGGAGATGACTCCCAAACACAGCTGCTCGGAGAGGTTCTATTAAAATCTAGCATGATGAGTTCAAAAATGTACGCTATGTGCCCTCTCTTGCAACAGATATGTTGTCTATTTATCAGATGACTCATACAGGCTCTCCCAAGAGTGTTACATTCAACTCTGACTCAGTGGAAATCACTGAAAAATCTACTGAAAATATCATAGCAAAAGGGTTTGCTAACCATGCCTCAAAGGCATATGAGTTCTCCCATTTCCTGCCTGCTTCACATCCAATAGCTTTATTGACTCATGCCAATAACACCAGCAAGTTGTGGCATGAGAGATTTGAGCATCTCAATTTCAAATTTCTCTAACAACTCTACAATGACAAAATGGGTGAGGACTTGCCACTCATCCAAACATCAGATGTTGTATGTCATGGTTGCTTGGTAGGTAAGCATCCATAGAAAATGTATGAAGTTGGGAAGGCAACTAGAGCTGCCTCTACACTTGATCTGATACACAATGATGTTTCGGGACCAATGCCTACAATATCAGTCAATGGTTCCAGGTATTTCCTTACTTTTATTGATGATTGTTCAAGGTTCTGTTGGACATATTTTATGAAACAAAAATCAGAGGTATTCAAAATTTTTAAAGTTTTTAAAGCCTTTATTGAACATAGTATTGGAAAGAAGATAGAGTCCATTAGATCAAATTATGGAGGTGAATACATTAAAAGATATTTTCAATAGTATTGTGAATTAGAGGGGATTCGAATGGAACACTCAGTTCCATACACACCACAACAGAATGGTGTGTCTGAGAGGAAAAATTGATAATTGAAGGAGATGGCAACCTGTCTTCTCCAAAATAAATCACTAATTGGGGCCACTCCTTTTGAAGCACTACATGGGCATAAGCCTGATGTCTCTCACTTGAGAGTTTTTGGTTCCAAAGCTTGGGCCAAAATACCTATGAACAAGAGCAGCGAATGCATACTGCTGGGATATGATGAGGATGCAAAAGCATATAAATTGATGGAACTTGCAACTAGGAAGTGCTCCATTGAACGCAATGTTTAGTTTGAAGAAGATTGGTTGCTTGATCCACCACAATCCGAAGCAAAAGAAAGTATAAACACTTTTCTATTTTCATTTGATGTTGATATTTTGTCTTATGTTTCAGATTCAAATGAAGAGGAACAAGGTCAACATGATCTTGATATTGAGTTTGTACCTCATGAGAATCTAGATCCAGATACAACTCCCGTTCCAAATCAGTGGCCTAAGCCTAAATGGGCCCAAAAGCTCATTGAAGAAGCTTGGGATGGTGCTGGGAATCCAGAGGACAAAAAGAGAACACAGTCCCAGTATCAGAATGAATATGTTGCACTCTCTCACACAGATTCACTATCTACAGAGTGGTGCAACAAACTTCCAGGGAAATGCTACTTGCTGATAGCAAATGATCAACAATTTGGTCCACTAAAAAACAAAATTGATCATTCCATTCCTCCTCTAGAAAGAAGAAACAAAAAGAACATTCATCAAATTGGAAGAAAATTGAGAGGTTCACATGCACAGTCTCAAGATGTTGTTGCACAAAAGAACGAAGATGTTGCATTGCTGCAGCATAGTGCTGCAAATTGCAACAAAATTTTTACAAGTTATTACCGAAAGAAGAAAATTTTCTCTTAAGTATAGCTTGTTTTCCTAATCACTGCTTATTTTGAAGGGGGGGAGAGGGTTCCCATGAGGTTTTCTCCATTTTCCTTAGTTTATTAAGCAGTTTTTATTTTTCATTAGATTGTATGGGTGACTTTTGGCCTAGTTGCCAGGGCCCAAAGTTGTCCAAGTTAGGATTAAGGAAGGGTGTTAAGATTAAATAATTCTCTCTTGTCCATATATAGTCTAATTGATCATCTTTCCTAACTTAGGAGTCATTTGGATAAGTTTGGTGCCACTGGTGCCATTGATGCCACCAATGCCAATCCCTGCATTCTAGGAGCCACCAGCAGCCTCCATCAGTTGGTTGTGGTAGGTAGGCAGTTATACTGAGTCAACCTCTAGTTACAATCAGTTAGATCACTCTCGGTTAGTCTAGCGCTAGTTTTCCATGCATGCATGGGGAGTGGCGCCTTTTTCCACATACCCCAGTTGTTAACTAATTGTAAAATGATTTAGACATCAAGAGTTAGACTAGTTGCTCCTATGCAGTGATTTAGACACACTGAGTTACCCAATCAATCGGGTTTAGTTGGAAGATTCGAATCTTATTTACATGATTCGAATTCTTTTTATTATAACACCATTGTAATACCGCTGAAATGAATAGAGATTAATGTTGTAATTAATTGATTAATTCTTATCAGATTTGTCTCAAATTTATCTTGTTCGGTGTACATTGTTTTTGATATTCCACTGGATAATTCTACTTCTCAATTGCTCTCATTTGCCTATAGATCAATGGTTCACAAATTTAACATTATGCACAAAAACAAAGGGCCATTGATATCAATTCGTATAATGAATATGATCCGCTTTAAGAGTAATTAGAGAATGGGATCCATTGAGATGCATACCTTTATTCAGAGACCATTGCTCAACTAAGTAAAGGCATTGGAAGTCTCTTTCTCTTCCATTTCATTTCACACATCTCCAAAGAGCTCGACATGGAAGCAAACACACAATCCAAAAATACGTTGTAGATTCCAGAGGGTGTGTAGGAGATTAATGAAGAAATCGTGGTATTTCTTGTTGACTTTGAGATCCCTATATCCCTGACAGACTTGCATTTCTCTCTTTCTGCTGCGATCAGCCCATCTTTTTCGGATATATAAGCTTTAAATTTTTTTGATGATATTTAGGCTCAAAGCCCTATTTATGTTTTTTAGAGATATGGATGATTGTATGCAAGAGCAGCTTATGCTTATGGCTTTTTAATTTTTTATGATAATATAGCTATGGGATTTCACTCTAGCTTTTATGTTCGAGATGAAAATTAGAGAACTCTTTATAAATGTAACTTTCTTTTATATTGAAATAAAGTTGTGAATTTTTCTTTGGAAAATTATTAGAAAATAAATAAATAAAATCCCAAAATTAAGATAGGATATAACTATTACATGATAATCATTTCTGAATGGAGTCAAACCAACCAAACTAAATTCACTAAATACAAACATGAAGAGTAAATCTAACACAGGAAAATGACACTGAAGATGCATTTGAATAAGTAAGATTAAAACACTCGACTACAGCAGCTAGCACAAACAATATGCCGAAACAGACAATTCTGAACAGTAAACAGAGGCAGGCCTCACGAGGGAGTCAATGGTTGACCTTGCACAAGGATCTGGCATAAGCAACGGTTTGAGGGTCAAGGGGGCCTAAGAAGTCCACCCAAAAAATATAAAGATAAATGATTGCCCCAGTCTACATGGAAAAGGCATCTCCTTTTCACGGGAGATAAAGGCTGATAAAATTTCTAGTTATAATGAAATTCATCCAGCCTCAAAGTGGGAACTTTGACAATTATGAAAAGCTTTATAATGTTCATCAAATTTTAAACAGTGCTCGTTACAAATATCAGAGAGACTTTATCTGCTGCTTGGTTGATAACCTGAATAGACAATGTTGAGCTTATGACAGGATACATATCTGATATCTCATTTGCATGTAAACCAGAGGATTCTGTCAACCTTGCAAAAAAGGAAAAGCCCACTTTTCCTCTTGGAGTGAAACACTATGCATATGTTCCTAAATTTTCAACACTAGAAGGTTGCTGATGAGCTTATGATGTACAAGAGCATTCCATAGACTCCTTCACCAGCTTCAGCTGCTAAGTATGAAAATAAAGAAGTCAGTGCTGGAATATTCAACAAAACTGAGACGGGAGGTGAATCAGTTTAGGACAGATTTAATCATTTTTTTAATACTTCAAAACTTAGCTGCAACAATCTTTCAACAATCATTACATAATTAATCATAACACATTATCAGCCATCAAAATCAGTACACAGTACGCACATATTTTTATGGAAACCCAATAAGGGAGAAAACCATGGAAAGATGTTCTTTTAATAAACAATGATTAGAACGATTTACAGACGCCCATCTGATTGAGACACCAATCTCTCAAGTTTATAAGCAACCTTCAGTGAGGCACCAACACCCTAAATTCTTCAGCACCAACTGAAAGGAAGCACCAACTCCCTGGATTCTCCAACAATGACTGGAAGGAGGCACCAACCCTTTAGATTTTTCAACATTGACAGAAGCTCCAACTCCCTGGGGCCTGAATTCTCCAACACCAACTGGAAGCAGGCACCAACCCCCTAGATTCTTCAGCACTGACTGAAAGAAAGCTCTGACTCCCTACCTTGCACCACCCTGCCACCTTAAAGTAAATATATATACGTGTAATACACCAACACAGAGCTGCAGCTCTGTTTCTCTACTGTTCACACAGTCAGTTTACCTTCAAAAACATTTCTCAAACAGAGACTCATTTTATGCTCAGCAAATGTAATCATCCAAGTCACATCTCTGCAGTCCTCTGTACCATAATATTTGTGCTTCATTTCGTTTGAACACAACAGCTCTGCTGTTTCTGTAGCTGCCAACTTTTGCTTACAGTCCACAAAGTCATTCCTGCAGCTGCCAGGTTTTGCTTTACAGTCCACACTCATACCCTATTCACAGTCTTCACTGATAGCTTCTTCTTCCACTTTCTCTGTGCAACCACAGTCTTTGTTCTTCTCTTCAAGATACACAAGAGTTATGCAATACCTGTAGCTGCCACATCTAGATACATACTTTGTTCTTTTTTATTTGCACATTGTGAACAGCTCCCTCATGTAAATATATTAGCACGTCTTCATACTGTCATTGAACTCTGCTAGGCAAACTCTGAGTTTCTTCTATGGAATTGCTCCACTTCAAAACCACAAGGATACTCAAATTAAATTTCAAAAACCACATTTGTCCAGTGAATAAGTTCACCTACAGAGCGATTCTCATATAATCTTTCTCAAACCACGAAATCTCAGAACTAATGAATTTAGAGCATCATTCATTCTATACACACACGTTCCTCTATCCAGCAAGAATTTATCTCACTCAAAGCCATAGCAATATTGCACTTCTTTGTAAGCTAAAAACCCATCATACACAATGCATTTGCGATCTCAGAGCTGAAGAAAATATACCTTGCAATTTTTGCCAGAACTTCGACCATAATAAAAACACACATATCTACAATTTCTAATAAAAAAATATCCTGCGATCTATAACTTTGGTACCCAAGTAAGAGATGACCTGCAATTTCTGCAATTTCTTTGAGAAGTAAAACGAGAGTGCCCTGCAACTTCTACGCCCAAATATATATAACCAGTGATCACAGAATGGGAGTGTATGTATCCTGCAACCTCAGAGTAGCTGCAATCTAGAGTTCAAACACCTGCCATCTCCTGTGCTACTGAGTTTCTATGATCTTCAGAACTTGATACCAGCGATCCTGTGATTTTTACTAATGAAGAACCCAGTACAAAGAACACTCTTATTGGCTTGTTTTTAAATAGCGTCCAGAGTCTTCGATCTTCTTTTCGATGCACACACCTTCTGCAATTAGACAAATCACAAAACCCATCCAATCTACACCCTTTTGTGTTCTTCCATCTGCAATTTTCAGAGACCAAGATAACCCATTCGATCTACACCAATTTGATGATAAATGAAATGAACTATCTTCTTATTTGTACACGTGAATGCCTCTTAGTAAAGCCAAGCCAACTACGAGAAGGGGCCGACTTTATATTTGTTTACTTTTTGCTAGGAATTGTGAGGGAGGGCCAACTTGCTGCTTCACACTTCAACTTTGACACATCACCATCTACAATATGCTTCAAACCACTTCATTGTTGCATCATTAAACAATGGCATTGCTAGAGGTGACATCACTTTATTGTTAAAAATTAAAATTTAAGTTTTTAAACATGTGCAGATCTGATTTCATAGCAGTAACAGTTTTTTTCACTTTTAGCATACTTCTAACACATAATTCAAGATTATAAACCAACAGTAGAAATTCAACTGTAAAGAAGAAAGAGTCAAGCACAAGAACACAAAATTTTACCCTGGGGAATCCTTTTTCAGGAATAAAACCCCAGCAAAGAACAATCTTCCTTAATATGAGATGACTGAAATTTTACATGAGCGGATTTATAGAGCAGACATTAAATTTGCCTCTAGGGCACACATACCAAGGGATGAACCCTCTGAAGTTTGAATGCAGCCCACTGTCCAATGTTTAAGCCTGTTGTAGATGATGACAGCCCTAATCTGATGATGTCAGTCCTTAAGAAAAACAATGCCAGCGTTGATCCTTGATAAAACTGGTGATGTCAGCCTTTGAACAAGCTTTGGCAGCCCTCTAGGGCCTGATCAGTGTTATGGGAGCCCTGCTAGGACATCAACAGCTCCACGGAAGCCCTACTAGGGCATGTTTGGACCCTCGGTTGGCTAGTTCAGACCTTAGCAGGCTTGGAACAAACTTCGGCAGCCCTTCTAGGGCAAAGTCAGACCTTCGTCTGGCTGGTTAAGATCATTGGCAGACTTACTGGAACCCTTGGAAGCCCTGATTTGGTAGACGTCAGCCCTGTTGGGCTAGGGCAGACCCGGCACTCTTGTTGGAGAAGATGGAAGCCCTATTGGGGCTAATCTGAGAAATAGCAGTCTCGTGGGAGAAACGTCAGCCTTGTGGGAGAGGACTGCAAGCATGCTTAGCTGATCCAAGCCTTAAAAATGATAGAACTGAGATAAGTAAGATAAAAAGAGGCTGAAAATACCCCAAAAAATTCTTGGACAGAGATAGATGATCACTGAATTTGAGTGTTTGATCTCTTGAGAGTGTTCCTCATTTATATTTCATCATTGAGTAAATGAAGGTGTGACTTCATTAGTTAGGGAGTCAACAAATAATATAAAATACATTAATTGGGATTAACTGGGGCTCTTTTAATTTCAATGTGGGCTTTTAACACTTTATACATTAGTTGGGGTCCTTTTAAGTTCTGGTGGGATTTTAACCCTCTTGAGAGTGTTCCTCATTTATACTTCATCATTGAGTAAATGAAGGTGTGACTTCATTAGTTAGGGAGTCAACAAATAATATAAAATACATTAATTGGGGCTCTTTTAATTTCAATGTGGGCTTTTGACACTTTATACATTAGTTGGGGTCCTTTTAAGTTCTTGTGGGATTTTAACCCACCCTTCTTGGGTAAGTCACCTTTTGACAAATTCTTAGCCCTTTCTTTTGGTCTCCATGGTCCACATATGACATCGCAAGTACATCATCATATAAGGAAGATTCAAGATTATTCTTTGGGTGTCTTATTCTCCCCACTAACACAAGGTCCCAGGCTAGTTATTCCAACAAGGGGTGGCCAGTCCCTTGAGGAGGTCCCATTGTTAAAGTATTGTAACTTCGGAAGATATTCTATTGTACTTTTGTTGTATTCCCCTTCGGAGATGTTATTCCTCCATTCGGAGATGTCTTTGATGTATTTGGCCATGTGAAAGAATCAATGTAAACCTTCGAATGTAAGTCAAGTCAAAGTACCTAAGTGTCAATATAATAAATGTTATTTGTGGTGTCCAGTTGGACAAGTGGGCCCAGTCAGTTAGAGAAGTCAACCCTGTTAAGTTAGAGGTCAAGTCAACTGAAGAATATAGATAGGTGAGACGCCTCTCTCATTCTCACAGATCTTACACTCAAGTATTGCGCTGGAGAGAGAGAGAGAGAGAGAGAGAGAGAAAGACTCTACTGTGAAAGATGGAGCAACTATTCTTATTGTTGGGGTTTTACACTGTTTTGGTCGAATTCTATACTGAGAAGTTTTTGCGGGGTTTTCTCCCTTGTGGTTTCCCAAAGGAAAATCTTTGCGTTCTCTTGTTTTCTCTTGTATTGCTGCATTTGTCTTTCTTTCAGTGATCCTTTGCTTATGGTTATGATATTATGATGCTAAATGTTTTTAGATCTTGTGTAACCTTTAAAATCTAACATGGTATCAGAGCCACCTTGAAATAAGCCTTTGTGCAGCCGAAACACTACTACAGCTATAGCTACTGAAGATTAGGGTTTCATGCCTGAAAACCCTATAAGACAAAAACTAGTCATGTTGGGACTTTCGCTATATCTCAATATTGGAGAAGGCTCGGGATTTGAAACTTTGACAGACCAAAAATAAAATCTTACTCTACCCTGTGTAAAAGTTTCAGCCTCAAATTCATTATAATATAGGAGATATGATTCCTCCAACTCAGGGTTCCACCCTCTCCCAGAATTCAACCTTAAACAGGTGACTAGGGAGAATCGCTATATCTCGGGCTAGGAAGGTCCAAATGAAATTTCGTAAGATGTTACAGATAAGGCACAGACTGTAGTTTCTGTGGTAAATGTTTCAAACCCCAAAGGTAAAACAGTGACACATGGCAATCTGTACAAGTTCGCTATGCCGAATAGTCCTGAAATAAGTCACCTTGGGAAACTTAACATAAGTCCCACCTGTTGAATCCAATTCTGCTCTAACCTATGGGGTTGGAAAAAAGAAAGACCACGCTACCTCAAGACGAAGTTTTAGACCTTGAGGAGCCGAACATGCAAATCTATAGTAGAAACAATATCAGTCACTTCTGCAGAATAAACCGAAGAAAAACTAGGGCTTCCTGTTTTGGGCACTTCCATCCACCAATCAATTGAAGGAGGACCATCAAATTCGCCCTAGGAGGGCACATCTCTCTATGTAAGAAGTTCCTCATTTTGTGGACTTTCATTTTTTGACCTAACACTACTGCCGAAGAAAACTAGGGCATCAAATATTTTACAAATCTGTCCACAGTTTTGGGAAAATAAGTATGCTGCTCAGCTTGCCTAGAGGAGGCACATCTTTCTATCCAATCAGATCCGAAAGATACCTAAGTTGAAAAATTAGCGTTCCTCTGTCAAACCCTAGGTCCACCACAAGCAGTGTTTCAAAAGATCCTTCAAGCAAGCATCAAGTTAAAGCAATTTCATTGGTAAGTTTCATCCTCCCTATTTCCATTTGAGGTTCTCATTTTTATCATGATGACAAATAGTACCAAGCTTGAGGACAAGCTTGAAAGAGTCTAGAACTTCTAAGCATGGAATTATAGAGTGCTTATCATACTTGAAGAAGCATGCCATGAAGAACTATGTCAAGAAAGAAGCTGCAAATACAGACGGAGATGAAGTCAAAGCAAAGAAGGACCTAGTCAAAACAAAGATGAGTATTTCCGTCTCCATTTGATCTCACATGTATCGTCCTTGAAGGCTCCCAATGATATGTTCGATGCAATGAACAACAAGTACGAAGATGACCTCGAGAAGTCAACTCAAGGATGTGAAGGTGCAATATCAGAAAACATTCAATGATTACTTCACAAGAAGATCTCATCTCAAGGAGCAATTAGAAGCCATTGAAGACAATGTCAAAGAAGCAAAAGCATAAATTACAATTTTTGAATGGTCTTCCAAATTCAGTCAAGAGAGTTGTTCTAGTAGGAAGATCACATATGGAGGAGTGCACGATTGATTGATGGCAAAAGAAGAAGAGATGGCAATCAATCTCTAACAACTCATGCCAAGCAGAGAGAGAACAAGAAGGAATAACATTCCTACCAAGAATAGAAGGACATCTCACAACTTAATAGTTCAATTGTGATAGAAGGATGATATGATCTAGAAGTACCAGTCGACAATAAAGAATGATGTTTGGATATGAGTTCAAGACATGAAGTGAAGTTTTATGAAAGTCTTCCAAGTAGAATCTACAAGATCAAGTATACCACAGATTAAAGTATCAAAAGATTCGAAGCAAGGTTTGTGGTTTCTATCAAAAGGAGAGAGTCGACAAGACACTGCTCTAGGGGCTAGACGCACCTCTTCAGTAGTAGATATTACACTAGACAGTTGGTGTAATCAAAGTAGAAGAACTGATCGAGTAATCTATATGGTTTGAGACTGTCTACAGAGAACCATCTATGCACAAAAGGATTGATACAAGCTCAATGGGCACTCGTGGGACAACACATACAGTTACATAAGGAGCTTAAGGATCAGCTAAAGTGATGTAGATCCCAACCTTTACTACAAGGTTGAAGATGGAACCCTATAAAGGATGAAAAGCACATAGATGGATACAAAGTAAACTAGTAGCAGAGGAGGCTACCTATCACTCCAATGACCTAATACAAATACAAAGGAAGGATGGTGCTCCACCTCAGAGGGAGTGACTACGGTAGACCCCAAAGCTCGAGAATCTTGACATGATTCTTAGGATTAGAGGTATGATGAAATCCATAGGAAATTTTACTTATCCAAGTAAAGAATGCAGAGCAAATGGTGTGGAACGTAAAGGGTACTACAAAGATATGGTGACTTTATTTGATAGTGCTACGAACAGAAATATCACTCCAACATATTGCAGAAAGCAGAGTGTTTCTCCCAATACAACCAAGGATGAATATGTTGCAGCTGAGAAGAAAGCAAGTAAAGATTCCTCAAAGTAATGAGGAATATGATCCAGAAGAATTATACTGATGAAGATGGAGATTATACTCTTATCCATTCATTGGATAAGAAGAGATGCACTGGCAGGACACACAGACACGGTCCTATGTGATCTATGGTGTAAGAAGACTTGCTTAGTATTTTCGATCATGAGCAAGATAGGAACAGGTCTTCAGAATCAACGATGAAATTGAACACATTGGCTGAGACTCCAGTAATCCAAGAAGACAGAGATCAAGATGGAGTCTACCAAACAAACAAAGATAAGTATTTGAATTGTCAGTTCCTATATATCTAGTTGTGCAAGATGTGTACATAGAGATGTTTCTAGATTCAGGAAAGGTATTATGCATATTAGAATATTTGTAGTTTAGTACTAATATGCAGGTGATGGGTAAGTGGCTTATGTTGTTCCTTTGTTACTTATGAAACCTCCTTGCTGAAATGATGTCTTGGCAAGATGGAAGGCATATAGAAAGTTACCATATACGAAATATAAATGATTGTTGCATTAGCGGAAGTAGTTGAATGATTATATATATCTTTATGCATAAGAAACTGTCATTTTGAATATGTTACGACATGTTTCTAATCATACAACTGTATTTGACTTGTAAGAAGGATGGTATGCAATCACCTACAAGAGAAGAAATGATGAAGTTACGAATGTACAATACAGTTGCGAATGTACAAGAAAAGAATGATGCAAGTTGTAAATGTACGATACAATTGCGGAGGTACAAGAAGAGAATGTTGCAAAAGGGAGTTGTAAAGCTCAAGCATGTTCCTACAAAGGAACAAGTGGCAGATGTGTTGACTAAGCCTCTGGCTCGTGTAAAGTTTGAATAATTCCGAGACAAGCCTGGTGTAGTCCAAAAGGACCTCTCTCGAAAGAAGTGACAGTAGATGGATGATGGATGCAATGGTGAGTAGCTCAGTCTAAAGGAGTGTAAGTCTGGCTAGGCTTGTTTGGCCCGAAAGGGTTAGTAAGTCAAACGAGGCCTACTGATCCTAGGGGGATTAGTATGTTTGGCTAGGCTTGTTTGGCCCGAAAGGGTTTGTAAGCCAGACAAGGCTTGTTTGGTCCCCAGGGAGATCCATTTTTCCAACTAGGCTTGTTTGGCTCGAAAGAGTTAGTAAGTTAGACAAAATGCCCGGATGGATCTACCAAAGAACTCACCGTGATGCTGCTCCGAGACGTTGAAGGGCAAGATGTATCCTCAGTATTGTTATATTATTGATTGTTGATGATTGTTGATAATGGTTGCTAAGATGTTTTGATGATTGTTGAGACAATTGTTTCAGTGTTGTTACACTGATGTTTGCTGAAATGTTTGCTTCGGTATTGATGATTATTGTTGAGATAATTGCTTCAGTATTACTGATGATTGTCGAGATGTTTGTTTCAGTATTGTTATACTGATGATTGCTGAGATGTGTGCTTCAATATTACTATATTGATCATTGTTGAGATAGTTCCAATGTTGTTACATTGATGAATGTTGATTGTTGAAGTTTCAGTGTATGATTGTTGATTGTTGAATTGATTGTTGAGATAGTTTCAGTAATCCTATACTGATCAGTGTTTTCATACTTATGTTGTTTGGATGATTGTTGAGATAGTTTCAGTATTCCGATACTGATATGACAGGTTCAGTATTTTTCATACTGATGTTGATGTGGCAAGCTCAATATTTTCATACTAATGTTGATATGGCAGGTTCAGTATTTCTATGTTGATGTTGATGAGTTAGTTTCAGTATTTCTATGCTAATGATTGATAAGAGAGTTTCAATATTTCTATACTGATGATGGTGAGGTAATTTCAGTATTTCTATACTAATGTTGATAATGATGTTGCTTCAACATTTCTATGTTGATGCTGATGATGTGGTTATGGTCCCAACACCCTGTGCTAATAATGTTAATGTGGTTGAAGTCACAACACTTTGTGTTGATGATGATGATGTTGTCTCAACATTTTTATGTTGATGATGATGATGTTGTCTCAACATTTTTATGTTGATGATGATGATGATGATATTCCATCATCTCTATGCGGATAATGTAGATGATGATATAGCATTTATTGATGTTGTTTCTTTAGCACTAACATGCTAATAATGTTGTTGTTGTTTCAGTGTTTACATACTGATGATGCAGATGTTGATGTTTCAGTTTTTACATACTGATGATGCAGATGATGATGTTTTAGTATTTACATACTAATGTTGCAGATGATGTTTTCAGTATTGACATACTAATATTGCAGAAGAAGATTCAATATTCACCTACTGATGTGGCAGAAGAAGATTCAGTACTCACGTACTGATGTTACAGAAGAAGGTCCAGAAGATGATTCAGTATTCACATACTGATGTGGCAAAAGATGATTCAGTATACACATACTGGTGTTACAGAAGAAGGTTTAGTGTTTAGAAGATGATTCAGTACCCACATACTGATGTTGCAGAAGATGATCTAGTACTCACATAAGATGATTTAGTATCCACACACTAATGTTGCGGAAGATGATCCAGTACTCATAGAAGATGATTCAATATTTACATACTGAGGTTGCAAAAGAAGATCCAGTATTCTCATACTGTTCACCAGTCAGTTGAACAATTGTGATGATGTTTTTTGTTGATGTAGAATACCTTCCTAGTTAAGAGGGAGTGTTAAAGTATTGTAACTTCGAAAGATATTCTATTGTACTTTCGTTGTATTCTCCTTCAGAGATGTTATTACTCCATTCGGAGATGTCCTTGATGTATTTGGTCATGTGAAAGAATCAATGTAAACCTCTGATGTAAGTCGGGTCAATAGTACCCAAGTGTCAATATAATAAATGTTATTTGTGGTGTCTAGTTGGACAAGCGGGCCCAATCAATTAGAGAAGTCGGCCCTGTTAGGTTAGAGGTCAAGTCAATTGAATAATATAAATAAGTGAGGCGCCTCTCTCATTCTCACAGATCTTACACTCAAGTATTGCGCTGGAGAGAGAGGGAGAGAAAGATGAGCAACTATTCTTGTTGCTGGGGTTTTACACTGTCTTGGTCGAATTCTATACTGCGGAATTTTTGCGGGGTTTTCTCCCTTGTGGTTTCCCCGATGAAAATCTTTGTGTTCTCTTGTATTGCTGCATTTTTCTTTCTTTCAGTGATCCTTTGCTTATGGTTATGATATTATGATGCTAAATGTTTTTAGATGTAATATCCCCATGAAATTGCTTTTATTTTCATGTTTTGAAAATTATTTTTATTATGTAATGAGTTATGAAACTCAAAGAATAAAATGACATTTGCACAACAAACGTTTTTATTTTTTTTATTAATAAAGAAAATAACACTTGGAGAACTCAACTACATGAGGGGACACCAACCATGGCACCAAAGAACATGTGTAAGCAAGCTAGAGTGATTGATACCAATCAAATCCAATCCAAAACTCAATAACCAGACAAGATCCTAAATCATAGGGATTTAGGGATCTGATTGGAGATTTGATGGGGATGGCATAAGACCCGGGAAAAGCTATTTATAATTTTATATGAGTGCACTGGAATAGCACGGGACGTCGTGTTGTGCATGGGGAAAATGATTGTTGAGTGCATGTGTTGAGCATTTTTCTATTTGATAAGTCCATCGTGAAAACTTGTTACGGCCTCACGGTTTGAGTGCCGCAAGGAAGTTCTTGTTGTTCTGGTGCATGGGGTGATCCAGCTCGGGGGTGGAGCAGAGCAAATTGTTGAGTTGTTGCCTCCTACAGTTGGGAGAAGTTGATTCTCCAAGTGTGTTTTTCCTTGGATTAAAGTAAGTAGATCTGATTTAGATTTCATATACTTCAGCTTGAGTTATGTTTTTTTTTGCTTACCAATGAAATGAACCGTAAATGGGCTAATTGCTAGATCTTTAACTTGTACCTTATGAAACTAGGATCTGTGTGTTTTTAGTCGAAAACAAATATCTAGTATCTACACGTTTTGTTTGTTTGTTGATCTAACGAAACTTTTAGAAACAAATCATAGCCTGCATGTTTTCTACACATCCCGAATTGGTATGTGTTTCCCATTTTGTTTGGATTTGTCTGCGTTTTTTGGTCTCTACATTTCATGCATCCTCTGCGTTTGTGTTGTTGTCTGCGGCAAGTAAATTTGTTTCTTTTATAAAATTTATTACCGATCTGAAGAATCCAATCCAGATTTTTATCAAGGTTTGCGATCTTAGTTTTGGAAAAGCCACTTTGATCTCCTTTCACCTTCCTAGATAACCTTTCAATTACTGCTATCAAATTTTTTTATGTCTTCTATGCGATTCCACATCCCACGATTTGGTGGAAAAGATTTGTTTGGAGAGCGTGAATTGGAATTTGGTGACATGGGAGCTCTTTCATTTCAGTGTGTATTTGAATTTTGGGATGCAATCGATGGCCACAGTTTTGATTTTATGACGGATCAACGTTTCACTGGATCTACCCCCTCCTTTTTTTTAACAAGACTGGATGCTTTTTACAAAGGAAAACAAAAAATCTACAGCCTTTGACTTGTGCGATTTGAGCCTTTTTCCTGCTGAAACTTCAAACGCATGAACCATGATCAATTCTTGGTGAAGTTATATCTTTTCTTTGAGTGAAAGAGGCTACGATTGTTAAGGCATTCTTGCTGAGCATAGATCTCTCTCTTCCCCTTTTTTTTCTTATATGGAAAACTAGTTGAGAACGAATTTACTTTTTTGAATCTGATTTAGCAGTTCAAAACCTGTCTAACCTAACACTTCAGCATTTCTACCTTGACCGCGTTGCCTTGTGGTTTGGTATTAGGTGTTTATTATTATTATAAACCCATATCCGTTTCTATTTTCAGTTTAAATCCTTGTCTGTGTGGCTTTTATCTGCTCTATACAAACTTATCATAAGATTTTTACCAGAGCCGGAGAGTTACGACTTCCTTGATCATTAAGATCGGATAGTTTTCTTGTTTGAGCCTTTTACCTTGTTGCATTTTAAACTATGATCAGATCATTGAACTAGTTGGTCTTTCTCTTTGAATGCCTTGACCATTTATTGCGTTTGACCTGGTAAATGTTTGAATTTTCCAATTTACTGGTAGTCATGAGTGAAGGCATTTGATAACACCCGTCAGTATATCTCAACCTTCGTTATAATTTGGCTAGTCAAGCTTTGAAGTTTACGATGTAATATGCTCTCTAATTTTTGTTTGAACCCTTTTATGGGATTTATGGTTGAAATAGAATTATATATATAAAGAACTGAAAGTTATGTTTTAAATTCATCAGCATGCCACTTGTGTAAACTAGAAGTTGGAAATCGCCGAATGACTTAAGTGTGTATTAAGGGTTCTAACTACTTTTCATAAAATAGATATGAAGAATCGAGATTTAAATGAATATATATATATATATATATATANTTTAAATGATTATATTTGAAGTTTATAACGTAAATTCATGTTTATATATATATTAAAATATAAGTATAGGATAAGGCTGTTAATTTACAAATCAAAAGAAGAATAGGTATGTTAACCATTTTGAAAATAAGGTTTTTATTTATTTTCTTTTACAAGTTAGTAGTTCCATATTGTAACACTCCAAAAATCACAAAAAATTAATTTTTTTTCTTTTTCTGTGTGATATTTAATGCTAAGTCATAGTCTACAATGTTAGTTTAACAACTATCTTTAGGTAGATTTCAAGATAGGGCAGTAAGAGAAACTTAACAGTTAACATTCTTGACTAACTAAAACTAGAGACTACAGAATTATTTACTAACTTAAAACACATTTGCTACTAACAGCATTCATTCTATTGTTGATTTCTCTTAGTGTTGAAAGTTAAAGAGTTAGAAACTTAATGAATTCAGATCGATTGTTTAATTTACATCATGTGCATGATTGTGATAGTTGTTTTTCTTGTCTTACTGAAGGGGCTTGAAGTTTGCCCGAGGCTTACTTAGCTTTCTCAAGCTAATGCATAATCGATGCTTTTACAGGTCTTTACAGGTAAGATTTTTACTTCTGGTTATGAGGTGTAATATTAAGGATCGGAAGGAAAAAAATAGTAAGTTAGGAAAGAAGATCCTAAACTTATTTTTCAGTCTATACTATCGAAATGTAACAACTTCTCAGTTCCCTAACCAAGACTATTTATCCTGAAAGCAGATTAGAGTTGCTAGGGTGCATTTCTATTTTATAAGTTCGATGGTAATTAAATAACAACATACTCTTAGTTGTTTGAAAGTACTTAATCCTGATTACTTTCAATGTATTTTTATCACTATGAACTTAATTTTCGTTAAAACTTCGAACTTCCTAAGGTTTATCATTGCTAAATTGCATTTAATAGTTATTTACTAAACTGTGTCTCAGCAATTCTAGTTTATGCAATTATCTAAAATGATGCATAAAAAATCCATCTATCCCTAGTAAAATTTGCAATGCATGTTATACCACTAAACAATGCATGTCATAATAAATACCCTATCCTAAGTGATTTAGAATGCATACCATATAACTAACCCTAGACATGATTTTATTTCCTTAAAATATAAATTTAACTAGGTATATATATCCTATTTATATCTTATGCTGAACATTAAAAGGATTTTATTATAAACAAAGCAATGAGATTATTTAAACTCATGAATGCAGTGCAGGCCCAAAACTATACCCAAGTCATAAGAATCAGAAGCTTAGTGGAGTCCACGTGGGAGCTATTCGTTCGTGGAAGGGTTTTTGGTGTCAACCCTAAACATAAAACCACAAGCTTTTACCCTAACCACTGTTCCATTTCATTTTATCGTTTTAGCTCTTTTGGCCAAGAAGGAGTGGCTGATAGGCCTTCGGCATTTTCGGGTCTGTAACCTCATCGTGGTGGCATTTTGAGAAGTCTGAGGCTCTAGTTCTCTGTTGTTATCGTGAGCTTAACAACTATTGTTATCGTGAGCTTAACACTAAAATCGTAGTTCTCTTGTATGCTCAAGGCATTTAGTGGTTCACAGTTGGCTCAAACGCCATTACATTTTCTTGAGCTCGGCCATAAAACTCACAAGTTAAAGACTGGATTTTCCACCTGTTTTCAACGAGTTCTGTGTAAAAGAAATGGTAAGTCTCAACACTCCTTCTCAACACTGACTTAACTCTTTTTCTAAAGCTAAGTCCTAAAAGTTTTAACACAAAAAGCTTGACTGCAGGTGAAGGGGTTTGGTAGCACCCACTGTCAATGAGTGAAGGTGTTTACCAAGAACGTGAAAGGACAGGAGCTCCACAGGCTCGATAAGCCTCGGTTCTTACCTTAGGGTGCCTTTCCTTGTTGGTTTGCAGAGAAGAAATCAATGGTGCTTACGGCCGTTACCTACTTATCGTGGTTTTCATTTTATTGTATTAGCAGATAGTTTGTTTTGTTTAAAGTATTAGATGCTAGTCATTAGATTGGTTGAGGATGAAGTCGGCCGTATGGCCGTTGTTTACAACCCTTGGGTTTTTGTAAAGAGTTACGGCTCTGGTAAAAGATGAACTAGGGTAAAAAAATTATTATCACAAGGTCTTTACAAACAATTGGTTTTAAGAGGAAACTATTTATAATTATCAGTTAGCTACGATGCAGAGCTTACGGCTCTGAAATAGATCTCTGTTTAGCTAGAGTTTGTAATTTACTTTATAAAAACTCTGAATATCTTAGGGTTCGTAATAAAAATCATATTGTTTAGACTGTAAGCATTAAAGGAACTTTGTTTGCTATTTTTGCTCGGCTTCTGCAAATTTTCTTATGGCTTTGGTTATAATACAACAATTCTAGTTCCTAAACATTATATTGACTTTCTTAGTTTATAAAATGAGGATTTGAAGACTCTGTTTGCAATAAATTGCTATAAAAGAACCGAGCTTGCGGAATAATGCGTGAAAATGGTTAAACCTGTTTTGTTTTAAGTATTTGCCTAAACATAGAGTAAAATGTGTGTAAAGAGTTTTTATACTTTAACTTAACCTGAAAATAGCAATTACTACGGTTGTGACTTGATAAAACCAGTTAGCAATTAGATAAATTAATTTTTATCTCTAAATGCGGTACTATTTATGATTAAGCTAGATTCTGGTTTTTATTTAGCAGTTCTAATGTTTAGATTAACAAGGTTTGTTGTGTTAATAGTTAGAGGTAGATCTATCTTACTTTTTATTAGCTTCTGGAATGAAATAAACAGTTTAGGGTTTTTAAAACCAAACAGCTATTCCTTTATAAATAATAGAGTTTGTTTGTTTATTAAAGTTGGTTTACTATTTACTCTGCTTTATATAATTATAATCTTAAATAATACTAGTATTCTTCATTAGTGTTAATAACTTAATAGTTTTACAGTAATTATTTAGTTTATTATAGTACTCATAAAACCTTGAGTGTAAAACAACAATTTTACTATACCAGGTTGTCTAAAGTGTTATGTAGAGGTTTTATAAATATATATATGAATATGTTTAAGTCCTGAAGGAGGAAATTAATGATGTATTACATTATGCATAGCTTCAAAGCTGTGTAACAACAAATTACTTTTTAAATTCTGTGTAGTATTTTTAGAGCAAAATTATATATATATAATTGAGAAGGACTATTATCATTCCTGATTTAAACAATCAGTAAAAGTTTTCTAAGTAAAGCAGATTCAAACGCATCTTATCTCTATATAAACATTCTTCTAATTCAACCTTCTGTACTAGAGTACTTCGTCTTATGACGAGTGGAAAAATACAGAAAGGGGTTTTTATTTATTAAAATCATCTTATCTAATTCTAGTTTAACAAATACAAGTAAATTCCTGGATAAAAATGCAGACTTAAAACCAATCTATTGCAGCTGCAAGCATCTAAGAATTTATAGTAAAACATGACTATACCCATTTCATTACTTTACTTGCATAAGATAAAAAAAATAACACATTGGAACCTGATAACTTGTAGAGGAGACAAACAACCCAAGGAGCCCGTTCCACCCAACCTTTCCTGAAGATAGCTCATTGTTTATCTTAGGACCCCCGAGTCTGTCCACTGGTCCATTGGTTGAAAGAACTGGGTAAGAAATGGGATTAAACACCCCTGCAACTCCACAGAAGTACTTCTATCCTTAGCAGAAAAGAACTCAGCCAACAAGCTGCACTAGTTCTGAAACAGTCTTAATCACTCAGTCCACTTCTACCTTTCCCCTTATCAAATCTCTTGTGCATCTTTCTCTCATTCAGAAATTTCACAAGTAAAGATTGAACAGCCTCCTGCTGAATTCGATGGGTAAATATATGCATGCTTAGGTCTTTTGGTCAGTTTTTCACTTAATGAGCCACCTGCTCTTGTTCCACTTTCTTGGAGAACATGACCACAAATTAGGGAAGTTGCCCCCTACAACAGCTAGAAGTGGTTTGAGGATGTTGCCATGTGTTAGTTTTCTCTCACCCCAATCTATTCCACCTAGTGGGCCAATAGACACTCATTCAACAGCTTCCTTAGGCTATTTGTCTCATATTTTATTTATTAATTAATAAAATATTCAACATAATTAATTACAATCATTCTTGACCCCACTTGGTCAATAATCATAAACATTACAATAAAAATAAAATATAATGTCTTCTTAAACATAAAATGTTATTACAATTAGGGTACGTGACACATATGGAGTATAGTTTTTGATAGTACGGATATAAAGGAGAATTTTTTTTGAAAAAGTGTAATATGTTATTTGCTATGAAATTAGTCAATAAAGATCATTGAATATTAATCATCAATGATTAAGCTAGTGATACATATTTAGGAAGTGAATGTTATGTAAATAGAGTAGAGATTCAGTTTTTATTTGGATGTTTTTATGATTATTGAGCAAGTTAGTAGTTGGGTATGTTACATTAGATCTTGTGTAACCTTTAAAATCTAACACCCATAGCCCCAATGACCGAGGAGAGGAGAACATCACACATCACTTTTAATGGCCTAGTAACTGACCAGGTGCCTCAACCCCAGGCTTAATCAAGTTGACGATAACCAACAACTTGGTAACAGACCAAGTGCCTCAGTGCCAGATTGAATGATATTCCTGGTAACTGACTAGGGCCTCACCACCAGGCTGAATCAAGTTGACCATAGTCAACAACTTGGCAACAAACCAAGTGCCTCAATCCCGGACTGAATGATATTCCTGGTAACTAACCAGCTGGCTTAGCCCTAGGCTGAATCAAGTTGATCATAGTCAACAACTTGGGTAACAAACCAAGTGCCTCAGTCCCAAATTGAATGATATTCCTAGTAATTGACCAGGTGCCTCCATTCTCCTAGAAAATGGCAGGTGCCTCCATTCTCCTAGAAAATGGCTCTTGATGCTGCTAAAAAATCAACATTTATTGTTAACATTCTTGTTCAACAAGCCATTGTTGCTTCAAAGTTATCATAAAGACATTTCAAGGCTTCTTAACATTGACATATTTTGCTTCATGACTTTGCTAATTGTTGACATTCCTATTCAACTCAGTTTGAGAAGGTAGAGCCCAGATTTGTTTGTGGACCCATTGTTGATCACGACCATTCTAGGATGACCTCTTCTTATTTGCATTGGAGTTGATTTAGAGGACTATCAAAAACATCATTTACATGTTTTACACGAATACCAAAATCCTGTAGTTTGGGTTGCTTTGAATGTTTGTGGGGATGCAAATCACGATTTGGCACCTGTAGCATGTTCTTCACTTATTAGGCTTGCATACCCTTCCTTTGGAACGAGAGAATCCTTGAGTGGGATTTGTTTATTTTTCTGAGCAGCATCAGGAGCCTTTCTCTTAGGAGAATGGGACCACAGTGAAGACTCAACTCAGTGTTGAGTGACCATTCTGTTGAATGGTAGATATTTGGTTTGGGACAATGATATAGACCCAGCTCTCCCCTAGGTAGACTCAACCTTGTGTTGAGTAGACATCTGGTCCAGGACCACGATGTAGACCAGTCTAGGACTGGTAGACTCAACTTAGTTCTAAGCTAAGTCACCGTGTTCGGCGAATTTTCGCCTTCAAGTTCGAAAATCGGCGATTTTCTGCCCCAATCGATTTTGTTCGTTGAAGTTCGTCGATTGAAAACGTGGATTCGATTTTTATTGTTCAGCGAAAGTAAACGCGAATAAATTCGCTATAAATTCGGCGTACATTCGTTTGAAAATCGTTTTTTAGTGGTTAAACGAAAACCTAGACTATTTTGACCAAGACCACGTCCTCCCACGGCTCATCTGTTGGCATTGATCTATTCTGCAATCTCTGCTAGGTTCCAGGTCACGTGCAACGGTACGCATTTCAGTTAAAACGTAACATGCAGAAAACCCAAACGATGGTCTTCACATGTTCCAAGGCCACGGTTCACCGCCCTAACAGGTTTCATGCGACAGCCCCGACAATTTATCGATTTTTCAGCTTGCATGCGACAGCATGCAATTAGGTAACAAGGCCTGCGGGAAACCCAAACGACCTCTTCAAATGCATTGTGTCCACCGCCCTCTTTTTTTATGAGAGATTCATAATAACTCCTCCTTTATGAATTTACCAAAAACGCTTATGTATTAAATTAAGAATTTCCCTCTAAAAAAAATCCAGATAAAAAATATCATAACAAAAATGTGAATAGTACAATGGAATTGACGGGTAGGTTTAAGGTCAACCACCTATCACCCGATGTACAATAAAGCTAAAAATATATTTAAAAAGAGCGACCATAGGTAAGTAAGTAGGGGTCGGGATAGGTTAAAATTTAGTTAGTTTTTAGGGGTTGGGATAGTTAAAATTTAGTTAGTTGTAATTAAAAACTAAGAGTAGAGAAAATAAAATAAAGGAATAAAGAGAAAGATTAAATTGGTGTTTTTAAAACAAATATAAAGATATGAGAAAGAAAATAATAATAAAAGAAAAGGAAATAAGTCAAGTTTTAAGAGCGAGAAGATAGGAAAGAATAAAAGGACAAAAAGACGCATTAAATGGATGTTAGTTAAGAGAAACAAATTTAAACCATTGAAATAGTGTCATGATCAAGGTGAAAATAAAAATAAATATAATTAAAAACATTTCTGGAATATGAATGAAAATATAGAGTAATGAATGAAAATATAAAGTAAAGTAATGTTAGAAAAAATAAATATAAAGGTATAAAATAGTATAATGATCAAAATGAAAATAGTAATAATAAATATAATGATCCAAATCTCATATATTTTTTAATTTCGATATATTTTAGTCATTCGAACTTAATGCCAAATTTTATGCCGATTTTTATCGCCAAAATTTCAAGTGCCGATTTTTTGCCGAATTTCAAGGTCGCCGAATTCGAACACGAACTCGAACCAGGTGACTTAGGTTCAAAGTAGCCATTCTCTTGGAGAATGAAGAAACTGTAAGCCTTAGACTGGGTGTGGGCATGTGTGGCACTCTAACCCTTGATCTATGGGCTTGGTGTGCTTCTCCAAGGATTAGCTACCCTTGGTTAAGTTACCCTAGCACCAGATCTAGGTGTCACACAATGTGTAAGATAAAAGCATTAATAACTCTCTTGGTTTATGATGATGTACTTTTGAAATAAAAAAAGGACCAGAGGGGCACTTGAAAAAGGCTACAAGTAAAAGTAAAAATATATAAGTATTTTTGGATCTTAGGAAAAAGACCACAGGTGAATTAAATAAGGACTTTTGGTAAAAGTAAAAATTACATAAAGGACCTTTTGGTAAAAGTAAAAATTACATAAAGGACCTTTTTGGTAAAAAGGTAAAAGTGAAATTAGGAAAAGAATAAAATATTATTATTTTATCTTTTTTAATTTTTGGTCCACTTACAGGTGACTCAAGGCTATAAAAGAAGATCAAGTCATTTCATTATGACACACACTTGTTCTCACAGGTACAGTTGCTCCATGTGAAGTTCTTATAGGTTTGAAGAAGAAGTTAATGATTGTGCCCTAGCATGGATGAGTCTAGCTAGGGCATCATCAAGTGAAGCCAAACCTTCAGCAAGGGTTTTCATTCTTCAACTAGGGATTTTGCCAAAACCCTCATCTTCAGTACTTCTCCAAATCTGGGCAGCCATTATCAGATCCGGGCAGTTACATTCATCCATGGGCATGCACATTTCTAGACCTGGGCAGCTTCTTTAAATTCCAGGCAGCTGAGATTTTGAGCAGCCCTTCTTTTCTTCACGGGCTACCCCTGTTTTCATTCGGGCAGCTTCTCTCAGCCTTGACCCTTTTTTTTCTCCTCAAGCAGCCGTTAGCAAGTGCCTGTGAGGGATTTGAGACACTGCTCATCCTTCGGGCTGCTGTACAGACCCTCGGGCAGCCTGCTGGGCACACCCGGTAGGGTTTTGTGGCTGCACAGATCCTCGGGCAGTCTGCTGGGCACACCCGGGAGAGTGCTGTAGCAGCATAGACCCTCGGGCAGCCTGCTGGGCACACCCAGGAGGGTTCTGTGGCTGCACAGGCCCTCGGGCAGCCCTACGGGTAGCCCTTTACACCCTTCGGGCAGGGCAAACCCATCCGGGCAGAACCTGGACAGAAGAAGAGACAGACAGCAATGAACCCAGGCAAATCCGGATCGTACGGACGGGCAGCCAGGCAGCAGACAGAGACTGAGGGCATTCCGGGCAGGCCATAATAAATTCGGGCAGTCTGACAGTGAATTCGGGCATCAGAGAATTGAATCCGGGCAGCAAAAAATCAGTCTAGGCAGGTCTGATATTTTCTGAAGAGCTGAGAATTTTTGGTTAGACTGTTTTGGGCAGTCTCCATCATTTCTGGGCAGGCTCTAATTCATCATTCAGATCTGGAAAATTTGGACAGACTGTTATACAGTCTCAATCATTTCTGGGTAGGCCCTAATTCCATCTCAGGCAGATCTGATAAAGTTAGACAGTCTCATTCAGATCTGGAAATGTAGTTTACTAAGGTTTGAAAAACCTCAGTTTGTTTTTGCTGAGAAATATTATTTATTAAACTGTGGTGAAACCCAGATTTGGGTTTGAGGAACTTTTTGAAGAATTTTCTAAGCCATCTCATTTACGAGATGAGCTATTAATGCTTTTGGAGTTTTTGTGCTTTGAAGGTTTCCCCAGTGAAAAATCTTGTGTCCATGCGATGAATATGTTTTTGCTGCACTGCTGATTTGTTTATGTTTATCTGCAAATTTTAAAAGTTTATGCTAATGCTAAAAATTCAACAGGATTTGCCTGGAGGCTCAATAGATCATGGTGGTCAGGAATAGGGCTAGTGTGTCTTCATTCTACTGCCTCCACACCAACATGCTCTTTGACACCAATGACACTTTCTTCATGTCTTGGCATCAATAGTCCTCTTAGCCCTGTTATGTAAAATACCCCAATATTACCTTAAGGCTATGAGACATTCAAGAAGTCTGTAAAATAAAAAGTTTAGTAATCTTCTCCCTAATTAAGGCATTTTCACTGCATTCGTATCATCATCATCATGTAAACAAAAGAAATAAACCAGCACAACATAGTAATACAAATGCGACAACCATTTTCACGTGGTTCACCTCATCCACGAGGCTACGTCCACCAATTTATTTTTCTTTTATTCCTTTATCAAAATAGAGTGCTTACAACAATCATGGCTCATTCATGGCTGGCTTACCTTACCTTACAGCGGATCTATGGATCCAGACCCTATCATTCCAGACTATGCATAAGAGTTCCCTTTTCCAACATAAATTTGTATGTCTTAATCATCCAGGCTCGGTATAGAATAACTTATTATATTATTCCAGATATTATTGATTCCTATCACAATATTGTTGTTTAATATAGACAAATGAATGAATCGCCAAGAAGTAGTCATCACACTTATCTTGTATGAAAACGACTTACTACTAACCCATATTTTACAAGATTAAGCTGACAGATATATAAATTTTATCATAAAGGAAAAGTACCAAATCAAGACCCATTACGAGTTTAATGATAAGGCGAGTAGCAGAGGCTACGAACCCTCAGATCGAGTTATTGCAAGCGGCCAAAATTGTTCAATGGTTCCTTCGGTTCAATCTAAAAGAAAAACAATCGCAGGCAGTGGAGAATACATCCTGCCTTATAACAAAGGCAATCGCAGGCTTCGAAAATTTATTAATGCTCAGATCGAAAATGAACTGAGGGGCTTCAGGGTAGTTTGTATGAATTTCCATAGCACAGTTTCAGGTTAGAGATAGTAAGAACTGGAATGACCTCGACAGAGAGAGGTTCATAACATGTAAAGAGAAAAAACACGGCTTGGAACAAGAAAAAGATGGGGCCATGACCCAGCCGATCCCTAACAAACAAATCACAGACAGCTGGGATATATATATATAACGAGGATTTAGATTTGAATCCGTCCGTCATAAAAGGTAGATCGCCGGCTATTGATAAAAAGCTGGCACATTGGGTCTGAACTGTAAAACAAACAGAAGCTTACCCTGAACCCCATTTACAAACAGATCTGGAGATAGCTGAGCGCTTATCTCTACACAACCTAAAATCTAGATTATGAATTACATTGAAGCTATAAGGAGGCACGATGCTGGATGTGGATTGTGATCCACGCAAAAATTGAAATCTTCTCGAAAGATTAGATCATACCTTGCTCAATAAAAAACCTGGTGATCGACTGAGTCCGATCCCGCAAGCCAGATCGACACGCTGTCCATGTGCAGTGAATTTCCCCTCACCAATCTCCCTACTCCCTTAGCACAGAGTTTTCCCTCACAGATCTTGATATTCTCCAGGCGCAGAGTGGATTTTTTTTTTCTTCCCCCCTCACCATGCACAACTTTCCTTTTTATGAAGGAAATCTTCTCCCCAAAGTGCGTCCAGGGATTCTCTGACCTCCTACCCTCCTAACGGCTAATACTTAGCTTAAGGTATCTCTTACACAAAATCCCAAGAGAATAGGGGTGCGGCTGATTTTGAGGGAGTCCTTTAGGGAAAAAGCCATTACTTTTCTTAAACTGACGGTTCCCATCAAAGCTCCTCTTATCTTGCGTGCATGCCATTATGTGGCTAGTTAGATACTAAAAATACCTCATGAAAAGGAAGGATAACTTCATGGGCCAATAACTATTCCCATCTATCCGCTAGCCCTTGAGTGAGATGTTTCTATATTTTTTTTCTTTTTTTTCCCTTTTACCTACGTGGTCTTTTTAGCATAATACACATGCTATTATGCTTATTACTATAAAGCTTAGAGTAATCAACTCACTCCATTAATTGCTATATTCTGGTTACAACACTAATCACACCCTATTGAATAGCGTGGTAGTGATTATACAAGGTTAACGTTTACGATTAAACACAATTAATAGAACTGCCATGACGTCATTCACATGATGTTTGACTCAAAGGGATATGCTGCCAATTAATCTTTTGTTGACATACTATAAGTATGTATATCGATATATACATCAGTCACACGAGGAGTCTAGGAAGATGTCATGTCATTTTAGTTATTAGACTAAGTTCAAGGGAGCTACTTCCTGTAGTCCCCTAGTTATTAATTCTTCGGGTTTCTTTCTTAAAAGATTTAACCCCTTGTCTTTTGTACTGTTGAAAAATAAAAAGCAACCTTCTTTATTCGGGCTTGTCTATACTAGGATTGGGTATTCCTCTAGGGCGTCTTGAGTTGGGATAAGTTTCTTATCCATGGTGGGCTTAGTTAGCCCATTTTAAGTTATGTCATTGTATTTTCATCTTCCAATTATTTCTACTTAGATAGTTAACTTTTATAAGCCACAAGGTGCTGTCTTGGTGGGGCCTTGGCCTTGAGCTCCTCACCGAGACGAGTACAATAATATGCGCAATTACAAGATACTCCAGGGCATAGGAGAGGGATATTACATCTTAACATTAATGACAACATTTTCTCAACAGTCGAAGCATGAGAAGCCAGTGTGGATCCTATCTGCGGACAACCAACTGAAATTTCAATTGGTTGAGAGATTGATTCACTGTACCCGAAGTGTCCCATAGAATGATCAAATTTACAGATATTATAATGAGTGAAGCAGGTGCTTGCTAGGGGGCCCTGCTTAATAACATGACGCAGAAAGAGCTTCAGAATGACAGCGTAAGTGACGAGAATAATACAATGTTTATAGGCAACAAATGCAATATAGAAGGCGTGAAAGTTGAATGTACCCACATAAATTCTGCTGGGTATATTCCAGAAATTCAGCGAGCACATCAGTTGTTCAGTGTACCTTAAGCCAGGTTAATGATAAAAAGTTTATGCAGCAAGATGAGGAGTCAAAGTTTCTGTTTCACCTCCAAATTCTGCCTCAAGGAGGTATCTACAATCGAGGCACTCAAATCCTTAGACTGCTCAAGAAGTCATTATTCCTTGAGACCTGAAGTTAACATATTCCGAGTTCAAGTACATCTAGAAAGCATCTTTCCTTCTGATAGTAAGCTGTGGTTGCTTAAAAAAGGAAACATGCATCATTTAAAACAGCAAGTTTAAGGTGAAATGTCGGTTTCATGGTTTGATCTAACTATTAATGTGACAGTGTGGTAAAACATGCAAAAGAAAGTGACTGTATGCATCACAATAAGTGGCAGGCAAAAAATGCTGTGCATTTTATATCTCAAACGTGTTACAAGAGTGCATACAAAAGTAGTTCTGAAATGCACCACTAGGTCTTTCACAAGCGCAGGAATATTTAAGGAGAAAAGGAATAAAAACTATTAGACCCAGTCCACAGAAAATGCATAAAAACATAGGATGCCATGACACATAGTAAACAATTAAAACACATTAAACATTATCAAGATCGATGCTAGATCAAGAATGAATAATAAATATCTACTTCCAATTTTATAAAGGAACATTAAAGCAAAAAAAGGAAAAAGGAAACAAGCAAAACCTTACATGTCATAGGGGTAGACCAAAAGGATTGAGGACTAAGTTTGGTGTGGGAATGATCATCTCTTTAGTATTACCGTGTGTATGTCATACCTTTACAGTCACCTCTCTTCATGATGAACTGGCATTTTGGTTGACCATGCTTTTCAGGAAACATACTTTCCTTCTGGGTATTGATTAATGGTAATTGCAATGTTGGAGGCCACATGCAGTGGATCCAGGGAAAAAGGAGAAAAGCTTCAGTGGCCATTGGGGCATGCACCTGTAGACTAAACCAACTCCTATTGCTTGTCGCTGACCATCTAGAGATAAAACTGAAACCAGCTGGTTTTTGCTAGAAATGAAAAAAAAAATTTAAAAAAAAATGCAATGGTCTATAAACAATGCATCTCCAATTGACACACGTACCCATGACAACCTGTAGATCAACGGTCTTGGACCTTGGCTATTACAATTTGGACATCAGAGACTCATATTTTTTAGATATAAAAAAGAAAATTCAATGTAAGTAGGCAATACAAGCCATCAAAGATTTTACAACTCATTGTACACTCTAAACATGTACAAAGCGTAAAAAGCACTAACTAAAGCCTGGGAATTGCAGTACAACCAATTATTTGACACAGCTTCTGAGAGTCAATCATAACAAAAAGAAGGCAAGCCAAAGAAAGCAAACAACTGTCAGTTGAGGACATAAAAACGGGTTAGTCCAGAAAGGACAAAGATGTAAGTACCTTTACAAACAAGCAATTATCTTTACCCGGTTCAGATAGCTTGCCTAGTTCATTGTTACCATGGTCACACCTACACTTCATCAATTGCAATTCATTCCATGGTCACCCCTGCACTTCATCAATTGCAATTCACTCCCTATTACTGAAGCTTGTCAGGTGCATTTCAACATTATCTTTACACAGGTTGTTATTCGATTCTAAATATGTCACATCTTCAGCGTCAAACTTTTTTCAAGATCTCATGCAATATTCTTTTAACCTCTTGGGGTGTGGCTTCCTTGCATAGTCCATCCCTTAGAGTGGTATATGTAACCCTATCAGGGATATGACCGTTATCTTCCATTTGTTTAAATAACTTTATTGCCTCTTTAAGATTACCCACTTTGCAGAGTCCACCCATCAATGTGTTGTATGTAACAACATTAGGGGTCAGACCTTGCTCTGGCATCGCATAGAAAATCAATTGCGCTTCATCTATCCTATGATGCTTGCAGAGGCCATCTATTAATGTATTATAGCTAACTAGGTCAGTCTTACAGCCCTTCTCCGACATCTCTTGAAGGAGCTCCTTGGCTTTCTCCAGATTACCCATCTTGCAAAATCCATTTATAAGTATATTGTATGTGATTTGATTAGGCTTGTGGCCTATTTGCACCATAACATCTAATAACCCCATAGCTTCTTGTAGCTTGCCTTCTTTGCAAAGGCCATTAATAAGAGCGGTGAATGTGACAACATCAGGGCATATGTTTTTGTTGGCTATTTCATAGAAGAGTTTCCTAATCTCGCTGAACCTGCCTTCCTTACAGAGACCATCAATAAGTGCACTGTATATGGCAACATCAGGGCATATGTTTTTGTTGGACATTCTATAAAAGAGCTCCAAACCCTCGTCCAACTTGCCTTCTTTGCAAAGACCATCCATCAGAGCAGTAAATGTAATAACATCAGGGTTATGCCCTTCGTTTAGCATCTGATACAGGAGTTTCTTGGCCTCTTGTAGCTTACCTTCTTTGCATAGTTGATCCATGAAAGTGGTAAATGTAATCGTGTCAGGTTCATGGCCCTTCTGCAGCATTACAGCTAACAACCCGAATGCCTCATAGGTTTTTCCTATCTTGCAGAGCCCATCTATTAGGCTACTATATGTAAAAAGATCGGGAATCTGTCGTTCGCCCACCATTTGTTTGAAAAGTTCGATAGCGTCCTCCATCCTGCCTTCCCTGCAAAGCCCTTTGATGAGGGTACTGAAGGTTATGACATCTGCAATACACCCATGTGCTTCAATTCCTTCAAACATTTTGAAGGCATGATACATTCTACCCGTTTGACAGTGAGAATTGATGACAATGTTCAAAGTTATCAGATCCGGTTCAATTTCTTCTTCAACCATAAATCTGTAAATGGACAATGCTGATTCATGTCGATTCTGTCGGACCAGGCTACTTAACAAAAGATTGCAGGTGCTAAGCAAGGGGATGGATTTAGGTTCAGATGAAAGCAGATGCTTGAAGGTGTCCACTGCCTCTTGAAGCCTGTTGCTGTGACAAAGTTTTTTAATGCGCATGTCTGCAGAGGCATTGAAAGTGTGGAAGAAGTGTTGCGGGATGGTACAGGCAACTGAATTCTTCATCCATATGGAAAGCATTGTCTTCCTTGTTGTCGCAGTCAACGCCATCGCCATGTGTTCGGGGTAGCAGAATTTGTCCGGGTGAGATTGCATTTGCTTGGTGTAGCACCCGCTCGTTTAAACCTAAAATCTGTTGTTTAAGCGAGGACACGCTAATTATCAATTCGCATTCTCAGCCCTGGGCGATGATATTTTGGCTACCAGTGAGAAATCTCGCTTCTCCCGCAAGTGCGGGAAGGCCATCTGATGTTCTCATTCAGCTGCCATTTTGTATTTGCTTCGGGAGAAATTTCCAAGTCCCTGAGAAGCGAGGCTTGGTAAATAAGTTTTGCTGTGTGTTTATAGTCTACCCTATCATCAAGTTATTTTTAAGATTGTTTGAAGTCCTCCACGAGGTATTTATAGCATTCGCGGAGATGGATTAATGTTATTTTTTAATATTTTTTTTATTGGCAAAAGGTTGAGTTACATTCGCAATGTTATTTTTTGTTTTTGCAATTTTTTAAAATTTGTATTTAATTGATGTTTGGTTGTGTATAAGTGACATAGGTCTCGGTTTTTGTGCCCTAGGCCTCGGCGACGAGTTGGCTTCAACTCCTATGGGTTGTTGGTATAGTCTTCATACATTAGGGTTATTGTCATTCACATTCCCTAAAAGCGGCGTGCATGAAGAATAATACAGGGGTTGTTGCATATGGTGTGTGTGGAGGGCGGTTAATGAAGGGAGAGGACAGGTGGTCGAGACTGAATCAATAGACATACAATTCAGAGTTATTGCTCTTTTAATGTGGATCTGCGTTGGGATTTCGGTCTTGCATGTGGCTCATGCTTGCTTTGGCCCGTTAGGTGCTAAGTGTTAATTGTTCTTGGGTCGATGTTAATGGGCTTTGAGGGGTGAGCTTCGGAGGGAGGGATTGGGGCATTTTCTGGGCCTGATACAGTGGTAGGGAAGCTTGTGTTTGTGTACCCAGGTGGTCTCCTGTTCATTATCGCTGGTGGTTGACCATTTCGACACTTGTGAATGTTTAGTCTGTTGCAGGTGCCCTCGTGTTTGTGGCTTTGATGGTTGTTGCTGCAAAGAAGGGGGTCGTCATGTTCTTGTCGAGTGGTGGTGTGCAGGAGTGTTTTCATTTTTCATCTTTATTGCTTGTTCTTGCGTGGGACAGGGTGATGTGGCTTTTGTGGTGTTTTGACGGTGCTCATTTCTGAGGTACGCCCTCTAGTTTAATTGTTGTTGCATGTTAATATTTTTGAGTCTCTGTTGTGACTCATTGTATGGTAAACACTCTTTCCATTGTCGATTGATTGATTGTTTTTATAAAATGGTTGTGCACCGGTGATTCAGGTAGTGAACTTTACCCAAAATATAGGATTGTAGTTAGCAATCGAGTTGCAGGGAATCCTGGGTAAGTTTTTGAGGTTAAACTAGAAGTCCATTCCTCCATAGACTATGAATAGCAGTTGAAACACTTCTCGCATCAATATATTTAAACCATGCATGTGTTTTGAATGGTGAATAACACGTCTAGAAGGGGTTGTGCCTAGCTTTTACTTGCTCCAATGCAACTTTGTATGTGTGATGGTCTAAATTTAATAATATTGTAACATCCCCTTTCTATTCTGCAAAGATACTTGTAGAAACAGTTCCTCCCAACCATAAGAGATGATCGCAAAACCACTACGATCCCAACTCCACCCCTGAGCTGGATCACCACCATGCATAAGAATAACGAGTAAACTTCCATGCAACACTCTCTCTCAAAGTCCGTAACAAGCTACAACAAGTAAGCTTCCACGCAGTACTCTCTCTTAGAGTCTATAACAAGCTACAATAAGTAAGCTTCCACATGGCACTCTCTCCCAGAGTCTGTAACAAGCTACAATGATGAACTTATGCAACGGGACAAACACTCAACACATGCATTCGCAATAAAGTTTCTCCATGCACCACAGGTCATCTCATGCTATCCCAATGCACCAATATATATAGCTTTTGCCTAGGTCTTATGCCATCCCAATCAAATCTCCAATCAATCCATGAATCCCTATGATTTATGATCTTGTCTGGTTCATGAGTTTTAGATTGGATTTGATTAGCAAATATCTCTCTTGCTTGCCTACAAATGTTCTCTTGTGCCATGGTTGTGTTCCCTCATTTAACTAGATTCTCCAAGTGTCTTTTCCTTTTATTAATAATAAAATAATAGTTGTGCAAAATGTCACTCACACCTCTTGTGAGTATTTTTGAGTTTTTAATTAACTCTTACAAAAATAATTGTTTTCGAATCACAAATATTAAATAAAATAATAATGTATTGGGGGTATTACACCCCCCCCCCCTTATTCTTAACATTGTCCTTGGTGTTCTTTTATTCTGAGCTCTCTTGCTCATTCTAGAACATGGAGGGATATGCTTTTCGCATTTTATCCTCCATTTCTCAAGTAGCCTCTTCAAGGCTGAAATGCTTCCATTGCACTTTTATTTGAATGATGACTTGGTTTTGTAGTATACATTCATTCATGTCGAGGATGCGAAAGGTTCGGTTTGGAATTCGCCCTCGGCTTCTATTTGAATCACATTCTAGTCAATTATATGATTATGATCATATATATATATATATATATATATATATATATATATATATATTTGTATTAATGAAACATGAAATACATGTGTACTTTTATAT
>LPNX010282553.1:639255-674777 GCA_001517045.1 Pseudotsuga menziesii
CATAACTTTTACGTCGATGTTGACCAACTTTTAAATTTTGTTGCACTTCCTTGACAATCTCTATAGCATAGTGCAATCAAGCATGCTTCAATGCATACATGTTTTCTTGTAACCGTACTTTTTACAAGAAGATAAACATGTCAATCATTATATGCCAATACGTAAACACAAAACTTTAAATTCAAATAGTCAATACTTCACAAAGTATAGAACATACATGTGCGCATGCAAGTCCATTAGGTCGAACTGCTATCGACCTCATACCTAGTTCATTTATTCAATTATTTTGAATCGGACTTGTAAATTGAAACTATGTTGAGGTGACTTATGTCGCCTAATCTAAAATATTTTTAATCTTCGATAATAGAATCTTTTGATTTATAAAATACAGAGATCATCCTCCATTTTAAAATGTCAAAGATATTCTATAAAATATACAATCATCCATTGTAACAAAACCGATATAAGTAATACATGATTACCTTAACCATCATCCTTTAATATATATACATATATATGTGTGTGTGTGTGTGTGTGTGTGTGTTTAAAATGATGTTAAATATATTTGCATCATATTCCCAATTACATAAATCACAAGAAAAGTATTTACTAATAAATGTAAAGTCTTCATGTATAGAATCAAATCTTTGTAATTTATATAAACGCCAACATGTAAATAGCTCACAACTTTATACATTACAATACATATAAAATTATGTTATTTAAACTTGAACATAATAGCACTATAATAATCACAACTCTCTATCTACGTATTAAAATAATAGATACGACCTAAACAACATTGCACCCAATAAATCATCATATAGAATCATATAAAATGTTTTTCTATAAATGCATTCTCTTTTCAATCCTATAAAAAGTGGTCTTTTCTTTTCATCAAATCTGAAGTGGGTAAAGTACATTCCCTTTAAAAATATACTTACTACTAGCATTTGCACCAGGAGGTGCAAAGGAATGCCAAGAGGGTACAAATATTGAGTCTTTTCTGCAACAAATTCTCTGCAACAGAGCTTTTCACATTTAGGTTTCCGAACATACCTTTCAGCAATTTGTGGGAACTAACTTTTTCCGCAATTGTGGGTTGCAGATTGTGGATGTGTACTTCGAATTTTGTCAAAAATCTGTTTTGAAATTATCTTTCTGCAAATTTAAAGGAAAATCTGATGAACAGATCCGATAGTTAGAAGAAATATCGCAACAGATCTACAGTTGCAGAGCGATCCACAAAGTTGCGGTGTGATCTGTATCTGATTGACGATCATAAGTGAACCCGCAAGAAATCGACCATCTAGACAAATTGCGGAGGTCCAAAAATGGGAAAGTGTGGTTCCGCATTCCGCAATCCGAAGATCAACGGTCAGGAAAGAGTCCGCAAGAGATCGACGATGCGAAAGAAAAGTTGCGGAAGACGATTTTGAAAAAGTTAGCAACATCTGCAATCCGCATTCCGCAATCTACAATCCGCAAGATCGGCGGTAGGGAAAGACTCCACAAGAGATCAACAACGCAGAAGAAAACTTGCAGAAATAGATTTGCAAAATCCCATTTTAAAGAAATTTGGAAAACCCACATTCCACAATCCGCAATCTATAATCCGAAGTTCGACGGTCAGGAAAGGATTCCACAAAGCGATCGACGGTTCACAGGAGTTATGGAAAGAGAATCGTAGAAGCCAAATCTAATCTAAGATTGACGATTAGAAGAAAGCCCACAACATATCTACGGTTGCAGAGCGATCTGCAAAGTTGTAGCGAGATCCACATCTAATCGACGATCAAGAGTGAATTTGCAAGAAATTGACTGTTAAGACAAATTGTGGAAACAAAGTTGCAGAGGTCCAAAAATGGGAAAGTGTGGTTCCGCATTCCGCAATCCGCAATCTGAAGATCAACGGCCAGGAAAGACTCCACAAGAGATCAACGACGCGAAAGAAAAGTTGCGGAAAGAGATTTGCGGAAGCCGATTTCAAAAAAGTTGGGCACATCCACAATCCACATTCAAAATCCATAATTCCATGATACACATACATAGTTTATTTATTTGTTTTTAAATGAATTAATTACTTAACACCTAGTTTAGAACATTGACTATATGTTTTTCCTATTAAAATAAGGTTATAATTTTTAATTAAAAAAAATATAGTCCATTTAAAAAAAGATATATTTTCAATTTTCTAACTATATAAATCAAAGGAACATTTAAACATTGGAAGCAATAGTCATGGACCTTAAATGAAAATTGTTATAAGCCCTTCTCAAATACTACATGAATTGTAAGTAGTTTTTGTTTAAAAAAAAAAACACATTTTTTATATATATTTTTATTTATTTATTATTAATACTTAAACTTAATTAAAATTTTACATAAGTTAATAGAATCACAAAAATGTGCAATATCAAAAGAGTAAAGATGTAAGACGTTTCATGATCATAAAGAGAAGTGTAAACTCAAAAAGAAGCCAGAGCTCTCAAACTTCTTAGCCAACCTAGCTAGTAAATGAAGATATCAATTTTTAGTGAGGTATTGTGTAGATATGGTTTGTTCATGCCAATATGATTTCGTTACCATTTATTGTTTTTAGGTTTGTAGTTGTTTCATATTTGCTCTCAAAGTTTCACCAACTTTTTCTACATTTGTTCTGTATATAATCATGTATATTTCAACAAATATAATATTAACTATTACATTTTCGATTACATTATATTTACCAAATATTTAAAAAAGAATTTGTTAAATAATCAAATAAAAAACCTATACTTAATTCTTCTCACAAAATCTGGGTTTTTGCTTCTAGCATGCATAGAGTTCTTGTAGTCAAAATTAAACATGATGGAAAGTTGGGACACATGTGAGATAACACAAATATTAGGGGTGAAGATTAATATTATAGTCTTAGTGGATGTTGGACTTGATTATGTTTTGGTCTATAATATAGGCATTTATATATTGTATCGGTTTTATTATACTTTGTTTCGCAATTTTATTTCTGCTAAAGAAACATTTCTAGTTATATTTGCAATTTCTATAAATATTCTTGGATATATCTTAGCATATCTCTAGTTTTATTTGCAATATTTATGGATACTCTTGGATATAACTTTACATATTATAGTTGTATTTGCAATTTATGTGGATACGCTTAGATATACCTTAGCATACCTCTCAATTTATATGAATAATCCAGGATATATCTTAGAAATTGAACATTGTTTTTACACTTTTAAATGCAGATATTTCAAATGTCAAGTTAATGTCAAAATTAGAAAAGTCATCATGATTCAGTATAGAAAAGACAATGGAAGCCATGGGTGGAAAATTTGACTTTGAATGTTGACATACACTATAATATCATCTTGATTTTTGCCCAATTATGTTAATTGGTTTGTTTTGGAGGAAGGTAAAAAAACATGTAAGTGGCCAGTGAAAAAGTAACCAATCAAATTAGGAACCTAGGTAACTTTTATTCTTTTATAAAAAATTTTCATATTTTGTTATATAATTTTGTAAGAAAAGTATATGTAAAAATCTATAATTAGAAGACACAATTTTATAATATTTAAAGTATTTAACTTTCTAACTAATATAAAAACCTTGAAATTATGTATATATATTTTTCATTTTAATGTTTATTTAAGTAGTTGGTTGTGCTTATCAACATTTACCAACCACTTTACTTTTACTTATGAATAAATTAGGTATACTACTTCACAAAAGCATTTCCATAAAACCCATGAATCTAGGATTTCCTTTGAATCTTGTCGGAAAAACCCTTGCCATATCTCTTTTGAACTCTGCATTCAGCTTGAATGTGATGGTGAGAGGACACGAAATAGTTAATGAAATTTGTAACGGCTAAGGAGGCGTCCGAGATGAGTTGCTTTACTGTAAGAGAGTCGCGTTTGTTTTGAACAAGTCCAATATTTTAAGAATACATAGACGACCATATTTTATCAAACTGTTTGCAGGCCGAATACAATGTGGCTCATCTCCGCGACCAACTAAAAGTACCTTCACATGATACAATTGGACCACAATTACCAATATCCGTCATCATGGTCTCAAAACCCAAGTATTGATTCAAGCGACTTTTATTGCATTGCACCCCAAAAATCCTTGATTTGGTAGATCATTAAGGGCCTAAAAGGGCATTTAAAACTCAAATTAAATTTAAAGGTATGGAAAACAATACATATAACATGTCCACAATTCATATATATACCATTGCAAGTTTCTTATTATCAACAAATTGACCACCACCTGTGGCCATTTAAAATCGTCATTTCCCTTACCTTCAAGTTGGCTCCAGATATGTCTGACAATTGTTGTGAATATGAGCTGGTTTAGCAGAGGCTTGAATTCCACGACCCTCTTGCCAGATTNTCGTCATTTCCCTTACCTTCAAGTTGGCTCCAGATATGTCTGACAATTGTTGTGAATATGAGCTGGTTTAGCAGAGGCTTGAATTCCACGACCCTCTTGCCAGATTTGTTAGTAGGCAGCGACAAGGAGAAACCAGATCTCACCTTCCGTGCAAACTACTGAATAACAAAGAAGAAGCAGCTTTTGGGTCATCATACTGCTGGGGTTTCAAGGACAACGAGTGCGATGGCAACAAGAGATGCTCTCCGGCTTGGAATGAATTCAGGTCTGAATTCAACCTCTCCACATCCTCTTCCTCAACCTCTTAGATTTAAGGACAAAAGAACAATGATACAACGAACGTCGGATAGACCAAGAAAATGAACAACAAGAAAGTGAAAGGATCTGGNCCCTCCACATCCTCTTCCTCAACCTCTTAGATTTAAGGACAAAAGAACAATGATACAACGAACGTCGGATAGACCAAGAAAATGAACAACAAGAAAGTGAAAGGATCTGGAAAGATCTATGGTCCATAAATTTACTTCTATGTCCTTTCCATAAATTTATTTGTATGTAACCAGTAATGAAATTTGTCAGATCTATGTTCCTTAGAAAAATATACAAAGCAACGATGCTTTGTATATTCTTGTTTGATATCTCCACAAAATAAAAGGACGCATGCGTTTCGAGATTTATGGTTCTTTCAACCATAATTTTTTTTTGCTAGTCGTTCAACCCCTTCTCTATGAGATTACAAGTTTATGGTTCTTTCAATTTCCTTGCGATCAAGATGTGATCATCTCCTGTCGCTTGTTTTGTTTTAAAACTTTTCAGCTCAAGTTGGGAAGCCATAGGTTTTGCATGGTTGTGCACAACTGTGCATACGTAAATACCTTATTGCATCCCATCTATTGCTTCAAGCCCAGTTTTCCATTGCTCCGTTAATTAAAACATAATTGTTATTATTTAAAAACATGAAAGTAATTTTGGATCCAAGCTAAGAAGATCATAGTGTTTAAAGTCCAGTAAGAAGATCATAGTGTTTAAATCACTTTGAGTTAGGTTATTATATTTTTGTTAGAATCCATGCCAAACAAATTTCCTCCCCATATGTCATTTTTACCCTCCTCTCACTGGAACTTTGTGCAAAAACACAAAAAAATAAAATATTGTATTTACTAAGCACCAGACAACATGAAATTTGATATTCGGGTGTTTATGCTTACTTGTTCGTATGTATGCAGTACGCCAAGATCCCAGAAGGAAAAAACGAACTTACCCTTGAGGTTCTTGACATTATCAGATTACAGAATGTCGCGTCAAAAAATATATCGACCCTCTGTCGAACAAAACCAAACCCTGAGGAAGATTCAAAGACAAAAACAAAAAATCTCAGGAATCCTGTATCCAAAAATCGTCCGAACCGTTAAAATCCATCTCTGCATCCAGTATCCACTCATATATTTCCCATTCATTTACAGTCTCTACAGCCTCATCTCCTTCCAATTTCGTAGCAAACATACCGGGTCCGATTCCCACTAAGTTATCGCAAAAATATATATATAGAAAATGCAAGAAAATCACTTATCTATCAGTATTTACTTTTACAGAGTAACTATTTAAGAATATTTTGGTAGGTACAACACGCCCATGGTTAAAATTTCCGGTTATATATCTCATGATCCGACAGGGACCAAAGAAGGCGACATGGAGTTGATCGGTTAAATACACATTCTGAAAATGCTCAGGCTTTATTCGGTCTGTTCCTATAACTTCTTCCTCCGCCAAGTCCATCCTTATTTTAAACTTGTTCTGCATTCTTTCTGTTTGGTCTGCCTCTAAATTTGGCGGAGATTTTGGCCTCTAAATTGGTACGCTTTGCAGGGAGAAAAAAAGTAACTAGAGAGAAAATAAATGTAGGATATTGCAGGGAGCAAAATTTTCTCACCTCTGGATGGGCGCAACCGGGTTTAGGGATGGAGAGTGTTTTGCAATGGATCATCGATAAGGCACCGAGGGACCTTTTGTTAAAAATTACAAGGGCGCAGTAAGTCTGAATTCATCCCTTCCAAACTCCAAAAATCCGTCGCTTATTTTCCAGTTAGGTAGCACTAAAGTGAACCGACACGTGGCGAGATTCTATTTGCTAGGGAGATGGGGAATCTTCTGAGACCATGTCTCCATTGAGAATGCCTCTGGCTTAATTATTTCAAAATAACATAAATTTATAACTTGCAATATTCCTTCACTCATTTAACTTGCAATATTCCTTCACTCATTTAAGTGATATATAACTTACAACTTTTATAAGTGATATCCTACTTGCATTTAAGTTTTTTTAGTGTTAAGCTAGTAGTGCTATCATCATAGTTCATGAATTAATAGACCCGGAAATGGTTAGTTTGCGGTTATGCATAATAGTGAATGATCACATAAGTGAATGCTATTTGGTTTTTAAAAGAAGATGCTATCTTGTATGTAACTATTAATTATTATAGAGTGAATGTCATTTATTTTATAAGAAGTTGCTAATTAATTTGTGAATGTTGTTATGAGTGAATTTCATTAGCTTACTAAATGGATGCTAAGTGAAGGTAGGACGTGAATGTTAAAGTTGTTGTGAAGAGAATTTAGGTTAGTTGCAATAATACAACTGTTTTAATGTATCCTTTACATATAATTGTTGGTGTGCAAGTAAATCATAAGGATTGGGTTGTACACATAAAGGCTATTGCTTTATCATTCTTTTAATACATTTTCACAATTACAACAACACTCCTTAAAGATATTTCTTTCAAATAAAGGAACCAATGAAACAAGGTTGCTTATGAACTTGGACTAAAGTGTAGCTAAGTATTGTGGACAATAAAATGCATTGTACATAGAATTGATGATGTTATAAGTATAGAAAGAGTGCACCAGTATAAAGGCTCTTATTTTATTTCATGATGTACACGAAATGTTGTGACAAAAGACGTGACTTAAGGAGCTAAGATGGAAAATGATGATAAGTAGTTTACTTCAAAAGATTGATGTTATAGGAATCGATGTTATGATATTGGAACTAACCATCTATGGAGCAGTTGCAGGTATTAGGAACTTGGTAATGGCAATAATATAGAGATCCATGATGGGAACCAAAGTTCCATGACTACAAGCAACCAGATGATATGAGAGATATTTGGTACATGATAAATTAAAAAGAAGAATGTACAGGAGATACATGTTTGTACATGAGGTACATGTTTATATAACATGTACATTCCCCCCCCCCCTCGGCCAGCTAGGCACCAATATGAAACCTATGGAGACACCCATGTGTAAGACTGTTGGTTAGACTTCTTTCCGCACACATTCATGCCGCGTAAGGGGACTGTCATGAGAGTGGCTACTCCGTGAAGAGAATAACCTCTAGGTATTATGGTGTATGAGAAAGGAAGAACCTGAGCTTGGTGAAACACCCTGAATAGCATGGGTAGGAGATATGCTTGAAGAAGGGTATTGTACTCGTGTTGGGTAGCTTGGATCAGTACTCGGAGCACTATTAGCACTTGGAGTGCTTGCTTGGATGGAGTACATCTAAAGAGACTAGAAATACGCTTGTAAGGAATACTACTTGAAAAAGGTATATGCGTTGTAAGTAAATTTGTTCCTATGAGGTAATATGTTTATTTATTCGTGAATAGAACAATATGTGTCTTGGAACCATTGTGAATCATGAATTTAATTAGTGTTGAAATTTGATTTATATGTCGTTGATGTTGATCTTAGAGGACATGCAGATGTATGTTTTATATTTTAGGTTGGTGACCTAAAAACACTTGATTTAATCCAGTTAACCTAAAGTACTAAGGTATGTATGGAAAGTCAAGCTGAGAGGATTCGCTTGAAGAATTTCAATAAAGAGTGACACTCCAAAAAGGCCTTGTGAGATATTGCAAAGAACATATTAAAGAACAACAAAGTTGGATTATATTTACAAAGAATGCAGAAGCAAGCATTGAGGACCGCAGAGGGAATAAGGACAATGATTTGATGAATAAGTAACATTGAGGACAATGTTAATTCGAAGGGGGAAATGATGTAACATCCCATTTCTACCTCAACCAAAAAACACAGGCTATAAGTACCCATTCTAACATTTTGAAAATTATGAATGAAATTGATAGGGTTAGGAGATTGAAAACTTGACACGACTAAGAACGATTGGGGACAAATCCACTAGGGGGAAAGTTAAAATGACGAGTGGAGCCTTAGGAAATCGAAGAAGAATAACGATTCCCTTGATGACCTAAGCCCTTGGGTGTCATCCTAAGTTGAAGTAAGTCACGAATAGGCTAATTAATTGGTTAACAAATAGTGGGCTTGTATGATCCTCTTTTGGTATCAAAGCAAATATATTTTTATTTTCATAATACTTAGTTATGGCATCGAGTGCCAAGGAGACCTCCATAAAGCTTTTAATAAGAAGCTTAAAGCTTTCTCTTGAAAGAAATTATAGTCAATAATATTTTCCCTAAAGGTTTCTCTACATGAATTATTCTCGCAAAAGTGCAAAGAAGGTACTTTAATACATTAAATGAAGTGACTTATATCTTGTACATAAATACATGTACAAAGTTCTCTAGAGAGAGAGAGAATCCCTTATATAAACTAATGTCTGAAAAGAATTATAAATACATGTACAAAAGTGTAAATATATGGAGAATCCTTTATATAAACTAAACACATGTGTATATATATTAAGATTCATTTATATAAAATGATAAATGGAAAGAATTACCTTCCCATAATAATATTCCCTTTTCATGACAAAAGGGGAAGTTAATTACCAGTTGATACAATTACATTGCCAAGGCAAGTATCATTAGTATATACATTAAATACATAATTTCCTCAAGATTTAAAGGAAACATTATCATATATATATATATAGATAGAATGAAAAAACCAAAATACTTGTGGGTTAGGTGCATGCCTCCATGTATTTAATTCACAACAGAAAAGGGGCAACCTGCCTCCCATAAAGGATGGTAGATTTGGTGGAGTCTTTATGATTACTAGGAATCTTGATTATTTATTTGACGTAGGTTCACCTGCTATCGAAGGGAGGGAGCAGGGCGCTCTCAAAATGTGGGGGATTGCATGTTTTTTCTATCTGGGTCTTATATTTTAGGGAGACCTGCGATGGATGGAGGAGAGGAAAATGAGAGGGGATCTGCACGAAGAAGCGAATGATGGGTATATTGTATACCTAAGTTTGATTTTTTTAATGCATGTATTGTTGAATATGTTTTGACGTTTTGGCCGACATTGTTTACAGGCATTTTGACCTGTATTGTTGAATGGCGTCTGGGGCATTTTTGGCCTGTATTGTTGAATGAAATTTTTCGGCATTTTTGTCTGCATTGTTTAAATGCATTTTGACTTGTGTTGTTGAAGGGTTTTTTTTGGATCTGCATTTGTTTACTGCATTTGGAGAAGCTATGGCCTGCATTTTGGTTAAAAGATTGAAATCAGTGGTTAAAAGATTGAAATCAGTAATAGGTATATTGGACCTGCGTTTTTATCAAGATCTGTAATGTATGTATTATCGACGTTTTGAGTGAAGAACTGGAACATGTATTTTGATTGCCTGTGATTTGCTAAAAGCTGGAATAAACATTCCTTGCCAATGTTTTCCTTAAAGATATGAAGTATTTGTTTATGCATGTGTTTATCTTGAAGCTATGGAATAATCCTCTCATGGTGACGTCTTCATCAAAGGTCTGGAATATTGTTTATGCCTGCTTTCTCTTAAAGATTTGAAATAAATATTCCTTGCCTACGTTTTTCATTAAAGATTTGGAGTTGGGTTTATGCGTGTGTTTCTTGAAAGTTTTGGAATAAATTTCCCTGCCTGCGTTTTAGAGAAGTCTGCAATAGACATTCTATGCATGTGTTTCATGGTTTCCAAGAATGAGTTCGATGATTTATTTTGTGCCTGCAATTTGTAACAGTATGCTTGTGTTTTGTATTTATCAAAATGATCTCTGTGTAAATCATGATCTTTGAAACCTTGCCTGCATTTTTCTTTTAGGGAAAACAGATCTTTGCATAGATCTTGAGTTTGGTAAACAACCTGCTTGCGTTTTTGGTTTGATAAACTGATCTCTGCATAGATCTTGAGTTTGGTAAATATTCTGTCTGCGTTTTTGGCTTGATAAATGGATCTATGTACAGATCGTGATTTGTGTAAAGAGTATGCTTGTGTTTTGTATTGATCAAAAGGGTCTCCAAGTATATCATGATCTTTGAGACCTTGCCTACGTTCAGGTTTGAACAGATCAATGTATTAAAACCTATATCGTGACCCCGGTGCTGAAGGGAAACAAAAACCTTTTTCCTTCGTTGATTTAAGACTAGATCTGGATGTTTATACTGAGTGTAACCTCTTCCTTGATGGGAAACGACCATTTTCTACTTTTGAGTTATGAACAAACCTGATTATGTGTTTATGGATTGAGACCTATACCAAACAAACCCTTTGTCTATGTTTCCATGTACACAATGATATATAGGGTTTACAGAGTTTACACCCCTTGTATGAATGGTAAAGTATCAAGTTCCTTATGCATTTTCTAGAACTATAGTGTGTGATTATATAGATCCAATGCCTGCTTTTGTTTCTTTATGTTGTAAATGGAATGTGGCAGAGATTGTTGACTACGAGTTATAGTCATGTTCTTTTATTTAAGTGTAATTCAGTGATTTGTACTATAAGATCAAGTTGATATATTCTAGAAGGGGTCTCTTCGTTCTACTTTGTCCTAGTGGATTCGTCGCATGGCTCGGTGGTGGATCTAGGCGGGAAAACCTATGCTAGATAGAGTCAATGGTTGGGAGGAAAAGGTGTAGGATGTTTTCAAAATCCCTGGTTTCATTTAGGGAAGTAACTCTAATGGTTGATTTTATTTAAGGAATGTATTTGATCATGTTACACGCTTGTTAAGTAATGTTGTTAGATTATTACTTGTTTTATGGTGATCCCATGTATATTTAACATGATCTTAAGGGTGGTTGCAGAAGAAGGTTTACCATCACTCTCGGAGGACAGTTTGGTGAAATATTTCTACAGATGTACACATTTTATAAGTTAGGAACCTTTTACTATCGAAAGGGTTAGAGATTTGCTTGAAGTATGATTTTGGTCTTCAAGATGTATATTTATGCCTCATGTATGGAAATGTAATAATACGAGTTTGGACATAAGGAGAATTTGGATAAGATTAAATGATTGTATTCTTTCATATATTTTAGAATGGTTTCGACCATATGATAATCACGGCAGTAGGATTATAACATAGTTTACAGTAGGATTATAACATAGGTCTCCATTTTATTGTAACCTCGAACCATTGATTGTTGAACATTTACACATGGGGTAGGTATGATTGTTTGTTCTACAAGATTATAACCTTTAGGATTGATTACAAGTTAATATGCATTGGACTAACAATATTGGTGTGCTCAAGCATTTTCATGTAAGGAAAAATTTACACCATATACTCAAGGATCTACGGAAAGTACTTGGGGTTTGTTACAAATATATCGTCAATGCATTTAAACCATACACGTGTTTTCAATGCTAGATAATGTGTCTAGAAGGGGCTACAACATATGCTTGCAATTTATGATAGTTTTATAGTCTACAATCGTTGTGAGGGGAGTACACATATTTCCTTGCCCTGTTTTATTTAGATATGCATTCATTCTTTGACATCTATTGGAACCTTTTTAGAGCCCTGTGAAAGATTCCACCCTTACACACCTTTGTTCCTTTCATATGTAATTGTAGAAAAGTTGTTGTAATATACCCAATTACTAACTTTCTCAAAAATCATAAAAACATCCAAAGGAAAATTTATTTATACACTATTAACCTAACATTCACCAAATCATTTCCATACTGTAACACTCCAACAAAACAAATTTTAACAAATTTAATTATCGTAATACTTTGTATTTATGTCACTTAGCCATTTTAACATGAGAGAAAAGTTCGTCCGATACAATTTATACCCACTTCATCTATTTCATAAAACAAAACAATTTTCATAATTTTTTTCTTCTTCTTTTAACTCATTCCAAACTTTTATGTAACCCAAGAGAACATAACATTTCCCAAGTATAAGACAATCCCCACATTGCAAAAGTAAAATACATAAATTATGTATTTCCCAAACAATCATATATATATATATATATATATATATATATATATATAACATAATTTNGAGAGCCTGCACTGATGTTTGAGGCTGCTTCCTTGTCTCTGCGTTCTTTATTCGTCTTGCGTCCTCTGGTGAGGGGAGGAGAAGGAGCGGAAAAGTCTTCAGAGTCGGAGGTTTCCTCTGAGGAAGGGACCAAGGATGCCAGCCCAACCTGGGCTGAGGTCTCGCCACCCAAATCGATAGGATCTTTCTTCGAGCCAAAGGACTGAGGCGTGGGGTCTTCCGCGGTACCAGGGGGAATACGCACATCTGGAACCTCTTCTGCTGCTGGTGCTTCCTTTTCCTGGCCTGGACTTGGCTCCAACGTCTCTTCAACCGCTACTGTTGCTTCTGGTTCCTGGTCATCGAGTTCTTGAAGGGCTTCAAATCTGTTTTTATTAGCTGGGGTAGATTCTTCTGCGGTGGGCACCTCTGATTTGGAGTCTTTTTTCCGGGGAGCCCTTCGCCTATTGGCAACTGGCCGGAAGTCTGCCCCATTGGCCGGGGGAGGAGCCACCGTCACCGGGGCTTTGGGGCAGCTTTTCGCGAAATGACCGTAAACATGGCACCGGAGGCATTTGAAGGGAATATGCTCATAGTCCAACTCTTGGATGTGACTCCATTCGCCCAAGGTGAGAAGAAGGGCTTCCGGGAGCCCTTTCTCGAGATTGACCTCAACACAGATGTGCGCACAGGTGTACTGATCCCCTTTAGGCTCTACGCTATCTAGGAAACGGCCGAGCTTGTTTCCTATATCAGCAAGGGAGCTTTTCCCCCAAAGATGAAGAGGAAGATGGGGGAGCCGGACCCAAACCGGGGTAGCCGTGATCTCTGCTTCAGGATTGAAATCCAGAGACCAAGGAGCTAAGAACAGCCCCCTCGATCCCATGAAGTATGGTCCAGATCTGAAGATTAGATCCCGCTCTTCTTTGTTCTAAAAAATAAACACAAAATACCCTCTTCCTGCAGCACATAAAGAGATATGGGAGGGCGCCAGGGGGCTCCAACGTCCTGCAATCCATTGATCCACTGCTTTGGGATTGGGCCACAGACCAGTGAACTTGCTAATGAGGGATTTTTCTGAGAGCATAAGGGCCATGCGGCACGGATCAGAAGGGGAGAGCTCCAGAGAAGGGATCTCTTCCATCTTTTTAAAAAACTTGGCAGGAGGGGCGGCCTTTTCCCTAGGGCCTACAGATCTAACAAGAACTCTGAAAGCCTCCAACGGATCCATGGCCCGACCACCAGAGGAAGGGGAATGCATGGCCGCGGCGGATGAGAAAGGCAAAAAAACGCAGCTACAAACACAACTCCAAAATGCAACACTGCTGGGCGCGGAAGAGGCAGCTTCAGTGTATGCACGCAGCCTGGAGGAGCCGCAGGGGCAGCACGCAGCCTGGAGGAACGCAGGGCGGCTAGGGTTTGGCCCTAGCCGCGAGAGAGCCGTCTCGCCTCATCGCAGAGCCTTGAGAGAGATGATATGTTATCTCCAATATCTCATTTATTATTCATACTACTCAATCACATAGAAAATGAAAGAAATCGTTTAAACACCCAATAAAAGAATTAAATCCCCTTATTCTTTCTAGCTATATTAAATCTAAGGTTGCAAGTATATATATAAATCACTATCTCACAAATGGTATAAACATACGAGTGTTTTACGGAAATGTTACACAAATAGTTATTACAAAATTATATTGATTATATATTTTCTACGTAAAAACATATTGTCAAAACATCTCATGTTTTACATAATGTGTAAATGATCATTCAAGAATATATATATATATATAATTTTGACTCAAAGGTAAGAGTCAAACTCAATCTATGTATACGCCACTGATCTCCTAGGTTAACTAACACGCTGTCAATTCACAAGACTTCTGGAACTAAAGTGAACTAGAAATAGAAAGCCTAGACTAAACGCGATAGCGAGATTCAAGGAAAAAAACACACGAGTTTCACTAACAGTGCAAACCTCACGGCCATCGATCTGACCAAACTGGGAGTTTAACGTGCATGTACGATGCTTCAGATGCAAAACGCGGTCAAAAACAAATAAACCTGGGAGTTTGGATCGCATCAGAGGATATCGCCATAAGAAAAAAATAGGTTAAAAGAAAACATTTTGCAGAGATTGGAAACCATACACCAGCAAATCATAAACAGAGAAAATCGATCCCACACCAGCAATCAAAAGTAGGAAAAAAATGATCCACACACAGACTATAAGGAATCATACCCGCCCAATGTCGAATCTAAAAGATTCCTCAAAAGCAAACCTTGGACTGTCAAGGGATTAATTGAGCTATTCTCCAGATCCAAAACATAGGAAGAAAAATTAACATACAACAAAGATTTAAAATCGAAAACCAGTCAGGATATTGAAATCAATTTCATATCTCGATTGACATATAAATATTCAAGAACAAATAAACTCTAACCCAGGTAGCCAAAAGAGTTTTAGATCTCGATTGACATATGTATATTTTCAGCAGCAAATAAGATCTAACGCAGGTAGGCAAAATGATTTTAGATGTGGATTGACATATATATATATTTACCAGCAAATAAACTGTAACGTAGGTAGCCAAATCAATTTCAGATCTAGATTGACATATATATATTCAACAACAAATAAACTTCAACGCAGGTAGCCGAAACGATTTCAGATATGGATTCACACACACACACAATCAGCAGCAAATAAGATCTAATGCAGGTAGCCAAAACGATTTCAGATATGGATTGGTATATATATATTGAACAACAAATAAGATCTAACGCAAGTAGCCAAAACGATTTCAGATATGGATTCACACACACATATATTCAACAACAAATAAGATCTAATACAGGTAGCCAAAACGATTTCAGATATGGATTGACATATATATATTCAGCAACAAATAAGATCTAACGCAGGTAGCTAAAACGATTTCAGATATGGGTTGACATATATATATTCAACAACAAATAAGATCTAACGCAGGTAGCCAAAACGATTTCAGATCTCGATTAACATATAAATTTTTAGCAACAAATAAACTCTAAGCACAGGTATATTACGATCTCTCTCAAGCATTTTGGTTCGGATCGCAAGTCCAATACAATGCGCTTATACTCTCCCTCTTCTAATCATAATTTTCACAAAAATGCAAATTCACAGATCTATGAGTTAGAAGGCTATCATATCTACTTACTTGAATATAGACGAAAAAAACACACTTGGAGAATCAACTCCTCCCAACCATAGAAGGTAGCAACTCAACGGTTTGCTCCGCTCCACCCCCGCGCTGGATCACCAACCATGCACCGGAATAGCAAGTAACTTCCTCGAGTATGTAACAAGTTTTCATGATGGACTTATAAAATAGAAAAACGCTCAACACATGCACTCAACAATCGTTTTCCCCATGCACAAGTACACGACGTCCCGTGCTATTTTGGTGCACTCATATATATAGCTTTTGCTCAGGTCTTATGCTATCCCAATCAAATCTCCAATCAGATCCTTAAATCGATATGATTTAGCTTATTGAGTTATGGATTGGATTTGATTGGTATCAATCACTCTAGCTTGCTTACACATGTTCCTTGGTGCCATGATTGGTGTCCCCTCATGTAGTTGAGTTCTCCAAGTGTCATTTTCTTTATTAAATAAATAAATAAAATGGTTTGTTGTGCAAATGTCATTTGAGTTTTTGAGTTTCATAACTCATTACATAATAAAAATAATTTTCAAAACATGAAAATAAAAGCAATGCATGGGGGTATTACATTTCTCCCCCCATTATTCTTAACACCGTCCTTGGTGTTCTTTTTTATTCTGAGCTCCCTTGCTCATTCTGGAACATGAAGGGACATGCTTACCACATTTTATCCTCCATTTCCCAAGTTGCCTCTACAGGGCTGAAGTGCTTCCATTGCACTTTTATTTGAACAATGGATCGATTCTGGAGCATACGTTCCCTCCTGTCTAGGATGCATAAAGGTTCGATCTGGAAATCGCCCTCGGGTTCTACCTGAATCACATCCCAATCAATTATATGAGTAACATCATGTATATATATTTTTAATAATGAAACATGAAATACATCATGTACTTTTATATTAGGTGGAAGTACAAGCTGATAGGCCACTGACCCTATCTTAGCTAACACTTCAAAAGGTCCACAATACCTTGGTTCCAGTTTGGAACATATTCCCAAAATCAAAGAACTCTTCTTCATCTTTACCTTTAGATATACGTGATCACCAACGTTGAACTCCCTTGAAGTTCGTTTTAAATCTGTGTAACTTTTTTGTCGATCCTGGGCAACTTTTAAGTTTTGTTGCATCTCTTTCACCATTTGTTCCATTTATTTTAACATGTCTAGTCCTAGAACATTCCTGTCAGCAGGGTTATCCCAAGAAACAGGTGTGCGAAATTTATGGCCATACAAAACTTCAAATTCACTCATCTGTAATGAAGCTTGATACCCATTATTATAAGAAAATTCTACTAAATGCAAATACTCTTCCCATTTACCTGGTTTATCCATTACATTCATTCACAACATATCTTACACTTGATTGGTTCTTTCAGTTTGTCCATCCATTTGAGGTTGATAAGCAGTATTGAAATTTAGTTGTGTATCTAAACCCTTAAACAAGGATTTCCAAAAGTTACTAGTAAATTTCACATCTCTTTCAGAAATCACAACCTTTGGAATACCATGTAACCAAAATATTTCCTTCATAAAAATATTAGCTATATTAATGGCTTTGTAAGTAGACTTTACAGGTATGAAGTGGGCAACTTTACTTAACTTATCAAAACCTACCATTATTGAGTCATGTTGCTTATTTGTTTTAGGTAATCCCAATATAAAATCCATGCTTATTATCTCCCATTTCCATTCTGGAATAAGTAAGGGTTGCAGTAGCCCAATAGGATGTTGATGTTCAATTTTTACTTGTCGTTGGCCACTTTTCCCCACTCGCGCGACCCAGGTTCTGTGCATCCCGTCGATTCAACAACTACCCGAGATACCGGCCCGACAGAGCAAGCCCCATTGGCAACACCTGCGAAGCAGGCGTAGTCTCACCTGAGATATCTCATAAATGGGTAACCGCCAAAACCATGTTTCTACTATTGTTGAGGGATTATAGTCCCTTGGCTTGCAGCCAAGGAGCTCAACGAAGGCAACAGGATGGCTGGATAGAGGAGTCAGTTCTGCGTGACCAAGCACAAACATATGTCATTGCACACGACTTGACCTTCCTTTCCACCTCACATCTAGTGCAACTTGTGTGGCGCAGCTGACTCATATCAATCAGACCCACAACTTAGGTTGCGACTCAAGACAGAAGCATACAGGCCATCATATACACGTTCATTTCGGTGATTCCTTTCTAAGCATTCATCTATTGGTTACAGAATAACATTAGAGACTTAAACAACGTTTAACATTATTCAGAAAGAAAATAACAACCATTCATATAAACATTCACCACATAAATCATTCATTTGAACACAAGAGATAACGTGGAAATCCATCTGGGAAAAACCACCAAGGTGCTCTTCATCTGGCATGAGAAAAGATATAGCACCTTGTAGTCTACAAGATGCAGACTGATCTTAAGATATGTCTTTAAGCTCAGACTTATGGTTCTCATGCTCTCTGTCTTATTTCTCCTAATCTATTGCTATCACCTACAAATCCACACACCTCCTCGATCAACCTTCCTAGCATTTGCACCGCTCTAGGAGAGCTCGCCCATTATACTAATTCTGACTGCCTCCTGCAAATTCCTGACTACTCCCCTCTTTGGATCTAATCTTTGCACCGTCTACAGATCTCAACCATCAAACCTAATTTGGAATTACGACTAACCAAAAACAACCTTCTAACTATTGAATCCCTCATATTTATATTATTTTACATGACCACACAGAGTCGACTGCTTACAAGTAGTCTCTTAACTATCATCATCAGCCGCCCCTTAGGCTACAGCTGTGGTGATCATGACTTGACATGAGGCACTAATGACCTTACTTACAGCGTGCTTCGACTCATGTGGAATCCGCCAACTTAAGATGACTTCCGCACCCACGACCGCCCTATCGCTTTTCGACTGTTTATCATTTGTGTGCTTCTGCGCTTTCCCTTCCTTTGCCATGCACCTCTATATTCTTCCTGCGCGGTTCCTTCACGTCCTTTGTGATCTTCCTTTGTTTCTCCCGCGATCTTCCTTGTTTTCCTCGCGTGTGTGGTGCATCTTTTCTAGTTGCGCACACGCGCTTCTTCCTTATGCTCCTTTCCCGGGGCAACAAGCACCCAACACTCACCTATGGCTCGTCCCGAGCCACTAAGCAAGGGAAATATGAAAGTCATGACCAACGCTGCATATTTTTCCAAATTTTCTTCCTCTGTCTTTTTTTTGTGTGTGCAACTTCTTCTATCTCCTAGCTTGCGCACCTTGTTCCTTTGTTTTGTTTAGCTCAGGCTTGGGTTTATACAACTTCCTCTTCAGCATGTTTTGATAAGTCTATGCCCACAGGTTTGTCCTGTGCATGGTCCGGGCCTTCTTGATGGTGCTCTTCTTGCTCTGCTTCATCTTCCTGCCTGCCTTTATCTTTGTTTTGCTCTTCTTCTCTTGTTTCTTCTCTTTGTTCTTCTGCGCTCACCACTTTGGTTATATCTTTCTCTGCAAGTTGTTTTGTACTTCCAACCTTCTGGTGGAACTGGGCCAGAATAGGAGTAATCCGTTCTATCTCCCATCATGTTTCATCTGCCTGTTGCTCGAGTTCTTGCACTCTGTCGCAACTAGGGTGTTCGAATGAGGTACTGGCCAGTGCGTGAGTGAACTCGTGGATTCGTTGTTGGATAGGCTGAATTAACTTTGTCATCCTTTCAACTTCGTCCTGCTGCTCAGTCCTTTCCTTGTTGCGCATGCTTTCCTGGTCACACATGTCTCTTGCCGTATCGAGGAGCTGCTTTAGCTCAGTGCCTCTGGTGATTTTCTCCTTTGTTGGTAGCTTCTTAATCTCGTCCTTCATTGCCAATATTTGTAATTCTACTTGCCACGCTTGCTCGACTAGTTGCTCTGCAGTCTCATCATCAATGAGCTATTTCCATGTCGCAGTAACTGCTTCCATTGTTTCTGTGTAGATGTTCTCGGCTTCCCTATGCCGGGCGATAGCTTGATTTTCCAAATGTTGCCTTTGCTGCAGCACTTCGGGGGGTGTGCTTGGTGGCTGGCTGGTTTTCATCTCATGGACCTGTTTCTTGAGGTCTGCGGCTAGATTGGATAACCATCTTAATTGATGCACCAGTTCTGCTTCGGTCTTTGCCTCCTTGTCTGAGAGCTGTACAGTTTCCTTCTTTTGTCGCTTGTTCTAGGGAAGCTTGCCTCTGTACTTGGGCTACCAGGTCTGCCCTTTGACGGTTGATAACTTGTTTTCATTCCCTTGCTTTCTTGGTTGCCTTAACTGCTTGATATGCAACTGAATTTTCTCGGATTCTAACTTCTGTGGTAGCGACATGCTGAATATCTGTGGCAAGGTTAACTTCGCAAAATTTAAAATTAATGTATTCAAGTTCTGGATACTTGCCTCGTTGTCTTCCTCTTTTGTAGAAAATGCCTCCGCATGCATTTCTATTCTTAGGGGTAGGAGCATTATTGGCGTTGCGAGGGTATATGCCTGGTTTACACCATAGGTTTCAGCCTGCATGGTGCCTCGTACTTCTATGACAGTGTGTGCGAGTTGGTTAACCTTTGTAGTGATGGCTGCCATCCAATTGGTTTGCCTGGTCATGATATTTCCCAAAGTTTTCTTGGTTACTTCGACAACTATGTCGCGAAGAAGGGTCAGGTCCTCGTCTGCTATGCCCATGACTTGGGGCCGATTAACCTTCTGCTTCTTGCTATGCGGGCAGCTCAATGTGTCTTCGTCTTCCTCCTCATGCATGGGCTGGAATGTCCACCGTTACTGCTATGGCACCTGGCCTCCTTGGTGACATGTATGGCTGTAGTAAGTTCTTCTCTTCCTCAGTGAGCTCTACTTCCGATGATGGTGGTGGAACCAGGTTGGCTCTACGGGCTTTGGGTAATTTTGCTACGGGGCCTGAGGAAGTAGGGAGGTCTGCACTCAATAGGTCTGTGGCGAAAAAAACTTGGGCTCCGGCTGGTTGCATTGGTGGCTGGGATGCAGTTAGTTGCGTGAGCTGACTCCCTGCTGGTGATGGATGTGGCAGCCTTTGTGGTGGTTTTTTCACATCCTTCTGCCTTAGTGCTACCTTCGGCTTTGCTTGCGTCTTCTTCATCTTCTTGGATGGTCGAGCAGGTGCAGATATTTCCTCAATGGAGTCCTCACTATTATTGAATATTCAAGGAGCATGGGTTTCGGCTTTGAAAGATGGATCAATTTTCTCGGTGGGCTTGGCTCTCTGGTTCCTTGGCTCGGGAAAGGAATGAAAAGGTTACACAGTAGAAGGTAACTACTGCTTATAGGCGACGAGCCCTCAAGCTGACTGGAGAGAGTGAGGGACTGTCTGATAGAGCACATGGGTTCGTCCTTTGCACACTTAGGTTCCATTATGTAGGCTTGTCATGGCAGTTAAGGGTAATATGGCAGATGGGACCGAAAATCCCACCGTCCTTCTCCTCGAATTTTTCACTTTAATGCTATTGAAATTTTACTGGCATCATATCCTTTTCGAAATTCTCATGCATTTTCCGGCTATCAGTGCCTGCTAGATGTCTCTCACTTTCCGCCAGCTATCTCTTAGCTCATTAGCGAATTTTTTTTTTGGCACGCCACGTCCTTATGGGACCGCGCTGTAGTCATCGTGATATGGTTTTAATCGAATTCCATTGATCATGCCCGCCACCGGTGTTCCATCCATCTTATGTAGTTTTACTGCACCTGCTTCAGTAATGTGCGCAACTACATATGGACCTAACCAGTGCGTTTTGAGCTTACCTGGATGCTTGAGAAACTTACTAGCATACATCAGAACAAGTCCACCAACCTTGAACTATTTTGTTGTGATGTGGCGGTCATGCCAGGCTTTATGCCGCTGCTTTCCCACATTTTGATGGAAGCCTGCAATGAAGCGTTCTTCTTCCATTTGAACCAACTGCGCAAGTCTTTATTCTACAGTGTCGGTGTGTGTCATCTCTGTTATTGCAACAATTCATAGGCTCGGGACAATGTATTCCATGGGCACAACTGCTTCTTGTCCATAAACTAATAAAAAAGGAGTGTATCCAGTTAGTCATTTGCATGTTGTTCTATAGGCCCATAATACTGCTGAGACTTTCTGGTCCCAGTCATCTCTGCGCACATTGCATACTTTGGCCAACGCATTCTCGAGGATTTTGTTGAATGTCTCAATAGTTCCATTTGCTTGAGGATGGTAGGGTGTTGTCTTCTTATGTTGGATTTGGAATTCTGCAGTCAATTCAACAATTAGCTTATTTACAAAATGCGTACCTTGGTCGCTGATTAGGATCTTGGGATAACCAAATCTTGTGATGACAATCTCAAATAGGAATTTTTTTGCAGTTACAGCGGTGCAATATTTTACAGGTGCCACCTCTGCCCATCTTGTCAGGTAATCCGTATCAGTGATGATATAGCGTGCACCAGTCCTTTTTCTTGGTGGACTGATAGGGTCAACAAAATCCACTGTCCATTTATCAAAGGCCTGCAGTGTAATTTGTGGTGCAAGTGGCATTTCATCACGTCGTGATGGTTTCTCTGTTCTTTGACACTTATCGCAATTGCGACAGTATTTTCTTGTATCCATATGTACAGTTGGCCACTAGAGTCCCGCTTATAGAATCTTCCGCACCGTTTCCTTCTCGGCGTAGTGTCCTCCTGAAACACCTGCATGCCCTTCAGCTATTACCCACTGTCTTTCATGATAAAAAACACATCTACGTAGTATTTCATCTTGTCCCAACTTATAGAGTTCTCCAGTGAGTTGTGTACAGTCTGAGGCCTTGACAACTAGCTGTTTCTTTTGCCATGTTGAATAGCCTTCAGGTGCGTAGCCTGTGTTTTGTAAGTGTATAATAGCATCAAATTCTTTATCAACAACATCAATATCAAACAACTGCGCATCCGGTAAATTATCCTCTAGGCTGGTGGGTTCCTCCCCACTTTCAATGCGCGATAAGTGGTCAGGCCCAACATTTAGTCGACCTAGATTCACAATGACTTCAAAGTCAAATTATTGAAATAGGAGGAGCCACAGGCATATCTTCCCTCCCAACACTGGCTTATTGACTAGGTACTTTAGCGCAGAATGATCAGTGAACATTTTGAAGTTTCCACCCAATAGATAATGTCTGAATTTTTTTTAGCGCGTAGACCATTGCAAGTCCTTCTCTTTCTGGTGTGGTATAATTTTTCTTTGTCGTTGATAGTTTCCTACTTGCAAATACAATAAGGTGGTCAATTGCGCCATCTCTTGGTTGGGTTAGAACTATACCAAGCGTAATCGACGATGCATCAACATGTACATGGAATTCCTTTTTCCAATCTGGAAATATTAATATTGGTGCAATAGCCATTTTACCCTTTAGCTTATCTAGGCTCTCCTGGCAGTTTTCATTCCACTGGAATTTGGCATCCTTTTTCAACAGCTTCTCCATTGGGGCAGTTATCTCTGCATACCCTCTTATGAATTTTCAGTAATACCCAGTATGTCCCAATGTGGACTTGAGTTGCGTGACCGATGTGGGTGGAGGCAAATCCAGGATAATTGGTACCTTTGTGGGATTGACCAGGATTCCATCGCGGCATACCACATGGCCCAGTAGTACACCAAATGGTGCACAGAATATACATTTTCTCAAGTTTAGCGCAATTTTATATTGGCGACACCTTTCCAGCATCATGTGCAAATTCTTAATATGGTCTCTTACTAGGCCAAAGACCGTCCATTCATCAAAGTATACTTCAAGAAACTTGTGAATGGAATCTTTAAAAGAAGACACTACTATTCTAGAAAAAATATCAGGGGCGTTTTTAAGGCCAAAAGGCATTACCGTGTATTGGTAGCATCCCCATTATGTTACGAAGGTTGTCTTGTGACGATCCTTTGGTGCAATTTTGACTTGATGGTAGCCTAAGAATCTGTCTGTGAATGAGTACATTTCTTGTCTGTCGACACTTTCCAAGACTTCATCCATGAATGACGTTGGGAATGGATCATGCAGACATGCATCGTTTAGTTTCCTAAGGTCAACACAGATTCTGACTTCACCTGTTGCCTTTTTGTCCTAAATGACTATGGGGGTTATCCATTCCGACTCTTCAACTAGTTCAATAATTCCTGCTTCCAACATGTGACTTAGTTCTGCTTTTACTTTCTCCTTATAGCACATATTTAATCTGTATGGCCGCTGCTTTACTAGTCTTGCGTCGGGTTTGAGTGGAATTTTCATTTCACCTAAATCCCCTACTATCCTCTTCATCTCCTTGAAGTTTGTCGGGAATAGGTCCTAAAATTCATGTAATAGATCAATGATTTTAGTCACAGTCTCTTCATCCCAATAGTCTCCAATGTTAGCAAATTTTGGATTGTCCTCGGATCTAATGTTAACCTTTTTTTTTATCTTTAGCGGCTTAACGAACTGCTCACTAGAAATGTCACTTCCTTCTACTGCGCACGAGCCTTTCGATTCTGGAATATTGATGTTGGTCGAATCATTTTCTGGGTCTCCAGAGAGATTATAGCATGTCATCCAGTGTTGAACTCTCTCACAGCATTGGTGGGAATGCGCAACGCAAATTTGAGAATACACAACCTCCAGCGGGATCTCAGCGAATATCTTCTCCTTAATAGTCTTTAGCGCAATATCAATTGTCGGTTTCTCATCCGCGAACTGGAATGTGTAAGTGAATTTTTGCGCAACCTCTTCCCATTCCCTTGTTTCCTGGAGCAGCTCCATAGATGCGTACCAGCCTCGTGGTGCCATCTCAAGAGTATGGATGAAATGATGAACCCATTCTTGGTGAGGGTAGCTCGAGAATGCTGCAGAACATTGTTCTAAGTGTTCAACAGGGTCTGATAACCCTGCATATCTTTGTGTTACAGTTGTGATTTCCTCCCCAAACCTTACTTCTAGCAGTCTTCTGCACAACGACCATTCAGTTATGGATATTTTATTCGTTCCCCACCATCGCGCGGGTGTAGCTTTCAATGCAAAGTCTAGTGCAAATAGTCGCTGTGGCTCTATTACCAGTTCTTCAAATTCAGTCAAGAACGCTGCCAAGTTAGGTAGTCCTTCATATGTGGGAAACGAACGCGACTGAGTTCCTACTCGTCTGATAGACTTAGTTATCCTGGCACATTTCCTCGAAGAGACTTCATGTAATTGGCTCTGCCAGTTCTCCAGTGCCTCTCCTAAGTCTGATGTACATGAACTCCCACATTTTTAGCTTAGGTTACCATTTGCAGTAGGATTAATATAATATTCCCGAAGGGCGGTTACATTGTAGATGGTATCAAGGTGATCACTATTCCCTTCGTTGAACATAGGTTCAATGTACCGCAGTCCTTCAAGCGGGTCGAGGGGCGCAACGACCCACATCTCATTATGTTCAAACGATAGGATCCTTGTTTTGAAATTTATGATCATTTGGTTTTCCATTGACCAATCTTTCCCAAGCAGTGTGGGATATGGGGTGGTATCGTCTACTATATCTATGATTTCGAAGTCCACAAAAGTGCGCAATCCTTTGATATCCACTTGAACTTGACTCATCTTACCAACAGGGAGGACCTTTGCTTGATTTGCAAGCCTTAATTGAATTGGGGACCATTCTAAGGGTGGATTGCCCATTATTTCCCACGTATGGTGTGTTAAAATGTTAATTTCAGATCCTCGATCGAGGATGATATAGTCCATATCATAATCACTAATTTGTGCGGTCATCTTGAGTTCATGTCCTGTCTTGAGCTTGGTATTGATACTGTTAACCTTATTTGGCAGAGGGTCTCCCTCCGGAAGTGTTTCGACGAGTGCTTCCAGTTCCGCAAGTGCTTCCTTATCCTTGATTAGCACTAAACAACTTGACAATAAAGGTTTGAGTTTACTAACCTTATCTACATTCTTGTCCACAGTCCGTTGTTCAAGTATCTTTTGGAATCTCTTAGGAATATCTTTCACCTGGCTTGAGGTATATGGATGCGCTGTGATGACGAACTCTGGGCGCACATCCATGAATATGCGCTTCTGTTCTTGAACGTCAAGTGGTGCTTTCTTCTTTGCGGCAGGTCGCTCCTGCGGTTGCACGTGTGTCGCATGTTCTGTCTGCGTAGCTTGGTCTGCACTTCTCGTAGCACCTCCCCTTGTTACCACTGCTACATTTGGTTCTCGTGGTTCAGAGACTATCATCTGTATATTGATATTCGCATTCGGGTTGGGAGCATTTGGTGTAGGATTTAGTGCAGTGTTTAGTTCCAGGTTAGCTGCTCCAACCATCCGGGCTTGCCATCGAGCGATGAGTTGCGGGCATTGCTCCACATTGTGATCCTGTCTGCAATAGGAGCAAGTTATCATAGGTTCCAGGCATTCCCTAGCATAATGTACCTGTACTCCACAATTGTAACATACGACTAGCCCTCTCCCTCGGCGAAATCCTCCTCCTCCTTGGCCCCCTGTAATTTCCACCTCCCCTTTGAGGTGGTTGTAATAGATATTGTGGTTGATGGTACTGCTGTTGGCACAAGTTGTACGGGGCCGTATTCTAAAACTGTGGTGCTATTTGAAACTGCTATGCAGGTGGGAATTGAGGCGCAACCTGAAACTGAGGTGTAGCATGGAACCGAGGCGTAGCCTGTTCAATCTTTACTTGCTCCTCAGTCTTCATCAAATATGCATCTACCGTTTTCTCCCTCATGAGTTGGTAGGCCCTACAATCCTTTTCATCATGGCCTACAGATTTACAAAATTTACAATATAAACTAGTTGGTGTACATACCGTCTTGTGCATGAACAGACAATCTACGTCCCGATATCCTCTTGTTTGGAAGATATTACACTAGGGAAACCCTTGGGTATTCAATGTGTTTGACCCACCGGACGAGATGTAGTTCATATAGGCTGGGAATTCATCTTTGGTATGTCCATTGGTCCGACATCGCATACACTTGAGATCTTCATGTGCTTCTTTTCCCCTTTTCATATATTGGAGTTGAATAGTCAGATTAGCCAATTGAGACTAAATCTGGATCATTCATGCAACGCCGTCTCCAATAGGTGAAGCCTATAGCTTCATTGCTAACTCCAATGCCTCCGTTCACGTTGCGATCTTTTGCTCCATGAGTGGTCCTCTTATATGTGGCAGTAGCACAACAATAAACCACTATTTATGCTGCACGTACGACATCCAGAAGCTGACCTTGCCCATCAGTGTTTTGAACCGCTGGTCAAAGTCTTATACCACTTCTGCTGGGGCCTGCTTAATCTCCTTAATATCAGTAATACATTGGGACTCTGATTGGGGATTTCAGAATTCTAAGATCATTGCTCGTCGAATCTCCTCAAGAGTCTTCTGGGGTGTTCTAGCTAGTGCGGCACAAAATTTCATGAACCAATCCAGGGTGCGACCCCTTAAGGTCGTGATCATCTGTGCCTTCTTTATATCGGCGTTATGTACTAAGCGTACCATCTAGACAACTTCACAAAGAAACCAATGTTGTTCTGGTTCTTTCGTTCCATTCCCATTAAAGGTGGGTAGTCTAACGTCTGTCCCCACCATTAGGGTGGCATTGGGATTGTTCACTGGATTCCCCATATTTACCAGATTTACTGGGATCGTTGATTGGGGTTCCTTACGCACTAGTCCCAACACTAGGACTGCTAGTGTTCACAAGTGGTTTATCTAAGGAACTTCTAGGTCTCACTGGAGGGGATCTTTCTGGAATGTTGTAGTCATGTCCTATTCTCGGTGACTCTGTAGACTCTCCCAATTCTAGTCTCTCAGAAACTAGGCTATACTCCTTCTCTTCATTTCAGGACCCTTTGTTTAGGTATGACTCACATCCATATTCACCCTCCCTGGGCAGGCTATAGGCCCTCTTGCCTCCTGCTACCTTTCTCCTCTTTCCTGACCGGAACCTCCTTCCACTTCTCAAGAACCTAGTGTCTAACTCATCCTTAGTACTTTCAGGGAACATCTCTTCTTACTACCTTCCATATTACTCCTAAAACTTACAAAGCATATTCACTTCATAGACTACGCGACTCAATCACTATGACAATATTCCTATCCGTTTTCCTGCGCTCAACCATCTTTCTGCACTCTCTTCTCACGTGAATACTAACGTTTTGGAATCTATCCAGTTTTCTATTTCCTTCTTCATTGGGTGCCACAACATCTCCCTCGATTTGATCAATAGGTCCCGGCAACAGAACCATTTGTTGGCCACTTTTCCCCACTCGCACGACCCAGGTTTTATGCAGCCTGTCGATCCAACAACTACCCGAGATACCGGCCCGACAGAGCAATCCTTGTCGGCAACACCTGCGAAGTAGGCGCAGTCTCACCCAAGATATTTCATAAATGGGTAACCATCGAAACCATGTTTCCGTGATTGTCGAGGGATTATAGTCCCTTGGTTCGCAGCCAAGGATCTCAACTAAGGCAACAGGATGGATGGACAGAGGAGTTAGTTTTGCGCGACCAAGAACAAACATATGTCATCGTGCACGACTTGACCTTCCTTTCCACCTCGCAGCTGGCGCAACTTGTGCGGCGCAGCTAACTCATATCAATCGGACCCACAACCCAGGTTGCGACTCAAGACATAAGCATACAGGCCATCATATACACGTTCATTTAAGTGATTCCTTTCTAAGCATTCATCTATTGGTTATAGAATATCATTAGAGACTTAAACAACGTTTAACATTATTTAGAAAGCAAATAAAAACCATTCATATAAACATTCACCACATCAATCATTCATTTGAACACAAGAGATAACGTGGAAACCCATCTGGGAAAAACCACCAAGGTGCTCTTCATCTGGCATGAGAAATGATATAGCACCTTGTAGTCTACAGGATGCAGATTGATCTTAATATATGTCTTTAAGCTTAAAGTTGTGGTTCTCATGCTTTCTGTCTTATTTCTCCTAATCTACTGCTATCACCTACAGATCCACACACCTCTTGGATCGACCTTCCTAGCATTTGCACCGCTCTGGCAGAGCTCGCCCATTATACTAATTCTGACTGCCTCCTACAGATTCCTGACTACTCCCCTCTTCAGGTCTGATCTCTACACCGTATTACAGATCTCAACCATCAAACCTACTTTGGAATTACGACTAACCAAAAGCAAGCTTCTAACTATTGAATCCCTCCTAGTTAAATTATTTTAAATGACCATGTAGGGTCAACTGCTTATAGGAAGTTTGTTAACTGTCACCATCAACCACCCCTCAGGCTATAGTTGTGGTGATCATGACTTGACATGAGGCACTAATGGCCTTACTTATAGCGTGCTTCCACTTTTGCACCCATGAACGCCTTGCCGCTTTTCGGCCGTTTATCATTTGCGCGCTTCTGCACTTGCCCTTCCTTTGCCGCACACCTCTCTATTCTGCATATGTGGTTCCTTTGCGTCCTTTGCGATCTTCCTTTGTTTCTGCCGCGATCTTCCTTGTTTTATTCGCATGTGCGGTGCATGTTTTCTAGTTGCGCACACGCGCTTCTTCCCTATGCTCCTTTCCTGGGCCAACACTTGTTGACATTTAATACACCTAGCTAGGTAATTTGCAACATCATTCTTCATGTTAGGCCAATAATATATTTTTCTTAACTTCGTTATCATCTTTTGGTATCCCGGATGTCCGAAATATGGTTTCTTACGTAGTTCATTAAGAATTAACCGTTTAGCTTCTTCAGAATCTGGTATGTATAATCGATTTTTATAAACTAACAAGTCTTCTGAGCTTATAGAATAATCTGAATCACTTCCCTTATCATATGTTTCCAATTGTTCTTTAATCTTTAAGTACTCTTCATCATTTTTAGCTGCTTCTTTTATTAAACCCTCGAGATTTGTTTAATAACTGTTGAAAGCAGCTAAACAATGTGGAATAACATTCCTACTTAGGGCATCTACCAGTTTGTTTTCTTTTCCTTTAATGTGTTTAATTTCAAAATCGTACTCACTCAAAAAGGCTAACCACCTTGCTTGGCGAGCATTCAAGTTTTGTTGATCAAATAAGTATTTTAAGCTTATGTTATCCGACATTAAGGTAAATTTTATTCCTATTAAGTAATGTCTCCACATCTTCAATGCATGTATTATAGCAGCCAATTCAAAATTATGTGTTGCATAGCTCTGTTCAGGTATTTTAAGTTTTCTGGACTTGTAGTTTATTATATAATCCTCTTGTAACATCACACCACCTAAACCTCCTAGGCAAGCATCCGTACATACTACGAAGTCCTTGTATGGATCTGCAATTATTAGAATAGGTGCGATAGTTAGTAAGTACTTAATTTTTTCAAAGCTTTCTTGACATTTATCAGAGCATAGGAATTTAGTTCTTTTCTTTTGAAGTGAGGTTATTGGATAAGCAATTTTGGAGAACCCCTCAATGAACCTACGATAGTAACTCATGATTCCCATAAAGGATCGAATCCCGGTTACATCCTTAGGGACTTGCCAATCATTGATTGCCCTGATTTTATCTGGGTCCACCGAAATACCTTCCTTAGTTATTACATGACCTGAGTACTGAATTTTATCTTGAAAGAATTCACACTTGCTAAACTTTGCATAAAGTTTATGTTCTCTTAAGGTTTGCAAGACTAACTTTAAATGTTCTTTACGTTCTTTTTCATTTTTAGAGTAAATTAATATATCGTCAATAAATATTATTACAAACTTATCTAAATATTTGTGAAGAATATTGTTCATTAAACACATGAACGTGGCTGGGACATTGGTTAAGCCAAATGGTACAATAAGCAACTCGTAATGCCCGTACCTTGTTTTGAAAGCAGTTTTATGGACATCCTGGTCCTTAATTCTTACTTGATGGTAACCGTACCTTAAGTCGATTTTAGAGAATACCGGCGCTCCCCATACTTGGTCAAACAAGTCGTCGATGCGGGGAAGAGGGTATCTATTTTTAATTGTCATTTTATTCAATTGTCTATAATCGACACAGAGCCTCAATGTGCCATCCTTATTTTTATCAAACAAGACATGTGCTCCTCATGGAGATACATTTGGTCTAATATATTCTTTATCTATTAATTCTTGTAGTTATACTTTTAATTCTACCAACTCAGGTGTGTTCATTTGATAAGGGGCTTTCGAGGAGGGTACTGATCCAGTCACCAATTAAATAGTAAAGTCAATATCCCTCCTCGGAGGTAGTCCCGATATCTCTTCTAGAAATACGTCTTTAACATCATTTAAGAAGGGAAGATCCTCTAAGCTAGGTTTTGTTTCCTTATCATTAGTTTCGGTGATGTGTACAACAAACACCCTACACCCTTTTCTAGCACACTTTTTCAATTACAAGGCAGAAATTTTCCTAGTAAGAACCCTTTTTGGAATCCCTCTAACCATTTTTGCTTTCACCATTCTCATCAATACAATCAAAAGTTTTCTCAAAGAAATTGAGCACAACTTTATGTTTTTCTAGCCAATCCATGCCAATTAGTACATCGTAAGATCCTAATGGTAAAAAATTCAGATATACTTTTGTAATCAAATCTTGTATATGAACTTCACAACTAGAAATAAAATTGGTTACTTTTCTTTTTGTTTTGGTGGCTAATTGCACTAACCACAGATTTTCAAAATCATATTTTTTCATTTTACACAAATCTACTAACTTAGGAGATATATAACTTAGGGTAGATCTAGAATCAATCAAAATATAAATAGGTTTGTCAAGGATATTACCATCTACCTCAATCATGGAGGGCTGAAAATCCGCTTGATGATTGTCCAACACTGCGCTAATCCACGGTATGTTCCGAGCAACTTCTCCCACCATGGCTGCTTCTCAAACTGTGTGAATATTTCGATTATCCTTTTTATGAGGACAATCCCGATAGAAATCACTCCCCCACAACCCCAACACTGCAAGGGTTCTCTTTTTATTTCTTTACTTTTCTTATTAAAAGTATTATCTTTATACTCAACAGTTCGCATAGGTTGTTCATACTCCATTCTTATTATTGGTTGTTTGTCCTTAAAGGTATTTTTTTGGAAACTTTTATGTTTATTAAAAGGTTTGAACTCTCTTCTCTTAAAACTACTTCCATCTCTTCTCTTGAAATTAAAAGGGTTTTCACCTTTACTCTTGGATTGGTCATATGTTAATTTGGCCTTCCTCATTGCTTCATACAAAGTTTTTGTTTTATCAAACTCCAGTTTGTCTTTATAAAAGTTAGGCAAACAACCTAGAAATCTTTGTATTTTAGGTTTTTCTTTGTTTAGGTAAGACACATATCTTAACAGGGATAAGAATTTAGTACAGAAGTCATGCATGGACATGGATCCTAGTCTTAGCTCATAAAAATCCATAGCCTTCCCTTCGTAGTAATATTCTGAGAGGTATTCCTTTTTAAATTCCTTTTTAAACTAGTTCCAACTTACTTTCCTATCATTTATTCATTTTTCTCTTTTTAAGTCTTGCCACCAAATCTCAACCTTTCCGACTAGATTGAAGATGGCCATTTTGCCCTTCATGGAGTTGGAGTAATTGTACATAGTGAAGTACTTCTTCATCCCGGAGAGCCAAGCCTCAACTTCTTCTCCATTTTTGACTTCGCCGTCAAAGGTACGAGGCTTTATTTTTTTGAATTCTCCTGTTAACTCGTCTTTATATTTTCTTTTCTTCCTATGTCTACCCTCAAAACTGTCACTAGAATACTTTGATTCACTAGATAGATGGCTTCCGTCAAAGTAAGGATAGTCAGAGGATGAGTTTTCTTGTCTACGTTTTTTTCTTCTTCTTTTCATTAGTTATCTCATGCAGTTTATATAGAAGGGCTTCATTTAAGTCTTGTTGAGTTTTCAGTACCCTTTCATGTTCAATCTTAAAGTTCATAATTTTTTCTTGTAAGTCTCTCACTATTTGTAGAATCTCAAAATTAACAATGTTGTTATTAGGGGGATCCTCGTTATTAGGTTCAACCCGTGCAGGTGGGGTAGGGGATCGTCTTCCAGCCATATCTTCCCGCAGTTTAGTAAAACAGTTTTCTGCTATACAAGTAATAAGAACAAAAGTTTACACATTTGTCAGTTTTTTGGAAAATATGTGTATGGACACCATAGGGCCAAGTGTCTTTACTTGGGATCTGATACCATATGTAATATACCCAACTAATAACTTTCTCAAAAATCACAAAAACATCCAAAGGCAACTTTATTTATACTCTATTAACCTAACATTCACCAAATCATTTCCATACTGTAACACTCCAACAAAACAAGTTTTAACAAATTTAATTATCGTAATACTTTGTATTTATGTCACTTAGCCACATTTTAACATGAGAGAAAAGTTCTTCCTAAACAATTTATACCCACTTCATCTATTTCATAAAAGAAAACAATTTTCATACATTTTTTTTTCTTTTAACTCATCCCAAACTTTTATGTAACCCAAGAAAACATAACATTTCCCAAGTATAAGACAATCCCCACACTACAAAAGTAAAATACATAAATGTATTTCATAAATAATCATATATATATATATATCATAATTTGTTTGGCATTAAATATATCATGTCTATTTCCAATATCTCATTAATTATTCATACTACTCAATCACATAGAAAAGGAAAGAAATCATTTAAACACCCAATAAAAGAATTAAATCCCCTTTTTCTTTCTAGTATTAAATCAAAGGTTGCAAGTATATATATAAATCACTATCTCACAAATGGTATAAACATACGAGTGTTTTACGGAAATGTTACACAAATAGTTATTACAAAATTATATTTATTAGATATTTCCTACATAAAAACATATTGTCAAAACATCTCATGATTTACACAATGTGTAAATGATCATTCAAGAATATATATATATATATATACACGATTCTGACTCGAAGGTAAGATCCAAACTCAATCTCTGTATATGCCACGGATCTCCCAGGTTAACTAACACGTTGTCAACTCGCAAGACTTCTGGAACTGAAGTGAACTAGAAATAGAAAGGCTAGACTAAACGCGGTAGCGAGATTCAAGGGAAAAACACATGAGTTTCACTAAGAGTGCAAACCTCACGGTTGTCGATCTGGACAAAATGGAATTTTAACATGCAGGTATGATGCTTCAGATGCAAAACAAATAAACCTGGGAGTTTGGATCAGATCAGAGGATCTCTCCATAAGAAAAAAAAATAGATTAAAAGAAAACATTTTGCAGAGATTGGAAACTACACACCAGCAAAGCATAAATAGAGAAAATCGATCCCACACACCAACAATCAAAAGCAGGAAAAAAATGATCCAAATGCAAACTATAAGGAATCATACCCGCCCAATGCTGAATCTGAAAGATTCATCAAAAGCAAACCTTGGACTATCAAGGGATTAATGGAGCTATTCTCCAGATCCAAAACGCAGGCAGAAAAATTAACATACAAAAGAGATTTAAAATCTAAAACCAGTCAGGATATTGAATCAGTTTCATATCTCGATTGACATATAAATATTCAACAACAAATAACGTCTAACCCATGTAGCCAAAATGGTTTGAGATCTTGATTGACATATGTATATATTCAGCATCAAATAAGATCTGAGGCAGTAGCCAAAATGATTACAGATGTGGATTGAAACACACACATATATATTTACCAACAAATAAATTATAACGCAGGTAGCCAAATTGATTTCAACAACAAATAAACTCTAACGTAGGTAGCCGAAACGATTTTAGATATGGATTGACATATATATATATATATTCAGCAGCAAATAAGATCTAATGCAGGTAGCCAAAACGATTTCAGATATGGATTGGCATATATATATTCAACAACAAATAAGGTCTAATGCAAGTAGAAAAAACGATTTCATATATGGATTGACATATATATATATATATTCAGCAGCAAATAAGATCTAATGCAGGTAGCCAAAACAATTTCAGATATGGATTAACATATACATATTCAATAGGAAATAAGATCTAACGCATGTAGCCAAAATGATTGCAGATCTCGATTGACATATAAATTTTCAGCAACAAATAAACTATAAACACAGGTATATTACTATCCCTCTCAAGCATTTTGGTTCAGATCGCAAGTCCAATACAATGTGCTTGTACTCGCGTCTTCTAATCATAATTTTCACAAAAATGCAAATTCACAGATCTATGGTTAAGAAGGCAACCATATCTACTTATTTGAATACAGACGAAAAAAAACACACTTGGAGAATAAACTCCTCCCAACCATAGGAAGCAGTAACTCAATGGGTTGCTCTGCTCCAACCTCGAGTTGGATCACCAACCATGCACTAGAACAACAAGTAACTTTCTCGTGGCACTCAATCCTCGAGTATGTAACAAGTTTTCATGATGGACTTATAAAATATAAAAACGCTCAACACATGCACTCAACAAACGTTTTCTCCATGAAAAACACGGTGTCCCATGTTATTCCAATGCACTCATATATATAGCTTTTGCCCAGGTCTTATGCCATCCCAATCAAATCTCCAATCAGATCCTTAAATCCCTATGATTTAGGATCCTGTCTGGTTGTTGAGTTTTGATTGGATTTGATTGGTATCAATCACTCTAGCTTGCTTACACATGTTCCTTGGTGCCATGGTTGGTGTCCCCTCATGTAGTTGAGTTCTCCAAGTGTCA
>LPNX010282553.1:674791-729313 GCA_001517045.1 Pseudotsuga menziesii
AAAAAGTTTGTTGTGCAAGTGCCATTTGAGTTTTTGAGTTTCATAACTCATTACATAGTAAAAATATTTTTCAAAACATGAAAATAAAAGTAATGTCATGGGGTATTATAGTGGTTGGGGTGACATCGTTCAAATAAAAATAGACTTATTGAATACAATGACTAGTGAGCTATTACATATATATATAAATATAGACTACAAACTATGTTTATGTCATCACATGTTGAAACATTGTTAAATGATATATTACAAAGCCTTGTGTTAAATTGTCTATTTTCATGAAATGGCACACATGTTTTGCAGTATCTGTTTTCAAATTCGCTCGATGTTCAAAGGGCTATGCTTGGTTGGATATTTACTTTTTAATCATTGCTCATTTTGTAAAATTTATGTGTTATTAAATTATTCTATGTATTTACAAAATTTGCGCAACTGGATCAACTTCCATAGAGATATTGCTAAACTGTTTTTTTTTTCTCTTTTGTGGTTATAGGATTTGTTAGAGTTGTATCAGATGCAATAGAAATTAATGTAGAGAATTTTGACTAGATTCTCAGTTTCAGTCATCTGGTTAATTTTCTATTTCTTTATCTAATGGTTTGGTTTCTGATTTTGGGTCCCCTTCTTATTGTTGAGTGTGATTTTCCAATTCAAAATTCTTAAGTGTATTGTGACATGTGCCATGCAGTGGCCAAAATTTAGTTCTATGTGCTAGCCATGTATCGCTCAATGCTTTAGCTAGTTTGAAATTCTTTCATGTTGCTACCCTTGTGATTATATAGGCACGGGGTTGGATTCATTAACTGCTGCATATGGTTGAATGCACAAGTTGACATGGTTTAGAAAACTATAGAGAAATTTGATCAGCTTTATGTAAAGATGTAGTGACACATTGCCTATGTGTAATGATAATTGGTTCAATACAAGCAAATGTAATCTACTTAGGCTTTGATCAATTGAAGAAACATTTTTTGATTCACATGTTCTCCCATAATTATAGTGACCCTTCATTTGGGCTTAGAGAGCTTGGATGATCTCATTCTTGATTTTTATTTACTTCTAGCAATTTTTCTTAAAGCATTGGCAAAATGTAGTTTGATTTACTTGTTCTTTACAAATTACATTACCACACAAGTGTCCAAATAAATTAACCATTGACCATATGTCTTTTGTCACTCTATTGTGATTTGAAAAAGGTATTGTAATTGCAAAATAAGAAATCTTTGCTTTTGCACATGTACACTTTCAATTAAGCTTTAAGTTTCTAACAACCATCTTTGATTTGTAGAATTTACATTTAATTTTATTATGTTCATATAGATAAGTACACTACATGATCAAATCCATTGTTTATAGTCTTTCATATACTTTTATCATTCTCATTTTGATCCTTGCTTTGACCATAGTTTGACACAATGTGCAAGAATAGGTGCTTGGAAAAACTCCTGCAATTGTGGACAACTTAAGATCAACTGTTTTTTTTTGTTGTACATGCTATCCAACTTGCTTTACAAATGAGCAATTTTCCTTTAGTTTTGCAGAAGCAGAAAAATAAAACATCTTCTGCAAGTGTCAAAGAACATCTATGAAGCCATAGTCTACATTAGAAGATTGTTTTTAGACTCATCTGTTATTTCGTCTATATATTTTTTGTTTTTATTGCCTCGATGAGAAAAAAAATAGACACAAATTAGATATACACATTGTATATTGTTCAAATATATGTTTCTTGCATATATTAAATATATTCCTTGATAGTTTTGAGACTTTGTCATTGATTTTTCCATAGCATACTTCTATATATCTGATGACATTTACAAAGCAAAGACAATTTTTCCTTCATATCAATTGTCTTGTGTAATGCATATAGCAAAATAAGTTTCTTATACACTATTTAATAATATCCTGTTCTGTAGGAAACATCATTTATTTTTGTAATGTGATTGCAACATTTCATGTATGTACAATCACTTTGCTATATCAAATTCCTTGTGCAAACTTTAACAATATTGCATTTTCAAAGTTTTGTTTTTCAAGTTGTTGCGGTTAACATCCTCGACATTATCATTGTTCTAAGAATAGATAGAAAGAATGTGTAGTCAACGACAATTTATGTTGCAACATTTCCAAACAAGCAAAGCTTTTTGCTAAGGTTTATGTTTTATTTTTTTATCCTTTTGTAACACGGTTACTCCATATGTTCTCAATACAAGCAATCTTTTTTTGACCGTACTTCTTTTTGATTGCTAATTAATTGATACAAAAGGCTTGTCATTCAACATATTTCTACGTTTGAAAATGTCATTTAATTGATTCAAAAGACCTATGGTATACTTTGTTCATGCAAAACTTGTATCTTATAGCAATAGCTTCAACTTTTCCTTCCCATCCTTTGCAATAGAAAATGACAATGGTAGTGTCGAGTACATTGTCACTGCATGGCTCTTGTTCATTAATGTTATTGGTTAATCCTTATTGACATTTATATGGGTATTTCTCTATCTTTCTCAAGAGTTTAAAAGTAGCATAATGCATAACTCTCTCAAGAGTTTAACTATTGGTTAATCATTCATCAATCTCTTTGAGAAGGTGGAAACGGTAACACCCGATTATTCTCCCAAAGCTGGTTATATCCAATTGCAATGTCGTAAGTACTTACTGCAGTATCACCTAGTTTTAAAAAGGATTTAGTTGATCCTTGCTAACATTATGCTTATCTTTTTTGGCACATTTGCACACATCCAACACCTCTATGCAATCCCAAATCTGGTTGTACTTGCTTGCATTGTCATAAGTACTTACTGTATTATCACTCAATTTTCAAATGGATTTAGTTAACCCCTACTAACATTTTGCTTATCTTTTTAGGAACATATGCACATGTTCGACATCGCCTCCCACGTCCGACCCATTCAGGTAAAGACATGCAGGAGGGTGTGAGTCGTAAAAACTCACAGTAAGAACCCACAATAAAATACCTACACTTGCAGTTAAAATCTATAGTAAAACAACGACAAAGAATATTCAATAGTCTAGGATTTTTGGAGATCGATCCCCATTGCAAAAATGTGGAGAGGTGTTATTCTAAGACCTATGGACGAAATAAACCAAATAATGAATGGTTTCCAAAATTGCTTTGGAGTGCTTTCAACTCATGAAGAATGTGGAGTGTTTGAATTATGAGTGTTTTTAACTTATGAAGAATGTGAAGTATATATTGGTTCTTATTACTCATTCTTATCTTTAGTAATTATCTTTCCTCCTAGCCATGTGGTTTGGTTTAGCACATAGTGTATGTTGCTTGATGGTATACTAGGGGACCTCAATCCTTAGCTGAGGGTAAATCCACAACTTCAAAAATGTATAAATTCAAATCTCACAATGCACACATAACACATGAGATCACAACAAGTTCTGAAATTCATATAGGCAAAATCTCTAAAGGCACAAATTAAACACACCCAAACAAGAATATTTTTTTCTTCACGAACTAGTATCAACAAGCCTTCTATTAATTCTCAAAACTTTATAAAAACTACATTACATGCCTCTTAAAGCTTTATTATTTAGAATTTTCAAGTGGATTCAAAGTCCCAACAATTTCTCCGACTTTCAAGTTCTTAGCCTACTACTATCAATCTTGGCCAAGCTTCTACCACAATTTCCCAAAGAATTATGAAAACAAAAATCTATACTTGTAGCTATCGGAATTTCTTTTTCAATGATATCCTTCTTATGCTTTCTTCTTGTGTGGGGCTCTCCCCTTTTGTCTCTACGAGACTACTTCCTATTCTACTCTTCATCCCTTCATGTGCAGAGTTTGTATCTCTTTAGGTGGCTCTCCCTCTTAAAATGAGTTCGACCCTTCCATATTATTCCCCTCAAAACAATTAGTCATTCATTAATGCAATATGGTTGCTCATTAATATTTTGAATGGATCATAAATAATGTTTAAGTGGGCCCTTAAGGAAAGGATGCCATGCACCATAGTTTTTTTTGTAACAAAAATGGTTGAGGCTCCTTTTATATTTATAAACCAGATCAAATTTTACATTGTGTCGTGGTAGGATTGTTTCCCGAGTTGGACGTTGCCCAAAAGTCTGTGTTCAACTTCGGCATAGTTGAAATTGTTTCTATACTTTTCTATTCTATGGAGACTATATCTCCTTAAAAATTGTCCTAGAAGAACAATATAAAAATAATTCATTGTTGTTGAGATCGTATTCTATTCTTAAGTAAGGCTCTTGATATACTCATTTCAATTCTAGTCTTCTACCCTTTACTTTCAATCCCCATTATATTTCCTGACTACTTAATCCAGATTAGATTTAACAAATTTGTGAATCCTGGGTAACAATATAAGCCTAGAAGAGAGGCATTATTTGCTATTTGTTTGACTCTTGATCCAAAAGGATAATGATGTTGCTTCAGCCAAATTTTCTGCTTGCTAGCTGTGCTCTCCAAATTGAACTCTTTATTCCCCTTTCTTCCTTTTTTTCTATTTTATATCCATGTAACCGAACCATTGTTTGTCCTATTTTTACTAAGAGATCTGTCCCTCCATCTGCCCATCTCATTAGTATCCTTCTCTCCATCCTTTGGTGTGGGATTCCCTTTATCCATTTCTCTCCTCCAATCTTCATTCGCTGGTTGTGTGATCCATGTACCATAGTTCCATATTCCCATCTCATTGACAACCCTCTCTCCATCCTTTGGAATGGGGTTCCCTTTATCCATTTCCCTCCTCCAATCTTCATTCACGGGTTGTGTGATCCATGTACCATCCTTCCAACCTCTATTTAACTCCACCTTTTGCCTCGTTTCTCGGTTGGCTTCGCTTCCCATCTTTCGTAGGGATGGCACCAAGGAAGAGCCAATCCCTCCCTTCTCGAAGATAAGTTGGAGTTCATGGGATCTAACTCCTTTGGTATCCTTCTTCATTGTAAAAAAGTATTCCAAATTCTAGAAGAACCCCTTTATTGGCCATTTGATGTGCCTATTTGTTGGTTTCCCTCATGATATGAAATAATTTTAAGACTTTAAAATCACTAATTAAACACTTGAAAATATAGTGCAGTTTGATTGATGGACTGTTGTGGTTGTTTATCAGTTTCCTTGCTTCTCTTGTTACCATAAGAGAATCTCCAAACACTGACAGTTCCTCTATTCCACAGTTGCTTGCTATCTCCAGGCCTTTTATTAGAGCAAGCCACTCTACCCCATTGTTAGATTTCTTCCCTATACCCTATGAATATTCCTTCTGTTTTCTCCCTTTAGTGTCAAATATAACTCCTCTTGTCCTTGCTATCCCCGTATTTCCTTGGGAGGCACCATCGAAAAAAGAGATTTACATCCAAGATTTGACCATCATCTGGTAAAGTTTTTGTTACTCATCCTCATCCACCAATTTAATGAGTGAGGCCTTTGATCAGATTCTCTCTAGATGTGAGTAGGAGCTAGCACCATAAAGTATTTTTCCCATTCTTTTTCCTCAATCAGTGGCTCATTTTGGATATGGTTCATCCCTCTTGCTAGTAATGCTTCAACTCACAGTGGTTTTGCAGCAGCGACTACGTTCTAGTGACCAGAAGCCTCTCCTTTAAAGATCTCTTTATTTCTTGTTTCCCATATCTTCTAGTAGATATATTTTGGGAAGGAAACCCATGCTCTTGTGAAGTTCGATTTTTGATAGAGTGAGCCTTGATAGTAATCTTTCCAGCAATCAAACATGTCATTCCTGTTTGTTGGCAAAATCAGATTCATATACAACTCCAAGAGGGCATGAGACCACACCGATTGAGAAAAGTTACACTCCAGGAAAAGGTTCTCTAGTGTTTCTTATGATTCTTTGCATAGTATACAGCGTGAGGGTCCCTCCATGCCCCCTTTTCTCAAATTCTCAGCTGTCAATTTTTTCCTATGCATAAGCATCCAAAATAAGACATTAATTTTTGGAAGTATTTCTTTACACCAGATTTTAATCCATTTGGTATTGTTTTTTTTGTTTTCCTTAATATTGGAGATGAGATGGTAGCCTTCCTTCATAGAATAGTGTCCCTATTTTCCCTAGCCCCTTCTATCCGCGAGTTGTCCATGTTGTTAAATAAATGTAACTGCAAAAGATATTATATTTTGTATTATTAGTGTTATTACCCCTTCCAGAGATGTTTTTCCTCCAATTAGGGATGTCATTGATGTAATTGGTCATGTAAAGTATTTGTTGTAAGTTAGGTCAGTAGTTCCCACAAAAGTATTATTAAAATTTAATTTTGAGTCTCCCAAAGCAAGTCGGTCCTGATTGGGAGGAGAAGTCGGCCCTATTGGGTTATTAGGCTTCTCCATTGATCAGTGTAAATAAGGGAGGCACCTCACTCATTTGCACACACACAAAACTCAATAAGTTGCACTAGAGAGAGAAGAAACAGTCCATCTGGAGGAGAGGAAGCAGTTTAGTCTTGTTCTTTGGATCTTCCACTGTAGTTGGGTGAAGTCTATATAGATAAATTTTTGTTGGGTTTTCTTCTCCATGAGGGTTTCCTAGGATAAATCTTTGTGTTCTCTTTTGTTCTGACGTGCTTATTATTCTTTCAATGATACTTCGTTTTATTTGAAAAGAAAACTTGACATGGTATCAGAGCTAACCTGAAAGAAGACATTGTGTAATACCCCCATGACATTACTTTTTTATTTTTATATTTTGAGAATTATTTTTATGTAATGAGTTATTAAAAACTCAAAAAATCAAGGTGATATTTGCACAACAAAACTATTATATAGAAGACATTGTGTAATACCCCCATGACATTCCTCGTTTATTTTTATATTTTGAGAATTATTTTTATGTAATGAGTTATTAAAAACTCAAAAACTCAAGGTGACATCTGCACAACAAAACTATATATATATATATATATATATATCAAAGGAAATGGTGCTTGGAGAATTTAGCTACATGAGGGAACACCACCATGGCATAAGATAACATGTGCACGCAAGCTAGAGAGATCTTTACCAATCAAATCCAATCTAAAATCAACAACCAAACAAGAGCCTAAATCATAGGGATTTATGGATTGATTGGGATGGCATAAGATCTGGACAAAAGCTATATATATTGGTGCACTGGGATAGCATGGGACGTCATGTTGTGCATATGGAAACAATGTTGAGTGCATGTGTTGAGTGTTTCTCTCTTCTATAAGTCCATCATTGAACTTCTTACAGACACGAGGAGAGTGTCACGTGGAATTTTTGCTTACTATTCTAAGGTGCATGGTGGTGATCTAGCTCGGGGGTGGAGTTGAGATAGTTGTGGAGCTACTCTCTTCTATGGTTGGGAGGAGGTGATTCTCCAAATAACTATTTTCAATAGAGTGTGCACAATATTGAGTTCTATGGGATAGAGTGTGCACAATATTGTTTTAAATATAAGTATCTTTGAGTTCTATAGGATAGAGTGTGCACAATATTGTTTTAAATATAAATTATAGATCCAAATCCTATAGGTTATTTATCATCTATGTTTTTGATAAATTTGGTTCGTTTATGTAACAACTACAAGTATATCTTTATTTTATGATGAATTATTTAAACCTCGGTCATCATGACTATGTACTATTCAAAGTTTAGGTACAAAGCGTGTCTGCGTTTCCTTGGCTCGATCTGCATTGATATGTTTATAGTCATAATCAAATCTAATGATATGTATGTAATGATTTCTCAAAATGTTTTATGATTTATCAAAATATTTTATTTTGATCCATGGTTTTTATATCCAATCTGCGGTGGATCTATACTATGTTTTCAAAATTAACGCATACCCAACAACTATATTAACCCAGCTATGTGTTTGATTCCCAAATCACTTTTGATTTGTTTCTTAAAGAAAACTCAGATCGAATCACACGGTTTCCTGCATATGATTCTGTGACTCTATCAAAATCTCAGTGCATTGATTTCCCAAAACATTGTATAGTGAATTATTTAAAACTCTATCCAAATCTGAGTCTACATTAATTTGCAATTTGCAATTAGTTTGTTTTATCAAATTTTTTGTTGTTAAGCATTCATTGTATGCGTTGCAATCATGTTGGGATCCCGACCTCTACGAATGTCAACGTTCTAAACTATACTTTGTGTGACATCCCCAATCAAAGGCCAACACATTTTTTTTACATTTCTTTCATTTTATTAAAAAATATATATATTTTATTTCATAACTTATACAATATAACATTTTCTTTGCAAGATGGGTTAAAACTTATAGTACAGTTTTAACATCTCTCACCTTATACAAAAATATTCTTTTATTAACATATACCATAATATAGAGTTTTAATGTCTTTTACTAACATATTCCATAAGTTTTGATGAATACACACACGTTTCATAAATTATATAATAATCTCCTTTGTAAACTAATTCATAACAATATTTACTTCCCTAAAACAAATATAAATTTTAATGAATGCTAATTCATTTCATAATTATAAATAATAATCTCTTTTTCATAACCAATATAGTATCTACTTTCTTAAAACAACTTATAAGTTGTAACAAATGCCAAAACAATTCATAAATTATAAACCATCCTTCTTTATACACTAATTCATTACTCTAAAAAAACAATTATAAGTTTTAATGAGTGCAAATGCATTTCATAATTTATAAAAAAAAACGTAAAATACCGTCCCATGAAACAACAATCGAGGTTTTTGACTTATTAGGTAATATTTTAACGAAGGTTCATAACTATGCTTTCTTCATATGGTAACAGTAAAAACTTGAAAAACATATTCTAGATTATCTACTGGTTAAGAAGGAAAAAGGTTTCCTTCGAACCGACTACAAGAAAATCAGTCGTCAAAAAGAATAAAAAGAAAGTTCATAATGTTATGGAAACCAGAGCTCCAAGAACCCGAAATAAAGTAAAAGTATCGAATCCTCATTTATCATTGGAATCCTTCAGTTAGAGAAAAATTAAAAGAAAACATAACGACTATCCGTCATTTACCAAAGTGAAGTAATGACGATATTTTCTTCGCCTTACAACCTAGACAACTGGGCGTTATACCAGATGATCATTGCATCATTGAGGTGGTTAACGACGAGATAAAATACTACCAGATCTATAATCAAATTACTAGATAAAAAGTAAAACAATAAGAATCGGTGGGGATCTTTTGATCATTTAAAATTTGATGACCAGTCGATCGTTACACAGACAAAGAATCGTAACATGATTGAACATGATGCACAATCCACGGATCAGATCACGGTCGAAACATACATGTGTTAATAGGATACACAAATCCACAGATCATATTACATAGCCCCACGTAATACACGATCTATTGAATATTTACATAAAAAATATAACGCATGCAGACTGCGTTTTGCAGAGATCGGGATCCGTGCATACAGATAGAAATTTCACAAATTGGGAAAATAAAATGGAATTCAACGCAGACCTCTCAGATTGGAAGAAGGCATGATCAAATCTGAGTGTTTAGGGAATATATATATATATATATACAAAACACATGAATTGGATGACCACGCAAAATATTGGGATCAAATCTATAAGCCAAGATAAAATTGCAAGTAAAAGGCAAAGGTGAAATCATATACCGAGAAATATACTATGACAGATCTATCATAAATATTAGATGCTGATCAAGTTGAAAATGTTTATCATGTGAGATGGCATTCATGGATTGGACCATTACAAATATATAATTAAAAACAAATGCAGATCAAGCTGGAACATTTACCAGGTGAATTCGCATACAGAGAATGGATCTAGATGCATACAAATGGTTTAACAAGTATACATAGATTCTTCCAGATGTAAATTGCAGTAAAACAAGTATGTTGAGATACTTCCATATCTGAATTGCATGCAAACATATGTAAATCGTAGTAAAAAAGAAAATAAATACATCGAAGATTGGATCGGATCATTATCCCCACACGAATCCCCATATCAATAACACAGATAGTAAAAAAATTTGTAGGGATTGGAACCACACACCAACACAACATTGTTGATGCCTCGGTTGTGTAGGTGCTGGAATGGTGTCCAAGGAAAACAACATGGGATGAAAACCCATCCAAAGGCTTCAGATAATCCTACGCAAGTATTACCCTATCCTCGAGCTATTTGATGTGGTTAACACCCACGGATATTCAGCCTCCGTTGGCACTCTTTGAGTTGGTGAGTTTGATCCAAAAGGACCAGTCTTCCTATGAAGGAAAACAAGATATTATATGTCTACAAAATAACAGATCTACCTAGAAGTAAATCTAAACTAAGTTAGAACTATTCTAAGAAGGTGGCTGGTGTATGTGCATGTCAACTTGATATACAAATAGATAAGTGCATTTATCAATTTAACAAAAATGTTAAAAGGTCAATTACTTATCTGTCCAAATTACTATTAATCAACAATAGATTGAGGGCTACATACATTCAAGATCAACCTGTAACTCACATGTTAATTGAAACATTAACATGAATTATTGATTTAATAGTTTTTGTGAATCATTTGCAGAAATAGATAAATATCTTAATGAAAGAAATTTAATTAAAATATAAGTACACAAAGACTTATGAATTAAGAGAAATCCAAATCATAAATCAATGTGTTAATGATTAGCTGCAAAATCAACAGTATTCATTGATAATTAAGGTGAAGAAATTAGACATCATCAAATAAATTTGACAATTTACCCAAAGAAGATGCCGAAATAAACAAACATTGATACATTGTTATGCAAGAAATTACATGATCACAAATGAAATTGTGTTTCTCTAGTCCTCTGGTGATTATCTTCCGCACGGTGGAGCCTCCAACTTCACTCTTTGAAGTACAATAACCTGATCTCAAAAGAGTCAGAGAAAAGAGAAGAAGAAATTATATTCTCCCATATGCAGAGACCAACCCCATCCCTCCCAGAATGCTGAGGTCAAATTTATATAAGTGAAGAGCAGTGGGAATGATAGCATCAAATTCCCAGATGTTTGGTTCGTTCAACTATGCAAAAACAGTTGGAATGAATTTATGAAAAATTCACCTCTGATCGGTCACGTTTTTCTCCCAAATTGTTGATATATTTGAAAAACTATTCTTACATAAGGGTAAATGGGCATGTTTGTGAAGTGGGTTTTCAACTGTTTGAGTTAATTCCTCACGGTTTTATCACAATCCTCCATGCAAAAACATGTCTTCTATAGGAGCGCGATCCTTTTTTAACTTCATCCTTCACGACAACAACAAATTAGGGTTTAGTGAAATACTTTGTATTAACATTGTAAACAATATGATATTAAAATCCAATTATATAAATAAATTATTAATATTGTCATTTACAAGTATATCGAATGTAATTTAAACAATAATAATAATCTTATCAACAAGCAAAACTAATTATTCATTTTAAAATATAATACTTTGTTTAGACTCTTTCCATTATTTGATGTACACATTTTCAAGTCATAAATCAAAACGATTAAAAATAAATGTTCAATCAAATTATTATAACCTGTCAAGATGCTCTTTAACTTATTGATTCAATGAAGTTCAAATTTGTTTCCAATACTACTGAAACATCCTATGAACTTAATTAGTCAAAATTGAAGCATGTAAATGACTCAAACATGTTCAAATAAGGATAAGAAATCATTACACACAATAGTCGGAATCAAATGACAAGATCGTTGAAATCTCCAAAAACCAATAAAATAAATCCGCTTATGCAGTGAAGACCAAATCTAGGTGGGGAATGGGAAAGATAACATGTTAAGTTAACCAATGAGATTATGGAACCAAATGAAATGATAAAAACCAACTGAAATGAATCAAAACAAATAAGTAAAAATGAAAATAATGCGCATTTTGCAATTTGCAATACGAGTTGTGGGTTGCGGAAACGCAAACAACATGAAAAAGGATTGACTTCTCCGCAATCCGCAATTGCAGGTTGCGGAGATGAAAAACTGTTATTATTGAAAAATGTTTTCGCATCCGCAATCCGTGTTGGGGAACAAAAAAGTTTCAAACACAAAACCAAGCTCACGCAATCCGCATCGCGGGTTGCGAGTAAGACACACTTTTGGGAAAAATTAGTTCTTTCCGCAACTCACAAAAAACACACAACAATGCATAATTTTTTTAAAATGTTAACTAAATCAAATCATAAAAAAGACAGAGAAATCATGATAAACAACATGGGAACCCCAAAATGACTAATAAACTTAAGTATCACATTTTGCATATAAAAATTTGGGCTCTCATGTTTTGGATAAAACATGGGATTTGTTGTAGCTACGACAAATGACGATTGGATCGGAAGAACCAGTTATGTCTGAATTACAGTATTGAAATCTATAAAAATTAAGAATGAAAATAAAATGCTTTCACATGCTACATCTCAAATAATCTGAATAGCTTTATCACTGAATGATATAGTATTGGTCAGACTTCAAAACTTCTCAAACATCCAAGTCAGTCCCATCATTATCCAAAACTTTTCTAAAAATAAACTTATTTTCAAAATAAATTATTTATTAGATGTAAGAATCAAGAACTTTATTGGGAATTAACCTCGGTAAATCAAGCTAATCATATAAGACATAATATTAAGAAATGACCCCAATACCACAGGAAGGACCCTACTTCCAGCCGGCGTCTATAGCCGCGACAGAGATGCCTTTTAACCTCATCTCCAAGCACTTTGGTCCCAGTTTACCGATTTAGATACATAGCTATACAATGACTCAATTTACTAATGGGTAAGCAGCATCAGACGACTCTCTATGAGTGTGGGATGGCAACGGATTCTTAAGGATTTATATATATAATATTTATGATTTGGAATCCCAAAACACCACAGATGGAGCCACTGCAGCCTGCAGGCGTCCATAGCCTCAATAGGGATGTCTTTTAACCCGTTTTTCCTCATGACTTATATCCCAAATAGCAAGTTTAAATAAATATGCAAACTATGTGTAATGTGCTAATCTCAATTAGAGTTAGCCTAGTAAATGGGGGAGCAGACTTAGAAACTCCTTAAGAGAAAAGATGGCGTAAGAAATCTATAGATTACTAATATTTACAGATTGAAACTTCTTTCCTGAAACCGATTCCCTTAAAAGTAATTAAATTCAAACTCATATGTTCTTGTGAGTTAAAGATAAATTTCTAAGGATAATAACGAAAAAATTCAAATAGAATTATCAGCACAGCCAATTATTGTTTTTTCACAACCAAAAACTAACTAATCAAAACATTTGATTTCCAGCAACCAGAAAACATTTATAAAGATTTCCTAAAATTTCAAAACTGTAAAAGAGTGATAAGCTCCTTTATTTTAAAAGTGAAAATCATAAAAAACTCAAAACAAACCAGCAAGAAAAGAAAATGTAAAAATGATTGAATCAAACATATACACAAGTGGAACCAAAAGCAAATCAAAATCTCACAACTATATCACTAACTAAAATAAAAAATTAGTGATCAAGAATTTTGTTTTTAATAGATCATGAGATATCATATTTAATTAGGTATTTATTAAAAACAAAAGAAGGCTAAAATATTAGCCTAAATTAAAATGCAAAATAATTGCAAAAGTAAGCCTTAATAAATTGTCTAATGCAAACATAAGGGAGATTTGTTTGTCATGTTTGTAAAATTTAAGGATTTTTTTTTATTGTAAAAAGAATAACTATATTAATTCATATATGAAAATGTGTTGAATATGTAAATTGAATTGATTATAATAAAACTCTTAAAATAAATTTATTCTCTTTCAGTTGAAGAATTATGATCAACATTTGTTGCTTCACATAAAGTTGTTTAGGACAATAAGGTCTCCTTTATTAAAAATTATGTACAGAAAGAAAAAAAACTAAATTGTGTTCAATTTGCAACAACAAAATATGTAAAACCCCCCCTTTCAAGTGGATATCCAAAAAAGATCAAAATTCATGGGTAATGAAGATGTTTTGATTTTAATTACTTTATCTTCTGTCGAAATATTCTTGCCCTTAAAACTTGGACAATAATTAATTCAAAACATTTCATGAAAAGATCATTATAATTTAAAACTAAAGCCATAAATCAAACATGAATGCTTTGAACCAATAAAATAATCAGTGAGGGCATAAATAATAGAAAGTGTAAGAGAATAAAAAATACTTCCTTGAATGTATCTGAAGAAGCGTCGTTTCCAACTTGCAATTGACTTGTTGTCACAAATATTTTATTGAATAAAACCAAAAGAGTAATCTAAATTATTAAAGAAATGATAAAACTAATCTATTTTACACCTACTCCTACACTACTCTAAAAAAACAAAACTAAGTATAATCGAATTTCCAATGCAACCATGAAAGCATATGGAATCCTGCAAAAAGGAAGAAGTGAATAATTAGAAAGCATGATATGAATGCTTGCAAATAAAAATGAAAAAAGAATGCATTAAAGCAAATAAGATGAAATTTATGTACAAATAAAGAGAATGGAACCTTACCATTTTTATATACAAATAAGGAAAACAAAGTTTTACCATAATGATGAAATCTTGCTAAGAAAGATTTCTCAAACCAATCAACAATCCAATCATGGTATGTACAATGAAAATCAAAAGAATGGCATAAAGAGTTCGAAAGATTTATGCAATGAAATGGAATATTTGAAAGAAAATATGGATCCAAAACTTCTTCTTGAACAATTATCTTCGTAGGAATGTTTTCTTGAATAAGATCAACAAAATCACATCCAATTTGTTCCAACTTATTATCGTAAAAATAATCATAAATTGGTTGATTAAATTGGAAATTCTCAAAGAGATCAAATTACCTTAGGTTATTTACTTGAGAAGAGTTAAAGATATGAGATGTTATAAGTATAGAACTAGTATCATTAACATCCTGGCAAGAATCTTCTCCATCAAGCAAATGATTGTAAGAAGAAAATGTTTCTTCATTGTATGATGAATCATAAAAGGAAGAATTTTGAAAATAATCATTAGAAATAGTACCCATTTCCAGCAAAGAAGAATGACAAGAAGACATGGATTAATGACAAGGATACGAGTCTTCTTGGTCTTCTTCATGCATTTCGTAATTAACTTGTACCTCTTTAAGATTTAACAATGGAGAATTAGAATCTGAAATATATGATTGAATGCCATTGTTATTAAATAGATCATGGTACATAGAAAAATATGAAGAGGAAATAAGTGCATGAAATTCATCTCTTTGTAGAATATTTTTAGATCGAGATTCCTTAAGAGGGGTTTTCTCTTCAAAAGAGATATGTATGAAAGGTTCCAAACCAGAATGTACTTCTTCTGGTAATGTAGTATCATCATTTTGTGAAATATGCTCTGCTATAAAATCATTTAGGTCATAAAATGGTAATTGGGAAAACATATCACAAATTTTAGAACAATTAGTTGATTCAAGATCTATTAAAGGATTAACAAAACCACAAATATCAGAGTCTTGAATCTCTTTACTTATGCTAGAAGAAGATGGTTCAATATTATGATTAGAACTATTCTCTTTTATTTTAGAAGAATCTCCTATAGAAAAATGATCTCCTTCATGATCAGTTAGACTTTGAATTTCATGTGAAATAGACATGGGCATATTAACATTTAATTCATCGAAATCATCATATTGATTATGATCCATATCTAAGAAAGAAAAAGAAGTCATTTTTGCAATTTTTAAATCCTTAGATTCTTCATGCAAATCTAGGGCCAAGAGGTGGATGACAGGGATAATTTTAGGGGCGAATTTTAGCTCAGTGGGCTATTTTTCCATGTTTTTATCCCAAAAAAATTTCGCCATTTTGCGTTTTTTGAAGCCCTATTTCGCCCAATTTTGATGGGGTAAAATTTTTTCACCCAAAAAATCGCCAAATTATTATATAAATGATATAAAATCCTTGGAAATTAAAATCTTTTTTGAAAAATATTGCCAATCATTTTATAGTTGTCATTTTAAGAAATCGTAATATTCGCCAACATTTATACACTTTTAAATAAATATGGTTCCTTCAAATCATCCCTGCTGGATGATTATCAATGTATAATTTAGATTTATCATCTACTAATTGATCAAATTCATGTGTAATAGAACTAGTGTGCTGAAACCATTCTTGTATCATAGGACGATTTATTAAAAAGAATCTACAATAGAGATTAAAAATTCTAATGATTCACCCTTCTTTATAATGAGTTGTTTCCATTCATCACATAATCTAACAAATTCATAATGTCCAAAAGAAAGCGTAAAAAGATCTACAAAATGTTCAAAGAATTGACAGAGGAAAAAGGCAAGGTTACAAACCATTCTTTAACCCGTCTTTCAAATGTGAAGGCTAACAATCTGCACAAAACATATAGATCCAGAATTTCGTGAACAAGACAATTATAAGTAAATTGAAAAACATGTTCTTGTGCTAAAATTCCTCACTCACCATCGAATTTTACTTCTATCAGTTGCCTCAACAAATCCGTTTTAAAATGAAAACTAATTTTCCTAGAAAAACAACTAAATACAGATTCATGAGAAGAAAAGGAACTATATACATATTTTCAGAATGGAGTCATTTTAAGATAATCTGATTAAGGTAGCTCAAATGACCTTACATGTCTGATGGCCCTCCTTCTAGTGCCATTTTTTGATGCCTTGGTTGTGTAGGTGTTGGAATGGTGTCCAAGGCAAACAACAAGGGATGAAAACTCATCCAAAGGCTTAAGATAATCCTACACAAGTATTACCCTATCCTCGAGCTGTTTGGTGTGGTTAACACCCACGGATATTCGGCCTCCATTGGCACTCTTTGAGTTGGTGAGTTTTGATCCAAAAGGATCAGTCTTCCTATGAAGGAAAACAAGATATTGTCTATCTACAAAAAAATAGAACTACCAAGAAGGAAGTCTAAGCTAAGTTAGAACTATTCTAAGAAGATGGCTTGTGTATATGCAGGTCAACTTGATATAGAAATAGATAAGTGCATTTATGAATTTAACAGAAATGTTAAAAGGTCAATTACTTATATTCCCAAATTACTATTAATCAATTAAAATTAATCAATAGTAGATTGAGGGTTACATACATTCAAGATCAACCTGTAACTCACATGTTATTTGAAAAATTAACATGAATTATTGATTTAATAGTTTATGTGAATCATTTGCAGAAATAGATAAATATCTTAATGAAAGAAATTTAATTAAAATATAAGTACACAAAGACTCATGAATTAAGAGAAATCAAAATCATAAATTAATGCGTTAATGATTAGCTGCAAAATCAACAGTATTCGTTGATAATTAAGGTGAAGAAATCAGACATCATCAAAGAAATTTGACAATTTACCCAAAGAAGATGCCGAAAGAAACAAATTTTGATTCATTGTTCTGCAAGAAATTACATGATCACAAATGAAATGGTGTTTCTCCAGTCCTTCTCTGGCCATTATCTGCCCCATGGTGGCGCCTCCAACTCCACTCTTTGAAGTACAATAAACTGATCTCAAAAGAGTCAGAGAAAAGAGAAGAAGAAATTATTGAAGAGATCAACCCCCTCCCTCTCAGAATGCTGAGGTCAAATTTATAGAAGTGAAGAGTAGTGGGAAGCATAGCATCAAATCCCCAGATGTTTGGTTCGTTCAACTATGCAAAAACGTCTGGAATGAATTTCTGGAAAATCCACCTCCGTTCGGTAACGTTTTTCTCCCAAACTGTTGATAGATTTGCAAAACTGTCTATTAGTAGGGGTAAATGTGCATGTTTGGGAAGTGGGGTTTCAACCGTTTGAGATAATTCCTCATGGTTTGATCACATTCCTCCATGCAAAAACATGTCTTCTACAGGAGTGCGATCCATTTTTTAACTTCATCCTTCACGGAAACAACACATTAGGGTTTAGTGAAATACTTTGTATTGGCATTGTAAACAGTATGATATTAAAAACCAATTATATAAATAAATTATTAATATTTTCATTTAAAAGTATATCGAATGTAATTTAAACAATAATAATAATCTTATCAACAAGCAAAACTAATTATTCATTGTGAAATATAATACTTTGCTTAATGAGAAGTGATTGAATCTTTCCATGATTTGATGTACACATTTCCAAGTCATAAATCAAAACGATTAAAAATAAATGTTCAATCAAATTATTAAAACCTATCAAGATGTTCTTTAAACTTATTGATTCAATGAAGTTCAAACTTGTTGCCAAGACTACTGAAACATCATATGAAATTAATTAGTCAAAATTGAAGCATGTAAATGACTCAAAGGGGTTCAAATAAGGATAAGAAATCATTACACACAATAGTCAGAATCAAGTGACAAGATCTTTGACATCTCAAAAAACTAATAAAATAAATCATCTTATGTAGTAAAGACCAAATATAGGTGGGGAATGTGAAAGATAACATGTTAAGTTAACCAATGAGATTATGGAACCAACCAAAATGTTAAAAACCAACTCAAATGAATTAAAAAAAAAGTAAAAATGAAAATAATGCGCATTCTGAAATCTGCAATGCAGGTTGCTGGTTGTGGAAACACAAACAACACGAAAAATGAATGACTTCTCCGCAATCGCAATTGCAGGTTGCAGAGATGACAAATTGTGATTATTAAAAAATATTTATGCATCCACAATCCGTGTTGTGGATTCCAGGTTGCAGAACGGAAAAATTTCAAACACAAAACCAAGCTCCCGCAATACGCATTGCGGGTTGTGGGTAAGACACACTTTTGGGAAAAAATAGTCCTTTCCGCAACTCACAAAAAACACACAAAAATGCATAAATTTTTCAAAATGTTAACTAAATCAAATCATGAAAAAGACATAGAAACCATGATAAACAACATGGGAATCCCAAAATGACTAAGGAACTTAAGTATCACCTTTTGCATATAAAAATTTGGACTCTCATGTTTTGGATAAAACATGGGATTTGTTGTAGCTACAATAAGCATATACAGAGTTTCGATCCACACACAAGAAATGAAACATATATACAGAGAATTTGATCCATGCAAAAGTAAGTATACACAGATATTTGGTGATCCATTGTGAATATGAAAGATATTTCCACTGGTCAGATGCATAAACTGTATATTGCATATAGGGATTGGATCTATATTATATATTCCAAACAATACTCTGTACAATAGAAATCAAATATACTTACTTGAAAATGATGTCAAAAATGACAACTTCGAGATTCAGCTCCTCCCAACTATAGGAGACATCAACTCAACTGTTTTCTCCACTCCACCACCAATATGGATCACCACCATGCACTGGAACAACGAGAAACTTCCTTGCGGAACTATCTCCTCGAGTCCATAACAAGAAACTTCCTTGGCGCCATGGTGGTGTCCCCTCATGTAGCTGAATTCTCCAAGTGTCATTTTTATTTTATATAATAATTAAATAAAAAAATGGTTTGTTGTGCAAATGTCATTTGGGTTTTTAAGTTTCATAACTCATTACATAATAAAAATAATTTTCAAAATATGAAAATAAAAGTAATGTCATGGGCGTATTACATTTCTTTCCCCCTTATCTTAAGACCGTCCTCGGTGTTCTTTTTTATTTTGAATTCTCTTGTTCAATCTGGAACATGGAGGGATATGCTTCTCGCATTTTATCCTCCATTTCCTTACTTGCCTCTTCAAGGCTGAAGTGCTTCCATTGGAATTTTATTTTGAATGATGGCACGATTCCAGAGCATATGTTCCCTCCTGTCTAGGATGCAGAAAGGTTCGGTCTAGAACTCGCCCTTGGGTTCTACCCGAATCACATTCCAGTCAATTATATGAGTAGCATCATGTATATATTTTTTTAATAATGAAACATGAAATACATCATGTACTTTTATATTAGGTGGAAGTGAAAGCTGATAGGCTACCAACCCTATCATAGCTAACACTTCAAAAGGTCCACAATACATTGGCGCCATTTTGGAACATCTTCCCAAACTCAAAGAAGTCTTCTTCGATTTTACCATTAGATATATGTTATCACCAATGTCGAAATTTCTTGGAGTTCTTTTTAAATTTGCGTAACATTTTTTCCTGTCCAGGGAAACTTTTAAGTTTTATTTCACCTCTTTCACCATCTGTTCCATTTATTTCAACATGTTTGGTCCTAGAACAATCCTGTCAGCATGGTTATCCCAAGACACAAGTGTGCGACATTTCTGGCCATACAAAACTTCAAATGTACTCATTTTCAATGCAGCTTGATATCCATTATTATAAGCAAATTCTACTAAATGAAAATACTCTTCCCATTTACCTGGTTTATCCATTACATACATTCGCAACATATATTCTAACACTTGATTGGTTCTTTTAGTTTGTCCATCTATTTGAGGATGATAAGCAGTACTGAAATTTAGTTGTTCCATCTAGACCCTTAAACAAGGTGTTAGCACCCTGTAAATTTCTAGTGGCTGCTGCAAGAAGTCACAGGGGTAACCATTTCAACCAGCTTTAGACCATATTTCTAGCCAATACGCCTAGAGAGGGCTCTCTCTTGTCACAGAGGAAAGAAACACATATATATAAAGATCTGGACAACTCTCTGAAGGCTATATTTCTGTAGGTAGTAGGGCATTGATGGATTTACCAAGTGGCAGGACAAACATGCAGAAAAATCATTGGGCCATGGAGTCAAATCCTAAATCAATCAAGTCTATTATAGCATAAACGAGAAAGGGAATTTCCTTTGTATTCTGAGGCAAAGTAAGCAACACAGTCAATCAAATATTTTGCAAGAATGATGAAGGGAGAAGGAGAGGAAAAACCCAATGAAGCAAGAGGCACCTATCTGTGGATGAATCTCTTGCACTGTCTTTAGTAGAATAAACAACAAAGGTTGATATCTGTAGTGGATCATAGGAGATGAATTCCAAAGCATTTACCAGAACACGGTAGCAAATGCAACGTCTGATACTAGGAGTGCTTAACTAAGAGCAAATTCCATGTACACTAATCTAGAGCACATTAGTAGAAATACACATAAATGAAAGTGATAAACATGAGACATAGACTGAATGTAACCACCACGATGAATCTTAGAAACGCAAGAGCATATTTCTCATTATCTAGAACAAGAGAGTTACAGAAACAACATGAGAGAAAAATGATTTCTGAATGAAAATTCCAACCCTTTCCTCACTAAATGAGGCTTATTTATAATGTCATGGTTCTCGGGACCAACCCCAAAACAGATCCCAATTATGTTACAAAATTCAGGGATCAAATCTCGGGCCATCATTTCAAATCCCAATGATTTCTTAAGGGGGCATGTTTGCCATGATTCTTTTCCTGAAATTGGCCTTATAGTGCGGCAGCCACGCCGACGCTAAAATGAAAATTCTAGAAGTGGAGGCCCACATTTGCTCGCTCCGAGGGTGACGCCCGGATATTTTTAACGGTTTCAATTTTTCAGGCATGGCGATACTTCTCTGAATCCCGCCCTTACTTCGATTGAGCATCACATTCGTGCAAACGCCTTTCCTTCAAGTACCTTGTGTCGCACAACCTCGTTTCTGATTGTAGATCTCACATGTGCTGAGATCCACCATTGTCTATTGTGGCCCTTTACGCGATTTCTCGCTCGTCGTCCGAGTTAACCTCTCTGCATATTTTGGCGACAAAGTCGTCCTGGGCCGTCGATCTGTACCACATCCGATCTCGGTCGTTGAGAAATGTAGGGCCTTAAACGTGTCATGCCATCCTTCTTCATTAACCACCATGCACTTCCCCCCAACGAAAACTCTTGGAACCGTATATTAAGTGACCTGTCATATTTCAGTCGTCCATATGTGCGGGCCCTACTACCTCTTCACATTGCTTCATTCTTTTAACAATCGTGCATGTTGTCACCGTAAATCATTTCCCCGTCGTTGATCACAAGTGTTGGAGGATCCTGGCCATCGAAGTTTGGGTAGAGGGATGGTTTTCATGATCCTCCATGGTTTGGTGGACCGTGTCTTTTCCTTTCGGCAAAAGGTCTCCTGCCGTCTATCTATCTAGTTGTGCGGTTGTGTTGTTGATTTTCAGGGTCGACGGGATCTAATTGCATTTTCGGGCTTTGTCCCCAGATCTTGCCTATCCACTGGTTGTACTTTAGCTTGGGATGAGACCAATCCCATGTGCTAGTTCCCTTCCAAAATTCTTAGCAACTAGTGCGAGCCAGGTGCTAACAATGACTCCAACTCGAGGATGCTATCCTCCCTGTGAGGTATCAAAGAGCCATGTAGGCCATGTGCCTTATCCATTGGGATGTCCTACCTTACCTGCAACTTCCTGCAATTTGCCTAGACAACAAAATTTAATGATGGAATCTCTTAAATATCTTACGGCCTTCACCTCGGGCTTTAAATCTTGTCAGAGGGCCACCCACACATGCAATATATTCTAAAAGCAAAGGAAATGATATATACAATGACAATGGGACTGATTTCTTTTACAAAAAGTAGTTTTGAGGAGCCTTTTATTAATTGGAGCTCCGGATACCAATCCTCCTTCCATCTCCTCCAACACATAAGAATTATTTCCCTTGAAGGCGGAGATATTTTATGAGCCTTTCCATAGGTGATCAAACTTTCCATGTTTGTCTTTCTCCTCATGGGGAGCATCCAACTGCAACACCACATCACCTATCTGGAAATCGTCAGGTTTGGTTCTTCTGTTGAAAATCTCTTTCATCTTCTCCTGGAAAAGCTAGGCCCTATAGAATGTCTGCTCCCTTTGTTGTTGTAGCTCAACTAATTGATACATCCTCCTCTGGGTGGGATGAGCCTCATCGTTCTCTTCTTGTAACAATCTCATCACTGGTAGGCTTATGGAGTTGGGAAAAATTACTTCTGAGCCATATACTAGCTAAAATGGCAAAGTGCCTATAGAATTCTTTATGCTAATTCTGTCAGTCCACAAAGCATGGATTAGTTTAGTGTGCCAAGCCTTTTTTTTTCCTACAACATCTTCTTTATGATCCTCATAAGGATTTTGTTTGAGGATTCAGCTGGTCCATTCCCATGGGAGTAGTAAGCTGTGGAATACCCCAGCTGTATTTGGTATTTGAAACAGAAGGAAATCATTTTCTTGGACTTAAAGGTTGGGGCGTTATCAGTAATTATTTTCCCAGGGACACCAAACTTGAACAGGATATGCTCTTCCAAAAAATTCATGATTACTGTTTCGGTGTCCTTTCTTATGGGGATGGCCTCAATCCCTTTTGTGAAGTAATTAGTGGTGGTCAGGATCCACCGATGTTTCCATGAAGAGTGAGGATTCATTTCTTCAATAAAATCCATCTCCCAATGCTAGAAAAGGGCTTCAACCTGGATGGGCTTCAGAGGAAATGGTTCCAATTTTTGTCTACCTTCAAAAATATGACATTTATGGTAGGACACTACCTTCTTGTGGGTGTCAGAGAATATTGTAGGACAATAGAATCCGGCCTGCATAATTTTGTTGATTGTGGATTTCCAGTAGCGATTCCCTCCACATTCTCCTACATGAAATTCCTCAATGAGTCTTTTGGCCTTGTGTTCTTCCACGCAATTCAGCGAGAATTCCCCTAGGCTCTTTCCAGTACAACTTCTCGTTCAAGATGAAAAAACTTGTAGCTTTTTGTTTGAGAAATTTGGCTCTAGTTTTATCCATGCCTGGTGGAGCCTGCAAATTCTGTAGGATGAAAATGACGTCAGCACAACAAGGTGATGATAGAAAGTGCTCACCTATTAGGGGGTCCGGTTATCGCTGAGGATCCAGCTCTTCAGCTGATAACTCAGCATTCATGTGCAGGCTGAGGGCATCGCTGTTAGCATTTTACCAACTTTATGGGTTTTATTTCAAAGTCATACTTGAGTAGAATTGAAATCCATTTTCCCCTTCGTCCCTTCGGATCCGGTTGAGTTAGGATGTCCTTCACAGCACTGGTGGGCACGCGGGCCATAATATGGGAATGTAGGATGTACATTCTAAAATCATTTAGATCCTACACCAGATCATATTCTTGCTTGTCCAAGATGTTATATTTCAAGGGAGCATCCCTCAAAGTCTTACTGTAGAAGGAAATGGGTTGTTCATATCCTTCGTGGTTCTTTTGCAACAGCACCCCTGCCACCGTATGCTCGGAGGTAAACGTAAAGATGAGGAAATATTTGGAGAAATATGGGCTTGCGAGGATAGGTGACTCGGCTATGGCCCTCTTTATGCTCTCGAAGGATTTTCTTACTTCATGCATCCACCTAATCTCTTGGTCCTTTCCTAGCATGTTAGTTATATATTTGACTATTTCGGCAAATGCAACAATAAATATTTTGAGGAAATTTACCTTTCCTAGGAATGATTGAACCTCTGCCTTGTTCTGAGGGAGCTCAATTTTTCTAATATCCTTGACCCTCTTCAGATCTATCTTGATGCCTTCTTGAGAGATTATATGCCCGAGCATCTTTCCTTCCTTCATAGCAAAGAACGAATTTTTAGGGTTCAGGGAGATGCCAAATTTTCTCCACTTCTTGCATGTTTTCAGCAGGTGAGAGACATGTTCTTCATCAGATTTGGAGAAAACAGTGACGTCGTCCAGATAGATAACCAAGATTTTATCCTTTTCATCCACAAATGCTATGTCCATGGCCCGTTGGAACGTTGCACTTGCGTTCATCATCCCAAATGAAATTTTAGCGTACATGAAGGTGCCCCAAGGGGTGGTGAAAGTCATCTTCTCTTGGTCATCAGGATGGACCACAATCTGGTTATAACTCGAGAAACCATCCAGCGTAGAGATTCTCTGAGAACCTACTACTTTATGCAAGATATGGTCCATTTTGGGAAGGGGGTAATAGTCCTTCAAAGAAACTCTATTCAAGTTTCTAAATTCAATACAAATTCTTATTTCCCTGTTCTTTTTTCTAACAGGGACCAGGTTTTCCACCCAACATGAGAATCGAAGGGCTACGATGATTTTGTCTTTGAACAACTTCTTGATCTCCTTTTCCACCAAGGGCAACAGCTTGGGGTTCATTATTCTAAGCTTTTGTTTAAACGACGTCTCATCCTTCTTGAGTGGTATGGTATGCAGGATGATACTGGTGTCATAAGCCTTGAGGTCCTTGTAACTCCAAGCGAAGACATCTGAATATTCTTTCATTAATGAGATATACCTCTATTTGGCTTCAGGGGAGAGAGTTCTCGCTATTTTCATGATCTTAGGTTGTTCTTCTGTACCAATATTTACCTCCTCTATATCTTCACAGTTTGGGACCAATTGAGGCTCGCTCGCTACATCATCTAGATTGAAGAGTTTCTCTAGAGGGATCAGACCTCTAGGGATGGAATTTCCATTTAGCTGCATAATTTATTTGCCGCACAGATTATTCTCGTACCCCTAATGCAACTCAGGCTCTTGCATTTCAGGCTCCCGAACCCCCTCATCCTTCATTTCCTTGTTGTCATCCATAACAATGGGATCCTCTTCCCAAAATTCTTCCTTTAGATCCCCCATTTTCTTTTGTAAAGGTTATTGAATGGGGGCTACTTCTCCCTGAAATTATTTTTCTTTGTCGACAATAGCTCCCTCGAAATCCCCAGCCAGAATGAGGAACTGGTGGATTTGTTTGTCATATTCGAACACTTGCCAGTTTTTTACATTGTTAGGGACAGAAGGTCTGTGCCTCACTTCAATTTCATACCTCCCTATAGGGTTCTCGGGTACATTGAAATCCGATGCCAAGGTGGCTAGGGAATCCGCCACGCAATTCTGTACTTTAGGGATAAGCTTGAAGCTACATTCCTCGAAGCCTTATATGAGGTCTTGGGAGGCATTCCGGTAGCTTCTCATCTGGGGATGCCTGGCCTGATATTCATCGATCATTTTCTTGATTACCAACTGAGAGTCTCCACGTAACACCACCCTCCTGACTTGGAGCTTCTTCAAGGCTAGGATTGCCAATATCATTGCTTCATATTCTGCTTCATTATTTGTACAGTTAAAAACTAGCTTGGAGGAACACCTCAAAGCGCGGACTCCTGGGGGTCTCATCCATATTCCTACCCCTGCTCCTTCTTTGTAGGCCGATCCATCAAAATCCACGTCCCATATTCTGCTTAATTCCTCTTCAGTAGGTTCGAAGGCAACATTCTGTAAGTGTGAACCTTCTTCGTCCCCATCTGTGAAGAAAATAGCAGACCCCATCTCTATATCCAACGAGTATATAGGGTGCTTTTATGACCTTTCAACACTGGTTACCATATAGGCCAATTTTTTCTCTTGAAATAGTCTTCTCTGTATTCCATAAATGAGAATAGTGGCATACTACATGTCCATCTAGAGGGCGCCTTTGAGCTTGACCACCCAAGATCTAGATAGCAGCATCCCAAATTTCGGGGGAATGTTAGCCACCACCACATCCATGACCAGGGTTTTAGATGAGATTTGAGCAAGAGAGATGACCAAGTCTTTGATGAGTCCCAGGCATTTGAATTTATTAGACTTGAAAGAGAATAGATCCTTACAGGGTCTAGTCACGTCCAATTTTAGTTGATCAATGATCCTTCTAGGAATCAGGTTGTGGGATGCTCCTAAATCAAGCATGGCATTGTGAATGTTCAGGATAACATAGAAAGGGGGGACTTCTTCATCGAAGGGCTCGTCTACATGGGGTCCAAACAGGATGGTGGGCCTATCATCTTACAAATTTAGGCTGTCTGATATGCCGAATATTTCCCCTAGACGTTGCAAAACTGTGGCAATTTTGGAATGATATTATGAGTTCTTCAACAATTTGGTGAGGGGGACAGAGATTTTAATCTTCGCAATTTCAGCCTCCAGGTTGAAAGAAACCTGTCTCTTATCGGTGTTTTGAGGATTATCTTCCCTTCATTCCTTCCCTCTGGGATCTAGAACATTCTTGGTGTTATCTTTAGGGGGTGGGTCATCTTTTGGCTTGCTGATAGAGGCTTTGTTCCATGCCTCTCTATTTTTCACGACTAGTATGTCTCTGTTCCTCAGGCTGATTTGTCTCTGGATGTCCAAGACAACGAGCTTGTAGCCTCTTCTGAAGTCATTTGTTTCTCCTGGAAGTGTCTCTCCTCTTTCCATGCAGGAATTATCATGTTCTTCCTTGGTGAGGAAGGTGGTAGGGGACTCGGTATCCAGTTGATGGATTTCATCCTCATTTTGATTTTCCCCATCCCGGTCCATTAAATTCTCTTGGAATGGGGGTCTGACAGGTGGGTCGAGAGGATTCATCTACGTATTCTAGGTGATTTGAGGCCTTATGGAATTTAGATTCCTGTGTTGTTCCTATTTTTCCCTGGGAGGGGGTATGCCATCTACTAAGAGGCTCTCCTTCATTATTTCCATGGTTCTCAACATTGTGTCAATTATGACCTCTTTTAAGCTTGAGGTGGAGGGTTGTTCTAACTCTTTGTACACCTTTCGCTCACCTTCCTCTCTTCTCCATTCCCTCTCATCTCTTTTCTTCTTTCTCGCAATGACAAGTTTCACCTCCACATCTATGGAATCTTTCATCATGGCCGCCAAGGAGGTCAATATTCTTTTTCGTAGCCATAAGGAGAACTCACCATCAAAATATTCCATGTACTGGAGTTGGGCGCAACCTATAGGAGGTTTGAATTTAACAGGGATAGAATTGTACACTTTCATGAACCTGTCCAAGAATTCTTGTATGGATTCACTCTCCTTCCTCCTCATGGAATGGTACTGATAGAGATATTGCTTTGGGTTCTTTTGATCTACCCACTTGTCTTTGAAAGCATCCTAAAAGGATTGATAGCTTAGAATAGAGTCATCTGTGAGGTTTTTATACCATCTCCTCGCTTCTCCAGCAAGGGTATGGGCGAATATCCTGACCTTAAAATCATCATGTTCCACCTCTTCCAGGTTGAACCTATCTGAGAACCATCCCAGATGTTCTTCAGCTGAGTATCCTCTTTCTCCCTAGAAATTCCTAAGCCTGGTGGAGTATCCCAGGGGGAGGTCATGCAAAACCACAGGAAGGTGTATGGGAGCAAATATGTTGGCCATTCTTGGGGGTATAGCTGGTTTTGATAAAGAGGTTAGGATCGAGGTGATAGGAATCAATAAACTATGAGGCACAGAAAGGTGGTGGGGAACGACAAAATTCAGAGATGAAGGATGACCTTGTCCAGAACTAACGAGAGATGTAGGTGTGAATGGAAATTTCCTTATGTCATCAATATTTGATAAGGATTGATCAGTGACAATTGTGAGGCACTCAGATTCTGGTAGGTAGGGGAAAATATGATCGAAGACTCAGAGGTCTGAGGTGACCAGACGATGCAGGGAAAGTTAAATGCAGAGGTGTATGATGTCAGGTCAGAGAGACTGGATTTGGATTTAGTTCTGGGCAGGACTAACCCACATTCCTCATTACAACATTTAGAAATATCGCCAAAAGAAATAGCACTATCAACCGGAAAAGACAGATTCTTGACTAACCTTTGCAGCCTGTTGGCTTTTCGGATCAAACTTTCAGGGTCGAAAACTTCTTGGAAGGACTCTACGTCAGGATTCCTTCTCGTATGAGTTCTTCTGGTTGCTAGTATTTCCCAGTGGAGACGCTTTCACAGTTTTCATGGAGTCACCAGAGCATGTGAAACCAATTGTGTGTCTAGGACCGGCTGCTCAACCGGGTCGCAGAACTGAAGCTGTGTCATTTTTCTCGAGGAGATAATAGAAATTAAGTCCTTGACAATGGTGCCAAGATGTTAGCATCCTGTAAATTTCCAGTGGCTGCTACAAGAAATCATAGGGGTAACCGTTTCAACCATTTTTATACTGTATTTCTAGCCGATATGGTCAAAGACGGCTCTCTTGTCACAGAGGAAAGAAACACATATATATAAATATCTAGACAACTCACAAAAGGATAGATTTCTGTGGGTACCAGGGTGTTGATAGATTTACCAAGTGGCAGGATAGACATGCAGAAAAATAATTGCGTCATGGGTTCAAATCCCGAATCAATCAAAGCTATTATAGCATAAACGAGAAAGGGAATTTCCTTTGTATTATGAGGCAAAGTAAGCAGCACATTTAGTCAAATATTTTGCAAGAATGATGAAGGGAGAAGGAGAGGGAAAGCCCAATGAAGAAAGAGGAACCTATCTGTGGATGAATCTCTTGCACCATCTTTAGTAGAATAAACATCAAAGGTTGATATCTGCATTGGAGCATAGGAGATGAATTCCAAATAATGTACCAGAACACAGTAACAAATGCATCATCTGATACTAGGAGCGCTTAACTAAGAGCGAATTCCATGTATACTAATCTCGATCGCATTAGTATAAATACACATAAATGAAAGTGATAAATAGGAGACACGGACTGAATGTAACCATCGTGATGAATCTAAAAAATGCAAGAGCATATTTCTCATTATTCAAACCAAGAGAGTTATAGAAACAACACGAGAGCGAAATGATTTCTGAATGAAAATTCCAACCCTTGCCTCACTAAATGAGGACTTATTTATAATGTTGTGGCTCCCGGTACCAACCCCGAAATAGAGCCCAATTATGTTTCAAAATTTAGGAATCAAATCTTGGGCCATCGTTTCAAATCCCAATGATTTCTTGAGGGGGCTTGTTTTCCATGATTCTTTGCCTGAAATTGGCCTTATAGTGCGGTAGCCATGCCGACCCTAAAATGACAATTACAAAAGGAGAGGCGTACATTCACTCGCTCTAATGGTGACGCCCGACTCTTTCTAATGGTTTCAGTTTTTCAGGCATGGAGATACTTCTTTGAATCCCGCCTTTACTCTGACTGAGCATCGCATTCCTGTAGACCCCTTTCCTTCGAGCACCTTGTGTCGCATGATCTTGTTTCTGACCGCATATCTCACTTGTGCTGAGATCCATCATTTTCTATTGTGTCCCTTTACGTGATTTCGTTCTCATCATCTGAGTTAACCTATATGCATCTTTTGGCTACGAAGCTGTCCTGCGCCATCGATCTGAACCACATCCAATCTCGACTATTGAGAAATGTAGGGCCTTGAATGTGTCGTTCCAGCCTTCTTCGTTAACCACCATGCACTTTCCCCTAGCGAAAAAAATTGGAACCATATATTATGTTCCACATCATATGTCGGACGTCCATACGTGCGGGCCCTACTACCTCTTTTCATCGCTTCATTCTGCTAACAACCATGCATGTTGTCACTGCGAATAGTTTCCCCGTCATTGATAGCGAGCGTCAAAGGATCCTGAATGTCAGAGTTTGGGAAGAGGGATGGTTTTCACGGTCCTCCATGGTTTGGTGTATCGCTCCTTTCCCTTTCGGCGAAAGGTCTTCCATCGTCGATCTATCTAGCTGCTAGCTTGTGTTGTTGATTTTCAGGGTCGACGGGGTCTAATTGCATTTTCAGGATTTGTCCCCGGATCTTTCCTATCCATTGGTTTTCCTTCAGCTTGGGATGAGACCGATCCCATTTTCTAGTTCCCTTCCAAAATTATTAGCAATTGGTGTGAGCCAGGTGCTAACACAAGGATTTCCAAAAGTTACCAGCAAATTTCACATCTCTATCAGAAATCACAACCTTTGGAATACCATGTAACCGAAATATTTCTTTCATAAAAATATTAGCTATATTAATCGCTTTGAAAGTAGATTTTACAGGTATGAAGTGGGAAGCTTTACTTAATTTATCAACAACTTCCATTATTGGGTCATGTTTCTTATTTGTTTTAGGTAATCATGTTATAAATTCCATGCTTATTATCTCCCATTTCCATTCTGGAATAGGTAAGGGTTGCAGTAACTCGACAAGATGTTGATGTTCAGTTTTTACTTGTTGACATTCAATACACCTAGCTAGGTAATTTGTAGCATCATTCTTCATATTAGGCCAATAATAGATTTTTCCTAACTTAGTTATCATCTTTTGGTATCCCGAATGTCCGGAATATGGTTTCCTATGTAGTTCGTTTAGAATTAACCATTTAACTTCTTCAGAATCTGGTATGTATAATCGATTTTTATAAACTAACAAGTCTTATGAGCTTATAGAATAAGATGAATCACTTCCCTTATCATCTGTTTCTAATTTTTCTTTAATCTTTAAATACTCTTCATCATTTTTAGTTGCTTCTTCTATTAAACCTTCGAGATTTGTTTTATAACTATTGAAAGCAGCTAAACAATGTGGAATGGAATTCCTACTCAGGGCATCTGCCACTTTGTTCTCTTTGCCTTTAATGTGTTTACTTTCAAAATCATACTTTCTTAAAAAGGCTAACCACCTCTCTTGGCGAGCATTCTAGTTTTGTTGATCAAATAAGTATTTTAAGCTTATGTTATCCGACATTAAGGTAAAGTTTCTCCTAATAAGTAATGTCTCCGCATCTTTAATGCATGTATTATAGCAGCTAATTCCAAATCATGTGTTGCATAGTTCCGTTCATGTATTTTAAGTTTTCTTGACTCGTAGATTTTTACATAATCCTCTTGTAATAACACACTACCTAATCCTTCTAGGTAGGCATCCGTAGATACTACGAATTCCTTGTATGGATCTGTAATTCTTAGAATAGGTGTGGTGGTTAGTAAGTGCTTAAGCTTTTCCAAGCTTTCTTGACATTTATTAGACCATATGAATTTAGTTCCGTTCTTTTGAAGTGACGTTATTGGATAAGCAATTTTGGAGAACCCCTCAATGAACCTACAATAGTAACCCATGATTCCCATAAAGGATCGAATCCTGGTTACATCCTTAGGAACTGGCTAATCATTAATTTTCCTGATTTTCTCTGGGTCCACCAAAATACCTTCCTTAGTTATTACATGACCTAAGTACTGAATTTTATCTTGAAAGAAATCACACTTACCAAAATTTGCATAAATTTTATGTTCTCTTAAGGTTTACAAGACTACTTTTAAATGTTCTTTATGCTCTTCTTCATTTTTAGAGTATATTAATATGTCATAAATAAATATTATTACAAAATTATCTAAGTATTTTTGAAGAACATTGTTCAATAAACACATCAACGTGGCTCGAGCATTGGTTAAGCCAAATGGTACAATGAGGAACTCGCAATGCCCGTACCTTGTTTTGAATGCAATTTTATGGACATCCTTTTCCTTAATTCTTACTTGATGGTACCTAGACCTCAAGTCAATTTTAGAGAATACCAATGCTACCCGTACTTGGTCAAGCAAGTCGTCGATGCGGGGAGAGGGTATCTACTCTTAATTGTCTGTAATCGACATAGAGCCTCAATGTGCCATCCTTATTTTTAACAAACAAGACAGGTGCTCCCCATAGAGACACACTCAGTCTAATATATTCTTTATCTATTAATTCTACCAACGTAGGTGTGTTCATTCGATAAGGGGCCTTCGAGGCAAGTACTGCTCTAGGTACCAATTCAATGGTAAAGTCAAAATCCCTCTTCGGAGGTAGTCCTAGTATCTCTTCTGGAAAGACGTCTTTAAAATCATTTAAAAAAGGAAAATACTCTAAGCTAGGTTTTGTTTCCATATCATTAGTTTCGGTGATGTGTACAACAAACACCCTACATCCTTTTCTAGCACACGTTTTCAATTGCAAGGAAGATATCTTCCTAGTAAGAACCTTCTTTGGAATCCCTCTAACCATTTTACTTTCACCATTTTCATCAACACAATAAAAAAATTTCTCAAAGAAATTTAGCACAACTTTACGTTTTTCTAGCCAATCCATGCCAATTAGTACATCATAATATCCTAATGGTAAAACATTCAAATCTACTTTTGTAATCAAATCTTGCATATGAACTTCACAACTAGAAATAAAACTGGTTACTTTTATTTTTGTTCTGGTGGATAATTGTACTAACCACGATTTTTCAAAATCATACTTTCTCATTTTACACAAATCTACTAGATTAGGAGATATATAAATTAGGGTAGATCTAGAATCAATTAAAATAGAAATAGGTTTGTCAAGGATCTTACCATCTACCTCAATCGTGGAGGGCTAATAATTTGCTTGATGATTCTCCAACGCGGCGCTAATCTGCGGTATGTTCTGAGCAACTTCTCCAACTATGGTTGCTTCTCGAACCGTGTGAATATTTCAATTATCCTTTTTATGAGGACAATCCCAATAGAAATGACCCCCCCCCCCCCCCCCCAACCCCAACAATGTAAGGGTTCTTTTTTTATTTCTTCACTTTTCTTATTAAAAGTATTATCTTTATACTCAACAGTTCTCATAGGTTTTCTATACTCCATTCTTATTGTTTGTTGTTTGTATTTAAAGGTATTTTTCTGGAAACTTTTATGTTTATTAAAAGGTTTGAACTCTATTCTCTTAAAACTGCTTCCATCTCTTCTCTTGAAATTTTAAGGATTTTCACTTTTATTCTTCAATTGGTCATATGTTAATTTGGCCTTCCTCATCGCTTCATACAAAGTTTGTGGTTCATCAAATTCCAATTTGTATTTATAAAAGCTACGCAAGCAACCTAGAAATCTTTGTATTTTCGGTTTTTCTTCGTTTAGGTAAGGCACATACCTTAACAGGGATAAGAATTTACTATAGAAGTCATGCATAGACAAGGATCCCAGTCTTAGCCCATAAAACTCCTTAGCTTTCCCTTCGTAGTAATATTCTGAGAGGTATTCCTTTTTAAAGCAATTCCAACTTACTTTCTTATCATTAATTCGTTTTGCTCATTTTAAGTCTTGCCACCAAATCTCATCCTTTCCGACTAGATTGAAGATGGTCATCTTGTCCTCATGGATTTGGAATAATTGTACATAGTGAAGTACTTGTTCATCCTGGAGAGCCAAGCCTCAAATTCTTCTACATTTTTTAGTTCGTCGTCAAAGGTAGGAGGCTTTATTTTTTTGAATTCTCATGTTAGCTCATCTTTATATATATATTTTTTCTATGTCTACCCTTAGAACTATCACTAGATAGATAGCTTCTATTAGAGTAAGGACAATCAGAGGATGAGTTTTCTTGTCTACATTTATTTTTTCTCTTTTCATTAGTTATTTCATTCAGTTTAGATAGTAGGGCTTCATTTAAGTAAACTCTTAAGTTTTCAGTACCCTTTCATGTTCATTTTTAAAATTCATAATTTCTTCTTGTAAGTCCCTCATTGTTTGTAGAATCTCAATATTAACAATGTTGTTATTTGGTGGATGTTCATTATTAGGCTCAACCCATGCAGGTGGGGTAGGGGATCTTCTTCCGGCCATATCTTCCTGCAGTTTAGTAAAACAATTTTCTGCTATATAAGTAATAAGAACAAAAATTTACACATTGTTAGTTTTCATAAATATGTTTATGGACACCATAGGGACAAGTGTCGTAACTTGGGATCTGATACCACAATGTGACATCCCCAATCATAAGCCAACATATTTTTTTTACATTTCCTTCTATATATATATATATATATATATATATATATATAGATATATATTTCATAACTTATACAATATAACATTTTCTTTGCAAGAAGGGTTAAAACTTATATACAATTCTTACATCTCTCACCTTATACGACAATATTCTTTTATTAACATATACCATAATATACAGTTTTAATGTCTCTCACATGCTACAAAATATTATTTTACTAACATATGCCATAAGTTTTAATGAATACACACACATTTCATAAATAATATAATAATCTCCTTTTTAAACTAATTCATAACAATATTTACTTGTAAAACAACTATAAATTTTAATGAATGCTAATTCATTTCATAATTATAAATAATAATCTCCTTTTCATAACCAATATAGTATCTACTTTCTTAAAACAACTTATAAGTTGTAACAAATGCTAAAACAATTCATAAATTACAAATCAACCTTCTTTATACACTAATTCATTACTCTTAAAAAAAACAATTATAAGTTTTAATGAGTGCAAATGCATTTCATAATTTATAAACAAAAAACCTAAACTACCGTCCCATGAAACAACAATCGAGGTTTTTGACTTATTAGGTAATATTTTAACGAAGGTTCATAACTACACTTTCTTCATATGGTAACAATAAAAACCTGGAAAACTTATTCTAGATTATCTACCGGTTAAGAAGGAAAAATGTTTCCATCGAACCGACTACAAGAAAATCAGTTGTCGAACAAGAACAAAAAGAAAGTTCATAATGTTACGGAAACCAAAGTTCCAAGAACTCGAAATAAAGTAAAAGTACAGAATCCTCATTTATCATTGGAATCCTTCGGTTAAGAGAAAAAATAAAAGAAAACATAATGGCTATCCGTCGGGAAAACCAAAGTGAATTAACGACAATGTTTTCTTCGTCTTACAACCTAGACAACTAGGTGGTATACCAGATGATCATTGCATCATTGAGGTGGCTAATGACAAGATAAAAGACTACAAGATATATACTCAAACTATCAGATAAAAATTAAAACAATAAGAATCAGTGGGGATCTTATGATCATTTAAAATTTTATGACTGGTCGATTGTTACACAGACAGAGAATCGTAACATGATTGAACATGATGCACAATCAACGAATCAAATCATGACTAAAACAAACATGTGGTAATAGGATACACAAATCCACAGATCAGATTACATAGTCCCACACAGTCCAAGATATGTTGACTATTTACATAAAAAAATTATAACGCATGTAGACCGCGTTTTGCAGAGATCGAGATCCGTGCATACAGATAGAAATTTCACAAATTGGGAAAATAAAATGGAATTCAATGCAGACATCTCGAATTGGAAGGAGGCATGATTAGATATGAGTGTTGAGGGAATACACACACACACACACACACACACACACACACACACACACAGAACACATGAATTGGAATTCCATGCAAAATCTTGGGATCAAATATGTAAAACAAGATAAAATCGCAGGTAAAAAGCAAAGGTGAAATCGTATGCTAAGAAATATACCCTGACAGATCTATCATAAATATTAAATGCAGATCAAGTTGAAAAAGTTTATCAGGTGAAATGGAATACATGGATTGGATTGGTACAAATCTATAATTAAAAACAAATGTAGATCAATATGGAACGTTTACCAGGTGGATTCGCATACAGTGAATGGATCTAAATCTACAAGTGATTTCAACTAGAAAATTGGGGCTTTCTAGTCAAATCCTAGGTCATCCTGAAGCTGGTTCCATAAAAAGTCCTCAAACTGGTAAGTACTATCTCTTATCTTTCCATCTGAGGTTCTAATTCATTAAAATATGACAAACAATACCAAGCTAGATAAAAATATTGAGGGAGCAGATAATTTCAAAGCATGGAAGTATAGAATTATGCCCATCCTTGAAGAGCATGACCTAGATGGATACATCAAAGAAGAGGTGAAGGAACCAGAGGGAGAAGAGGAAAAATCCAAGCAAAATAAGGATATGATCAAATTCAAGAGGACAATATATAACTCTATTAAGGATCCCTTGATCTCCCAAGTGTCCTCAAAGAATACTCCAAAGGAAGTGTTTGATGCACTAACCAATATGTTTGAAGGAGAATGACCTTGAGAAACCAACTCAAGGGTGTGAAGATGCAAAAGACAGAAACCATGCATTCATACTTATCTAGAGTATCTCAAATTAAAGAACAATTAGAAGCCATTGGTGACATGGTAGAAGAATTTGAAGTTGTGATGACCCCTCTAAATGGTCTTCCAAGAGAATGAGATTCCTTCATCAAAGGAATATGTGCTAGAAGAAATCTAACCAAATTAAGCCAGCTATGGGAGGAATGTGTACAAGAAGAAGGAAGATTAGAAAATAGAGAAGAGAAGTTAAATGAAGATGAAGATCAATTTCTAGTTGTGCATACAAAGAATGGAAGAAATAAAAGGAAGGATCGAGGATCTCCTACAAGTAGATCATTAGAACTCAAAAGAGGTAAGAAGTTTAAGAAGGATTACTCATATGATGAATGTTATACATGCCATAAGTTAGGACATATCTCTAGACAGAGTTCCACTCAACAAAAACAAGTTCAAGAAGAATAACATAAAGTTCCATGCCCATGCAACTGAAGAAAATGAATCAGATGAAGAGAGGACCAGAGAGAATGAAGACTCTAATGAAGAATATGTCTTGATATCAGCCCTCACATGATCAATCTCTCATGGAAGTTGTTAAGTCAGTAGTTTGTTTCTCCAATTTTTTTTTTATTTGCATTTTATTTTGAGTTACCCATTTGCTTTAGTTTGATTTTTTGCTTCTTTTAAGGTAATTTTTGGTCGTTATGTGAAATTTTGAATTTGGCCTTTATATTTTTTTAATTTATTTTTGAATCCTTTACATTATTGAGGGGTTTTAAAAGTGGTCATCATGCTTAGTAATGGACTCACAAATCATATTATGAGTATAATCATCATTCAAATACATTCCAAAGCATAATTCATCACTTAACTAGCATTCAAAATGGCAAAAAGTTGTAAAATAGCGCCAAAACCGCGTTAAAAGTTATTCTTGTAGCGCAAGAGCCCGGAATTAACAAAGGAGAGCTACAAGAATATCGCGACTCCATTTTTTCCGATTTTTTAGTCAGGTTTTTGCATGATTTCAAAGATGGGGTGACTGATTACATGATTTGAGGATGTTTGCTACGTGTGGACTCGGGAATTGTCATGAGAACAGGTGGTTTCAGGTCGTGAGGCAAATCGTGGTCATCATTACTCCGAATGCAGTTCAGCTTGATAGGTAGCAGCGTAGATTTGATTTAATCTGAAGTGAGTTGTTACTTGCGTGCATATTTGATGATAGAAGACTTAGTGGAGCAACAGTAGCTGCTAGAAAACCGGACATTGCCATTGGAAAACAGAGGTGAGGTTTTTATGGTCTCGCATGAAATTAGGGCTTCCTAATTTCACTACCTGCAATCAAATCGAACGTGGAAAGACACCTGTATCCTTCAAGTCGGTACTCAAACAGTATGAGAAGTGGTGTGAAACAGTTGTAGTAGATCATTTTAAAGGTATTCCACGATAGGCCAATATAACTGATAATTTGGGGCTTTTTCGCTGGAGTCTATTCTATCAAAATTGATCAAGGGTAATGCTAAATTATGTTTTTAAATGAAATTTCGGCCAAAGAAATAGATCTCTAAGGCGCTCTGAGATGCCAGGATGAATGAAGGTTGAAAAATAGCATTTTTTTTAATGAATTATGACCCTGATCCTGTCAAAGCTCAAAGTGTAGTGATGTGATGAACTATACATTCGACAGTGTTTTCAATGTCTTAAATTGATTTTCTATTTGCAAGCAATACAAAAAGGAGCCGAATATTTGAAGTTGCAGGGAGACCTAATTCTGTTAGGTGTTGAAACCTACTATTTTTTGGAAGCAAATAGAAGCTGAAAGGAGCTGAAGGCTTGAGAGTAGAGGAAGACCTACTGTCCTTTTTATACTAAAATTACTGAGAGCAGAAAGTGACTAAAGTTTAAGATGGTTTATGCTTCATATATCTTATCATCCAACATATAAACAGTCTTCATTTAGTCTTAAAAGTTGGCAGTTGAGATCCTTCATGTAAAACTCTTTTTGTGCAGAGATGGTTCATAAATGATTCTGGCAGGTTATGGGTACTAATACACAGGTTTATTATGCATGCTGGAGATGATTATCTACTTGAACAAACAAATTGATTGATAACTAGGGTTCATAATCAATTGCAGTGAAGAGGCTGGAGTACTCTGAATGGCTTAGATCATTTATACCTGTGATAAAATATGACCTGTATTAGTAAACTAAAAGAGTCATCCAGTGAAGATTGAAGAAAGCAAGAAGAAACAACATCTGTGAGGTCATCAATTGAACCCTATAAGTCATACAGTTTCCAGCAATTGAAGACAAATGGGTAAGAGTGGCAAGGTGAATAGAGCTGAACCTACTGATATAGGTTGGATGGAGAAACTTCCAGGGTGTGTTGAACTTTTCTAGCAGGCTGGCTGGCTGGACTTCTTCAAGAGAATCGATGGATACAATTCTGAAGTCTTCCATCAATTTGCTAAAAGCTACAAGGAGGATATGATAGTTTTTAACACTTTAAAGTTTAAACTGACAGTGGATTTGGTTGAGGAGGCTACAGGAGTGAAGAATGAAGGAGAGAAGTGGTTTAAGAAGCTGCCCTTCACCTTTGAGGCCCAGAGGTTTTTGTTGCCTGATGTTACCCTAGATTGGAACAAGGGCATAGTGATCCACAAATTCAGAAGTGAATGGGTAGATCCCATCAGAGTTTTGCAGAGTTATATAACATGTGAGGGCAGATATGCTTTTGTTTTCAAGTACCATTTCAGATTTTTACAGCATATGGTGGGGGTGTCCAAGATGAGTCTTCCCTTCTTCCTGTACAAAAGCCTACAGAAAATGTCCAGTAGGGTTAAAGGACATGAAGACCATACATCACAATCTATTTTTCACCATGGTCTAATCAAATTGATCATTAGTACCGTTCTGCAAAAGGAAGGCAAAACTTGGGACTTTTTTCTTTTCTGGTCAGGCTTTCAGGTCAAACAAGAGGATTAGCAGCCTAAGAGGCAAGCAGACAAAGGGAAGGTACTAATAAGGAAATTAGGTCAGAAGGAGAAAACTGAAGATAAAAAGGAGGTGAATCCTGAAGAAGACTCAGAGCCTGTGAAGACTAAAAGTCAAATGCCTTCAGTTGGTGTTAAAGGAAAGTATTCATTGTTTACAGAAGAGGAAGTGCAGCCTTTGAAGCATTTGACACCAGCAGAATTTTCAAATGAAGTTAAAGCTGTTGTTCCAGAGGAGGTTGCTATACATGAAGAGGAGTTGCAGACCAAGCAGAAGAGTCTTATTACCATTCTGTCAGATGATGAAGGATATTTATTAGAAGAAGATCAGCCTATTACTAAAACTGAAGATAGGGCTGAAACCCGCAGAGCATTCTCCACTTCAGAAATTAAAACATTCAAACCTAATAAGAAGAAGAAAAGGATTGAAGTGATAGCCCCATATCGGAGGCCTAAAACCAGGCCAACGAATAAGCTAAGATGGAATATGAAGAAGCTGCTCAATCCTAAATTGAATTCCAAGCAAGTGACTGTCCTGAATGATATTTCCTCAGGTGAAGAACCAGAATTTGGCACAATGAACATTAAAAGCAAGGGAAAAACAGTTTCCAAAGCTTCCTCTTCTCATCATGCAAAAGTAAAAGGATCATCACAGTCGGTAAAGGAGTTAAGGCAGCCCGAGTCTGAATTGTTTTCCATATTTCTTGAAATAAGAAATGAACTTTTAAAGCAACAGCAGGAAGAAAACGCTGAAGTACCTCCTGTTGAAGATCAAGAATGGGAAGATGAAGATGAACTTATACTTAGGCAAGCAGGTATTCTGAAAGACCCTAATATTCCTGCTGTTTCCACATACTTGTTAAATAAGGATGCAGACATTTTTAAGAGGTTTGACATACCTGAGATGCCCAGTTATGAACAAGAGATCATGACAGGAAGGTCAGTTGATTCAGATAAAGAAAACTTGCAGAAAATTATTAAGCAGTACAAACAACAGATGAACTATATGCAAGAGATCAATGAAGGGCTGATGATGGCTAACAGAAGGCTTAGAAAAGATCTTCAGGATGTCAATGACCATTTTCAGGAGCTGACAACAGTATCTAAAGAGGTTCTAAATAGAAAAAGAACCACTGACTTGCACTGTACAGAGTTGGAGAAGACAGTCAAGGACTTGCAGCAGAAAAATGAGGAGCTCACCAAGAAGATAACTGACATGGAGCAGGAGCAAAGGCGAGCTAAGAAGAAATCTCAAGCATTAGATGGCATTGCTCTGCTAGCTGAGGCAGCAAAAGATCTATAAGTCAGTTGTTCAATCAATTATTTGTTATCTTTTTGAGAAACATATTAGTTAGTGTTTACTATTTTTAGAAAATGTCATGTTTTGTAATATTGTACATTTTACTTTATCTCATCGAGCTGATGGAAGGTAGTTAGGGTTAGATCCCTAACTGATTTTGTAAAGAATAGTATTTAGAGAGGTTAGAAAGTCGTTGAGAGGGTTCAATTTTTGGGATAGCTTTAGGAGGTCTGCAGACTTGTTCACGAGTTCAGAATTGTTCATGAGTTAAGTATCAAAACTCTTGTGTGCATTTGATGATGAAATTATGAGATATATGACACCTTTTACCCTTCAGTTTCTGTGTTGGCTTCATTGTTCAACTTGTTTAGTTGCTTAATTGATATATTCATTACTGGTTTATGTTTATATGCTAGTGATGCTTGTCTTTTATGAATGAACTTCAATATTGTGTTCTGTTGAATCTGGTTGAATATATTATGCATCTTTGTCCTCTTTTGCTTATGATTTAGTTATTATTTTTCTCATGAGTGTATTCCCTGTTTGTTCCCAAACTTTACAACCACAAAACCTTTCAAAACCCTAAAACCCTAATTTTATTTGATTGAATATTTGAGATTGTGTTGGCTTGTTTCTTTAGCCTTGGAAACAATTTCTGGCACAAACAGAAGTGATACTTGGCTCATAGATAGTGGTGCTTCCAAACATATGACAGGCTACAACGATTCTCTCTCATGCCTCACTTAGAAAGATTATCTACACAAAGTACAACTTGGAGATAACTATCAATATCCTATCAAAGGAATAGGAGAAGCTTCCTACAAGCTGAAATTTGGTAAGTCCATGAAAATGAAAGAAGTCTTATATGTTCTAGGTATAAAAAAGAATATTCTTTCTATATCAGCTCCATACAAGAAAGGATTTAGAGTTTCCTTTGTAGATAGTGAAGTTTTTATGTGGTAAAAAGGAAAAACTATAGATAATTCAGTTGTAATAGGTATTGAAGGAGGGATCTACAAATTAAAAGGGAATACAGACTCAACTATCACAACTTGTACTATTAGTCCATGTGAACTATGGCATATAATACTTTCTCATGTAAACTACAAAGCATTACCAATTGTGATAAAGGTAGTAACAGGTCTACCAGAAATCTAGATCAATAATGAATGGGGTATGCAAAGTGTTTTCTCAAGGGAAGAACACCAGGAATCCATTTCCAAGCAGTAATAGTAAAGAAAAATGGATCCTAAATATTGTCCACTCAGATGGGTCTGGGCCAATGTCAACTACTTCCTTAAGGCTCGAGTATGTCTATTATGTCTCATTTATTGATGACTACTCACATAATACTTGGATGTATTTCTTGAAAAGGAAATATGAAGTATTTGAAAAGTTTAAAGAGTTCAAATCTCTTATGGAGAATCCCTCCGAAAAAAAAAATATCAGATAACATAGGAGAATTCACTTCATCTGAATTCAAGGACTTCTACAAAGAAGATGGGATTAAGAGGGAGCTCACTCCACCCTATAATCCTCAACAAAATGGAGTATCATAAAGGAAGAATAGTGTAACAACCCCAAAATAGTACACCAAAAAGTTCAACATCCATAAAAAAAACACTAGTATAAGGGAGGTTAGAGTCACCTACTTGAAGACAATGCCAGAAAATTACTTGGAGAATCGATTCCTCTCAACCATAGGAAAGGATCGCAAAACCACAACGATCCCGGCTCCACCCCCGAGCTGGATCACCACCACGCACACTAGAACAACAAGTAAACTTCCACGTGGCACTCTCTCTCAGATTCCGTAACAAGCTACAAAAAGTAAGATTCCAGGCGGCACTCTCTCTTAGAGTCCATAACAAGCTCAATGATGGACTTATGAAAGGGAGAAACACTCAACACATGCACTCACGACAAAGTTTCTCCATGCACAACATTGTGTCCCGTGCTATCCCAGTGCACCAATATATATAGCTTTTGCCCATGTATTATGCCATCCCAATCAAATCTCCAATCAATCCATAAATCCCTATGATTTAGGATCTTGTCTGGTTGTTGAGTTTTTAGATTGGATTTGATTGGTAAAGAACTCTCTTGCTTGCTTACACATGTTCTCTTGTGCCATGGTGGTATCCCTTCATGTAATTAAATTCTCCAAGTGTCTTTTCCTTTTATTAATAATAAATAATAGTTTGTTGTGCAAAATGTCACTCACACCTCTTGTGAGTATTTTCGATTTTTTAATTAACTCTTACAAAAATAATTATTTTCGAAATTATTTTCACAAATATTAAATAAAATGATACTGTCTTGGGGGTATTACATTACTTCCCCCCTTATTCTTAACACCGGCCTCAATGTTCTTTTAGTCTAATCTCTCTTTCTAATTCTGGAACATGGAGGATATGCTTCTCCAATTTTAACCTTCATTTCCCAAGTTGCCTCTTCAAGGATGAACTAATATTAACCTCATACCTAGTTCATTTATGCAATTCTTTTGAATTAGACTTGTAAAGTGAAACTATGTTGAGGAACTTATGTCACCTAATCTAAAATATTTTTAATCTTCCATAATAAATCCTTTGATTAATAAAATACAAATGTCGTCCTCCATGTTAAAATGTCAAGGATATTCTATAAAATATACAATCATCCATTGTAACAAAACCAAAATAAGTACTACGAAATTTCCTTAACCATCATCCTTTAAAATAAATTAAAAAGATGTTTGTTTAAAATGATGTTTACAATTATTTGCACCATATTCTCAATACATAAATCACAGAAAGAAAAATGCAAAGTCTTCATGTATAGAATCAAATCTGTGTAATTTATATAAATGCCAACATATAACTAGCTCAGAGCTTATACATTACAATATATATAAAATTATGTTATTTAAACTTGAACATAATAGCACTACAATAATCACAATTCCCTATATCCATATTAAATAAATAGATATGACCTAAACAACATTGCACCCAATAAATCCTAAAATACTCTGTTTATGGAATCATATAAAATGTTTGTTTTCTATAAATGCATTTTCTTTTCAATCCTATAAAAAGTGGTTTTTTGTTTTTGTTTTCATCAACTCTAAAGTGGGTAAAGTACACTCCCTTTAAAAATATAAAGTGCATTCCCTTTACATTAACCAAAAACTATTTCACGTTCCTTTAACCCTGATACTCTTATATCTATATCTATATCTATATCTATATATATATAATCAATCAAGGAACATGGTAAAATTCTTACTCTACCTTTTTCAAAACACATGCGAAATTTATTAGTCTTTAACCCTTTAGGGAAATTACACATGATAAAGTATGTAATGAACTACTTGCTTCCTATTCACGATGACACTTAAACACGTACGAATTCAATACGACCCTTTTCACTATTAGTTATAATGGTTATCTTTGCCTGATGTAATTTGTAACATACCCTCTTTAATACTTATAAATATTAGAAAATAAGAACCCAAATTATTTTTTTTGTAAATAGTTTTCCCCTATTTACCATGTCATTTCTTTTATATAAATATCCACCACCCCATAATCCAATAATCATATAGTTCATTAAGAAATAACATAAACTGAGGAATCATTTCCATTAACATCGATTTCCAGGTTTTCTTTAACTTTTAAGTATTCTTCATCGTTTTTAGCTTCTTATTTTATTAAATCTTCAAGATTTGTCTTATAACTTACATTCATGACTTTCAAATAAGATTCATTTGTTAAAACTCAGCTAATAACAAGAACACTTTGTAACATCCCCTTTGTACATTTTTTTTTAATCCTTGACAAAAAAGTTATGAAATGATTTTGCATGGAAAAGTATCAAAATGTTTTATCCCTTAATAACATAATATCCATTTCACTAACACAAATAATCTCTACTTTATAACCTCTCATTATGTCATAAAAGAATAGCATTCACTTCAATAATAAAATAATATCATCCACTTCATTTATATCAAAAAGGATTCTTATCCATAATCAAATTTGTTCATAACTCAAGCATACAATTATATCTCAAACCAGGATGATGAGATCTTTTAAGTTTTAAACATTACCTATATTATATCAAGGGATATGGAAAGCCATTTTTTATTTCAAATGTAACCACTAACTAGATATCCTTTCAAAAATCAAATTTTTCATTAAATAAAAGGTAATTCAATGTAATGTTTTTTTTTTTTTCCAGTCGAAAAAAGAAGTTTCTTGTTATTCTATTGAATCAAAGGTAACCTTGTACATCAGCAGAATACTGTCTATACCCCAATGTGTCCAACAGATCAGTTAAAAAACATTATAGAAACAGTACAAAACAAAAATATGACAATACCCAAGATGACAAGAATACAATCAGCACCTGGGTATCAATACATGTAAAGGTCCTCTCATAGGTGAGAGAAAATATACATCAGTCAAGATATGTCCATAAAGAACATAACAGGAGCCCAAACACCTTATCCAAGCAGGTAAGTGACCCTGAGTATTCCAGAAACTGCTGCTCAACATAACCAAAAATAGCTCAATAAATACCATGTGATCAATAACTGAAGTAGAATGAGCAAATTCTAAAAAAGTTGGATTGAGTCTTCCCCAATAAACTCATCATCATATGATTCTGTAAGCAAGAGATGCCCAGGAGCCAAACACAACCCCTCCTTGGATAAGGTGTCTGCCCTCGTGTTATGTTCCTTATAGACATGACTGAAATCCACCCTGGTGAATGAGGACATGAGCAATCTGGTGTTGTTGCACCAAGCCTCAAGGTTCACCATATCGAGGGTGGATTCTCCCTTTGCCCAATTTATAATCACCGAGGAGTTTCCAAAGATATGTAGGTAAGGCAACCTAATATCTTTGGAGACTCGTAATGATGCCCAGAGTGCTAAAAGTTCTGCTCTTGTATTTTTGTTGCTCCCACATCCAAGCTTAATAGCCAAAAAATGGTGATCATTTAACCAAATACATATGCCCGCACCACCAATGAAATTTGTTGCAGCTCCATCAAAGAATACCATAGGAAATTTTGAAACAGACGGCTCACCAATGTCATGAAATTTGTTCCTAGACTTCAACGGAACCTTATAAGAATTTACCTCTTCCAGGATGATATGTAAGAGACTGGCAATATTAGGAGTTAGATCATCAAATAAATTTCGGTTCCTAGCCTTCCAGATATTCCAGATGAGAAAAAGAGGCAGATACTGATGGGTACCCCCCTTTGAGACCCAGTTTATGAGATTTTCCAAAAGGGTAGGCGCAGACCATAGAAGGTTAACATCAAACAAAACATTGAGATCCCAGATCAACTTCTTTACAAAAGGACAGCCAACAAAAAGATGTTCTACTATTTTAACATCCCCCTTGCATAAACAACACCTATTGGGGTCGTGCCAACCTTTCTTGCATAGGGTGTCCCAAGTATTGATTTTCATATTACAAGTTAGCCATATGAAGCATTTCAGTTTATGGGGAATATTTAGGTGCCAGATCTTTAACAGGAAATCATTTGCCTTAATAATCCGATGTTTAGAGACAATCAGATCATAAGATTTTTTGGCTATCATCGTACCCGACTGTTTGTCATACAACCAAAGAAGTGTATCTTCAGCAGTTCCAATCCTAATACCACCATGAGTCAAGCCTTTAACAAATGAAACCCATTGATTAACCCACTCACCACCCAGGTACAGATCAAAAGCAGTGTACCAGTTAGAACCACCAAGACCACAACCATCCAGATTTTGGGCCTGAGTAAGAGTTGAAATCCCCTGGTCATGAAGGTAATCTCTAATCTCCTCAGATAAAAGATACAGAGAGTTGTGCCCAACAAAAGGGTCCACACCCAACCTAATCTTTAAGCCGTTCCCCACCTTCCATCCCAGCTGGCACGTAATCCACTCAAGTATCCTAATAAAACCATTCCAGAAGTAAGAAGTGCCAGTAACTTTGAAATTACGGGCCCGAATCCAGTCCTCTAATGACCCGTTTCTGAAGTATTTATGGGCAATAATTCTGCTCCAAAGACCAGTACCATTTAGAAGCTGCCACAAACATTTCAGTCTCAAAGATATTCCAAACCATTCAAGGTTCTTTATATCCCAGCCACCATATTCAGTAGGTAAGGAGACAGATTCCCAATTAACCAGATGAGAATTCTGATGTTCAGCAGAGGATCCCCACAAGAATGAGAAAATAGATCTTCTAAGTAAGGCTAGGATAGATTTAGGACATCCAGCCAAAGCAAACCAATAGACAACCAACCCTGTAAGAACAACTTTAATGAGAATCACTCTGCCTCCAAGAGATAGTAACCTGTAAGTCCAGTTTTGAATCGTTTTGTCAAATAACTCAATCATCCAGCGCTAGTCAGAGGTATGATACCCCAATGGTTTCAGGAGGTATCCCAAATACTTAAAGCTCGAAGTAAGTGGATCCATTCTGAAAGGGATTAGCTCTGCAATTTTGCATCTAATATTAGCATCCACATTCTGATAGATAAAAGATGATTTTTCCAAGCTGACCATCATCCTCGTAGTTAAGCAGAATAAGTCCAGTGCATCTTTATAAGCACTCCACTCACCAATAGTGCCAATACCAATTAAAATCACATCATCCATAAATAGTAGGTGTGTTATTGCCAAATCAAGAGCATATTGAAAGCCCTTAATAAGACCTTTTAGCTGAGCATCCATAATAATTTTGCTGAGGCTCTCAATAACTAGTATGAATAATAAGCCTGGACAAAGGACATCCTTGATGAATTCCTCTGGTGGCAGGAAAAAAGTCCGAGGGGGATCCATTAACAAGTGCAGCAAAACAAGAGCTAGATACACAGCCCATTATCCAATTTACACCCAGCAGGGGGATGCCAATCTGGATAAGTAAGAGTCTAAGGAAAGTCCATTTTACTCTATCAAAGGCTTTAACCAGGTCGAGTTTTAAAACCATGACACTAGAGTTCTTAGTCTTAATAGAGTGTAGTAACTCCTGGGTAATTCCTACAGGTTCAGTTATCTCTCTGTCCTTGAGAAAGCCAAACTGTTGGGGAGATATATACCTGTTGAGGATAGGTTTCAGTCGGAGGGTAGCAATCTTAGAAATGACCTTGTGGACTAGGTTACATAAGGAGATGGGTCGAAAGTTGACAAAGGTCAAGGGCTTCTCACACTTAGGTATCAGAGTCAAGAAAGTAAAGTTAAGAGCACCAGAAATTTTCCCAGATGTTCTAGCTTGCTCCAAAACCAAGACCAAGTCCTCCTCGACCAGATCAAAAAAGGATAAGAAGAACTCGATAGGCCAACCATCAGGTCTAGGGTTCTTATCATTCTTAAACCCTTTTAGTACAGCTTCAACTTCCTAGATCATAATGGGCTTAAGGAAACAATCAATATCATCATCAGTAGTCATATTTGGAAATAGCCTAATAACTCTAAGTTGGTCAGCAATATTTGTGGACTTATCATCACCAAATAGAACACTAAAGTGTTGTTTTCCAAGCAACTTTAGTGCAGGGTCCTCGGATATAGGATTACCCTCCAAATCATTTAGAGACCAAATAGTATTTGTGTTCCTTCTAGAAGATGCATATGAGTGAAAAAAATTAGAGGTTGCATCCCCTTCCATAATCCATTGGATTCTACTTTTCATCCTCTGTGTGGTAATCTCATGGGCCCAATATTTACCTTTCCTATCTTGCAGTATCTTCAATTTTTTGGCATTGGAAGCAGATAATAGGCCCGAATCCTCCTTCAATATATTTGATATACCTTCATTAATTTCTAGAATCTGTTTCCTCCTTTCGTGATTCTTCAACCTCTCCCAATCTTTAACAATACATTTAAGTCTATGCAACTTGAGACTAAGGACATCCATATGACTATAGTCATCCAAGTCCAGAGGGGTCTTCCACGAAGAGAGGACCAAGTGAGCATAGTCCTCCTCCAAAAGCCAAGCCCTATTAAATTTAAAGGGCCAACATTGAGAGCAAGATTTAGATCCCCACTCCAGGAAAATAGGATAGTGATCAGAGACATCAGTAGGGGTAGCCTAGGTTCTATAGAAGGAAAGGCCAGGGAGAAGAGATTCAGAAAGAAGAAACCGGTCCAGTCTTTAACAAATGCCAGCCTCCCCCGAGCGCCCATTTCTCCAAGTAGGGCTAGGGAAATTCATAGAGAGGTCCACCAGCTTGTTACAAGAGATGAGTTGAGTAAAATAAAGGGCTAAAGGGTCAGTCCTTGCCTTACTTACCTAGACTTTAGAGGAATAAATGGTAAAATTTAGGTCCCCCGCCAAAAGTAAATTAGGTAGTTTAAGAAGACCACCAGCCACCAAGTTATCCCAAAAATGGTTCTTTTAGTATAGGGCCCATAGCAATTAATGACTGTAAAAGTCTCAGATAGACCTTTAAAGGTAGCTTTAAGAATGATACTAGACAAAGAAGTGAAAGCTTTACAACGGACCAAGTGAGGGTTACATCTAGCAAGAAGGCCTCCAGAAAGGCCTAAAGCATCCGAAGCACAAAATTCCCAACTCGGTTTAAGTTTAGAAAACAGATGAAGAGACTGGGAGAAATAGCACATTGTCTCTTGAATAAGAATCATATCAGGGTTTAAGTCCGAGAATAATATACCAAGGGGTTTTTGTTTGGCAATCCCTCCAAACCCCTAAATGTTCATAGACAGATTTTTCATGGTGAAACAGGCTCTTCATGTGTACTTGCTCTAAGAACCTGTGAATTTACCGGAGAGATATGGGTTTGTCTAGCCGCATTCTTGAGTCTAGTCGAAAGAGGAGTATATACCCCTGAAATCCCAGGATCTTCCAAAAGAGGTTTCTTGGATTTCCTAATGGTCACATTTTTAAAATGGATAGAGTCCAGGGGTAAAGTAGAGGGGGAGATAGGAGTTTTATTAGAAAATATCAAGAGAGCTATAAGGAGTGAGGGGTCCTGGAAAGTCGGTGCTTCAATAGGACTAGATGAAGTGGCAGTGGGTAATGGTACAATGCTTACATGTGGGGACAAGGGTGGATTGGAAGATAAAGAGGAAGACGAAAAGGGCAGAGGGAGAGAGGGAAAGTGATCCAATGTGAAAGGAGGAGGTCCATTAACAACAGAAATCTCAGAAGAGGGGAGAGGCTCCAAGACAGAAGGATCCTCAAGGTTCCCCATAGGGCCAGAGCGGGAGTGAAGTGCAACAGCTTCCATATCTTCAATGTACATCAGCTGACCTTTCGAAATATTTTCAAAGGTAGAAGGTGAAGATGAAGCATAGATAATATCAGTAGAGTCCACCAGAAGTCCCATAAGGTTAGGTGTGATAGCAGGAAGATGAAGGTCAGGTACAAGCAAGGATACAAACCCACGCTTAGCAGAATGACCAGTGTGTAGGCGATGACAAGTATTCTGGAGGTGTCTAGTTTCATGACATAAATTACACCTAAATGGCATATGCAAATAATCCAGTCTCTGGGTAATAACCTAATCTCCACAATCAATCTCTATTTCAGGATTAAGGTCTTTGGTAATGTCAAATTCAACCAATACCTTTGCCATTCATTTATCATAAGTAAGATGAAAGTCTTTCTCAAGGGAAACAATACACCCAGTAAGGTTAGCCAGTGCAACAAGGATATCCTTATTCCAAAGAGGATAGGGTAAAGCAGGAAAGAGCACCCACAGATGTCTGATGGTCACCCTTTTAGTGAGAGGGTCGAAACCTGAGTGCCATCGGTTCAGTACTAAGGATCCATCCATAACATGCCACAGATTCTGAAGGATTAGGGAGGCATCAGATGCTTCAATAAATACAAAGACTAACCATATGTTAGTAAGGAGACTAGTAGAAGGCACATAGTGTATGAGAGGCTTCTAGTGAGAGGTCGCCCATTCGACCCAGCCCTCCTTAGACATGGAGCAGTACTCCATCCTACCTATAAGATCCCTACTATAGAGAGTCTTCACCTTATCCATAAAAACATCATGACCAAGAACAAACCAGGGATTCAGATCAAGGGCCTTAAGGGATTTGGCTTTGCGTCGAGAGGAGCTAAGATGGCAACCCTTTCTAGGGTGATGAGTCCTACAATCAGCAGTCAGAGCACCCATATCATGAGAAAGGAGACTGGTAGAACCCAGTCACATGAAAAGATCCCAAAGGCCGTGCCAAACCCCCCGTGAAACCACATAGTGAGAAAGATTAAAACACAGTCACTCCGATAGGAGACATAGGGACAAGAGGACCACACAGGCCAACAAATCAAAGGATAGGCACCAAAATGTATCAGGGGGTCCCAGCCAGAATATGTGACCACCGAAAACCACAGATAGATACCAAAAGAAAACCCCACAACAAGAGTGGAAGATACCACAGGTCAAAGTCCAAACCGGGAGACTAGTCAGAACCCCTCGTAAGATACAAAGTCCTACAAAAACAACAGGCTAGGCACCCAATATATCAGGGGGCCTCAGTCCGATTTGTGACCACACCAAAAACCACAGAAAGACACAACAAGAGTGGAATACATATCAGACAGGTAAAAAAGATAGAAATACCACAGGCCATAGGCAGGAAGCAATACCAGTCACACTGGTAAGACAAAAGACGACCGGTTAACCAACAGGTCGACAGAAACCCTAAAAAATAGAAGTAATTTCCCACTTTTTACTACATGGTTGGTACTAACCCTCGGTTGAGGGTGAACTCCATGTGGGGTTTGTGGCCATCAGCCCGAGAACCCAAGTAAGGGTTAACAAAAAAAACCCCGACCAGTACAATAAAAAATAATGAAAAGGATCATAAGAGAATCCTAAATACCTGGAATCAGGGCAGTCCTGACAACGGATAAGAAGCCGCAATACCAGGGTCGCAGTAAGCTTCAACGATCAGCAGCATTCCAAGAAACCAGAATAACGCGTCAGTGGAGCCACAACGCCATCCGAAAACCCAACCAGGACCAAGCCGTATCCTCAAAACCTAGTCAAACCCAGATAGAAGCAACAGTCCCCATCAACACTCCAACACACCGAAGGTTCCAAAGTGGTCGGGAGCACTCAAAACCCCCGGGTGAATATACACAATGGTTCCCGACACATGCAGCCAGGTCACCAAAAGCACTCAAATAACCAGATGCTGGTAAACATGGGAATAGCTCGGAAAACACCTGACTTCATAGGTAACTGCTTAAAAGCCCAAAACCCTCCCTGGTGCATCACAACCCTCCATCATTCCCCGTTCAACAGGTTCAGAATCATCAGAGGCCAATGGGGCTGTAAACCATGAAACCCTAACAGATTCCCAATCCTCCAGTGCTTTCGCAGGTCATTACGCTTCCCGATTTCCAAATTGCGACAGTGGAGTCACAGTGCGGTTCGTGACCAGACCGTAACCACGAGACCTAGTCAAACCCAGACAGAAGCGACAATCCCCATCATCACCGAGGCACACCGAAGGTTCCAAAGTGGTCGAAGGAAATCAGTACCCCAAGTCAACATACATCACTCAAGAGTCATCTCCGGTTACACAGAAACAACCTGGATAAAAAAACTGCCCGACAACATAGGTAACCACAAAATAACGCAAAATAAAACCCCCTCGGTGCAACGCATCCCACCATCAGTGCCTCAAAGTAACCGCACAGGTCCATAGATACTAGGATGTCCCCGGTCAGATAGTGCGGAAGCTCTAGAATCCATGGGAGTCGGTGCCATGGGGGCCAGAAACCATGAAACCCTAACAGGTCTGGCAGCGACGAGGGAGATCTAGCGTTTAATTCAATGTAATGTAAATAAGTAAAAGGTAATTCAAAGTAATGTAAGGAACTTCTATGCTTCTTTATTATACACATATCTCAAAGCTCTTCCACGTGGACTCTATTTCCCACAACATTCTACTGAGCTAGGATCCTATAATGCATACATGAGATATATCCTTGAAGGTACGACAACTAAAATTGGCCATTGAATTTTAATGTTTATTACACTTATTTAACAGTATGTATCCAAACAATGAATAACATGTGAAACTCTTATTCCAATAATTCAGTCATTCATCAGTATATAAATACGTAATAAGGTTATACTATAAACACTCTGGGTCGCAACGAGTTTCCCATTCCACAGTCATTTGAACATCCACCGTTGAAATAAATAAAAATATTTTAACTCACTGCTCAGATTGCATCAATTAAATCGCGATCTAAACATGGGTAAACCAATGGGTAATTTTTCTACAGCATACTAGGTAATTTTTCTAAATTCCCATATATACCCATTCACAAGATAATAACATATTAACGAATGTCAAAAACGAGTACATAATTATTTAACCAAATAAAAAATTCATCATAATTTTAAAATATGCATGAGATACATAAAATCGTCATCATTTAATCGATTTATTGGGAAAATGTTTTATTCAAAAGCACAGATCCAAACTCAAATCCTTTCACTGGCTTACTAAGAGTTGGTAGAGATTCCATCCTGTGATCGGTGGCCAAACAGTAATGCATCCGAATTTCATTAACTACTAATGATACAATCAGTGAGACTGTGGTTCTCTATTCCCAATCTCTTTCTATTTTTTGGCACCGAGTATGAAAAAGACTCTAAGGTGGAAGGATCATTTACCTACCTAGATATCGATACTCCCAGAGTAAAATTCGGGATCTCCAAATATGGCAATTAAAAGAAAGAAAATCCTATCTACAGATAGAGAAGGATAAAAAACTCCAAAGATATGAATTGACTTACGCTCACACTAGAGTTATATAGTTTGACTATGGTTACGAGTGGATTTTCCATCGCGAATGAATATGTGTTTGGAACTGTGAAGTATGGAAACATGAAACCCATAGATACTAAAGATTTGGTCTCAGCGGTACACAAGGGGCATACTAGCTCTTCTATAGATAAGAATTGAGATAAACATTTGAATTTTTTTTATAATTTCTCTGTTTTTTGCTGCTATAAATTCACATAACCAGAGTCGAAATATAAACATCAATCAGTCCATACCTTTGTACTTTTCCACTTGTACAGTTGGCTGTAATATCTCCACTGCTATCTTCAAAAGATATTCCTCTTCATCAAGAACATAATTTTCCTTGAGCACAAATCCCCAAGTTGTTATTGTTGCAACCTACAATATTTCAGGGTGATTCCATGAAGATGGGTAACACTTTTTGGCCAAATTTGGCGATGAAAACCTGATTTTTTACTCATGTGCTAGATAGAATCCCTCAAAACGCATATATGCCATGTGAATTTTAACTTGCAGTAAAAAAACAAATTGTAGAATATTATGTTGGCTTCATAGCGATATTTTAAAAAAAATATTCCGATGTCATTTAATGTGTGAATTTTTGCATTTAATGAACTGTGTGACCTTAAAATTTTGAAGAAGCTAATAAGTGGCTCATGTCCACGTAGAATAATTCAATCTTGCATTAATAATTTAAAAAGAAATATATATATGAGCATGATCTACATAAAATGTAGTGTGATGTGCATATTTTTTTGTTAATTTTTTTCGCATTATACAATTATTTATTATTTTTCGAAAG
>LPNX010282553.1:734525-744722 GCA_001517045.1 Pseudotsuga menziesii
TCTAGGACTTGAAGTATTGCAGTTCCCAGATGAATTTTTCTTCCTAAACCAAGGAAAATACGCAGTTGAGATCCTAAAGAGATTTGGGATGTTGGATTGTAAGGAAATGAACACTCCTATGGTGACAAACCTGAAGCTCCTAAATGATGAATTTTTAGAAAGAGTATATGTCACAATATATAGATAGATTATTGGCTCACTTATGTATTTGAAAAATACAAGACCATATATATGTTTTGTCGTGAACACGTTAAGTCAATATATGGTGGAACCCATACATGTTCATCTAATTGCAGCAAAACATGTGATGAGGTACCTAAAAGGTTCATAGTAATATGGCCTCACATATGCAGTTGATCGTGAGTTGAGATTATGTGATTACACTGATTCAGATTTGGCAGGAAGTGTTGAAGATCGAAAGAGCACTTCAGGATGTTGTTTCAGTTTGGGATCAGGTGTGATCTCATGGATTAGTATAAAATGGACCATTGTTGTGCTCATTACAGTAGAGGATGAATACATTGTAGCATGTTCATTGTTCAGCCTGTAGTGAAGCAGTACGGATTCACAAATTATTGACATGATTATTTCCGAAATGGATGCAACTGATATTTATTGTGACAACCAAATTTGTATCAAGTTAATAGAGAACCCGATGTTCCATGATAATTCAAAGCACATAGATATAAAGTATCATTACATTTGGGATATGGTGCATAGAAGAGCCATAAAGATCCAGTATGTTCCTACAGAGGAACAAGTTGTAGATGTGTTAACTAAGCCTCTGTCTCGTGTGAAATTTGAATATTTTAGAGACAAGCTTGGTGTAGTCCGAAAGGAACTCCCTAGAAAGAGGGAGTGATGATAAGAATTTCCATTGATGATGAGATGGCAGCTTAGTATATATGTGATCAAGTGCCTATAGATGATGTTGTGGTTCGACATTCATTTGCAGACGTTGTGGTATGGCATTCATTTGCAGACGTTGTGGTCCTACATTCATTTGTGGGTGTTGTGGTATGGCCATTAGAGGAAATATCAACTCAAAATGGGCCTCCTAAGGAAAATAATAAAATAATGGTTAAAATAATAAAATAATATTTATTAATTTTGCAGGAAGAAAAGAAAAAAACTACTTTTTTGTTACTATTTTCAACATATCTCCTTGTGTTTTTACTCAAATTTTGATTAGGAGAGCTCGTTGGATGCAAAATTTAATTCTACATCCAACGAGTACCTACTCTGCATACTTTTGAAAGACCCCACTACCCCAAAAACAAGAAATACCTGAAAAAACATGATGATGATGTCATCATCATGTGTTTTCAGGTATTTCTTGTTAGTGGGGTAGAGGGGTCCGTCAAAAGTATGCAGAGTGGGTACTCGTTGGATGTAGAATTTAATTTTGCATCCAACGATCTCTCTCAATCGAAATTTGAATAAAAACACAAGGAGATATGTCGAAAATACGAACAAAAAAAGTAGTTTTTTTATTATATCTATCCTCAAAATTATATAATAAAAAATTGTTTAAGAGGTGCTCCCTTCTTGAATTTTAAACCATTTTGATTGGCTAATACATGATGACATGGAATTTGTTCTATTTTTGGAAGGCCCATTTTAAATTAAAATTTCCTCTAATGATTCATTTGCAGACGTTGTGGTCATGCATTCATTTACGGACATTGTGTTCTGGCATTCATTTGTAGATGTTGTGGTCCTGCATTCATTTATGGACGTTGTGGCATGGCATTCATTTGCAAACATTGTGGTCTTGTATTCATTTGCGAAGTTTGTGATCTGGAATTCATTTGCAGACATTGTGGTCCTGCAGTCATTTGCAGACATTGTGGTCTTGCATTCATTTGCGGATGATCCAACATTTTTTGATGTTGTGGGTGATTTTGCATTAAGTTGTGATCTTGTGTTTATTGCAGGTGATGTTCAGGATAAGGATACCTGCGATGAGATATGGTGCTCGTGATGATGCGCCGAGATGTGATTCTCATGATGATGCGATAAGATGTGATGCTTGTGATGATGCAATTAGATGTGATGCTCATGATGATGTGACGAGATATGATTCTCGACGATATATGATACTCATGATGATGCGATGAGATGTAATGCTCATGACGATGCGTCGAGATGTGATGCAATGCTTGTTATTATATGTCAAGAAACGATGTTCACCACATGATGATCGAGATGTGATGGACAGTGATGATGATATTCCACGGATAATGATAATGTTGATATAGTTTTGAAAACTTCCAATGATTTATAGACTTACCCGTTATTTGTACAGATGTATTGTTGTGTTATAGAATACCTTCCTTGTTAAGAGGGAGTGTTAAAGAAATGTAACTGTGGAAGATATTATATTTTCTATTGTTATTGTTATTACCCATTCCGGAGATGGTGTTCCTCTAATTAGGGATGTCATTGATGTAATTGGTCATGTAAAGTCACCGTTGTAAGCCGGGTCAATAGTACCCACAAAAGTATTATTAAAATGTAATTTTGAGTCTCCCAAGGCAAGTCAGCCTTGATTGAGAGGAAAATCAGCCCTATTGGGTTACTAGGCTTCTCTACTGATCAATACAAATAGGGGAGGCACCTCACTCATTTGAACACACACATAACTCAAGTAGTTGCACTAGAGAGAGAAGAAACAGTCCATCTGCAGGAGAGGAAACAATCTAGTCTTATTCTTTGGATCTTACACTGTACTTGGGTGAAGTCTATATAGAGGAAGTTTTGCTGGGTTTTCTTCCCCATGAGGGTTTCCCAGGATAAATATTTGTGTTCTCTTTTATTTTGATGTGCTTGTTATTCTTTCAATGATCCTTTGTTCTATTTAAAAAGAAAACTTAACATATGCATGGGCACAAATCCATTGAGAAGAGTTAGTAATGCATCGAAGTCTAGTTAGAGATGGTTCGACACTTCCATTTGCTTCCATCCCTTCCACCTTTTGCTACTATTCTAGGTGGAAAGGCCAAATAAAGTGGTAATGTTTGATTGGTCCATCCATTGTTTGAGTTATGAGAGATCATCTGAGTGATTTGAGGTAGAAATGGTTCCCGGGTTATCCTTACAGATCCAAATTATTTTATTGTTTCCTGGAACCTAGTGCAGTTTGTCTTTAATGATGTTGGATGTCATTTTACATAGACTCCATATTTGTGTTCCATTCCCTTACAAGGGGAGCTCGTTCATGCATAATTTCCTTGTTCCTTTCATATACTTTTTCTAGCTTATCTCTTTCCACCATGTTTTCTCTCCAGAGGATTTTTTCTCCTAATGTGAGATTCATTAGACACGGATCTCTTATTCCAGCCCCTCCACAATTTTTTGGGCTTCATACAATATCCCAGTTAATGAGGTGATTATTTTTTATTTGTTTGATTTACCGCCTTTCCATAGGAACTTCCAGGTCTCTTTGACAATTTCCTGCATTATTTTTTTTGGATCTTGAGAGATTGAGCAGGCATAAACAAGATAAGCGAATAAAATGGAGTTAATTAGGACAATCTTTCCCGCTAGGTTGAGCCACCTTACTCCCCAAGAGGAGTTTTTTTATAATTTTTTGTCATAATTCCTTGCCATTCCACTGATTTTTCCCCTTTGAAAATATGAGTCCCAAGATAGTTAAAGAAGTTCCAATCAAGCTTGCATTCAAAACCTAACACTCTTGATATCCTATTCAATGTCCTAGGCTAACAATTCCATCCATAAAATTTGGATTTTAAAGTGCTCACCTTGCCATCATAAGCTTTTAGAAAAGTTTGTAGCACATCTTTAAACCTTTATGCAATCACAGTAGAAGCCCCAACTAACATAATTGTGTCATCTGCAAACTGGGCATGTGTAGCCACTTTGACTCCCCTACCGATCTTAATGCCCTTTAATTCTCCAATTTCTTACATGGATTGAAGTTTCATGTTCAAGGATTCAACTACTAGTAGAAAGAGATATGGAGAAAGGGGGGCATCCTTTCCTGAGCCCCTAAGTGGCTTGGAAAAAACTAATTGGTCTTCCATTTATTAATGGGGCAATCCATGGTTGGTAATGCACGTTTTGACCCACCTAATGAACTCTTTGGAGAAGCCTAGGTTAAGCATAATTTCAAAGAGAAAAAAATTATTAACCCTATCAAAGGCATTAGCCATCTCTAGTTTTATAGCCATACCTTGTTGCTTTATTCCTAGGTTGGTGTGGATGGCTCCTTGGATGACAATGATATTGTCTAAAATGTGTCTCCCAGATACAAATATTCCCTGAGGTTCCATGATCAACTACCTCATGATTTTTTACATTTTGGTGGCTAGAATTTTTGTGAGGATCATATAAGACTCGTGTTACAAAGAGAGATTGGCCTGAATCTATCCAATGAGGTAGGGTTTTTTTTCCTTCGGGATCAGGGTCAGGAATGATGTATTGGTGGCTAACCCTATTTTGTCTTTTTTCCTTGTCTAGTTGAGCATTCTTCTCAGTTCCCCCTTTATGATATCCCACTCAACCCAATAAAAATGGATTGTTAATCCATTCCAAATGCCAAATGTCCATTCCAAGGTTTACAGTTCTCAAACCCTAGGCCTTTGATTTTTGCATTGACACAAGCACCAAAACCCCTATGAAAGAATAACCAAGACATATTCTAAGCAAAGCATACCAATCTCAAGACTCAACAAGATAATCTCTACATATCCTTGCACAATTACATTGCACAAAAACAGGGCTCAAAATCATAAAAGCGTTAACTTTAATCTCTAATGCCTTCTACTAGGATAAAAACCCTAAATATGTCACATGGTCCTGAGCTAAAATATGTAACATCGTGCCAAATTCCGAACTCCATAAGTGCTCAATGAACCAAACCTATTAAAAATATATGTTGAAACCTAATTGCTTAAAATTTGCTTCATCTACTTAAAATGAATTTATTTTATTACAAAAAGCACAACGATAGAGTTAGGGTTAAGCACAACAATAGAGTCAGGGTTAAGCACAATGATACAGTCAGGGTTAAGCACAACCTCCTCTTGAAGATTATTTAGGAGGCCACATTAAATCCTTACCCCACACCAACAGACATAATATAGGTGTCCCCACATGAACTGATTGTAGGAGTTAAAACTCATGCAAAGACATTTATTAATGAAGACTATCTTATTTATATATTTATTAAAACCCAACATTTACTCGTAGCTATTGAGTACGGATATAATTTTTTGTAAATAAAACATTGTATTACTTTACAAAATCAAAATTGCATAGCAGATAACGTCTTTATCAGTCAAAAGTCCGGAGTGTCCTTAACACCATCTGGTACCAGACCTGTTCTTTCTTCCCAAAAAGAATATAGATTCTTCCTAGGCCTTCTAAAAACACCCCCATCACAAATTTTCCTATCAGATTACAGAAGTTCCCTTCCCACAAAATTTCAGAGACTCTAGATAGCCTAGTGAGTCCTATATACCCCATAAACTAATTGTTCATCAAACATCTACTATTGGCATCCATCAAGCAGCCCCTTAATAAAGTCGGAGCTGACATTACTAAAAACCTAGATAGAAAAAAGAAAATTCAAATCCGGTCTGGCGGGGTGACGCCCAAGTTAGGACATGCAGTCGGGACCGAAATATTAGTAACCTTCTGGGGGTTAGCTTCGCTCTGATTTCCTGCATGTTCTCCTTCGCACGCTTTTCCACATCGACTACCCTTCGGTCGTGGTCGAGCATACTCCATCAGTCCTCGTCCAGCAAGATAAAAAGGGCAGCCTAGCTTGGCTGCGATTACATAAATATTCTAGTGCATGAGGTGACACTCACTTTTATGTTCCTTCCAGACCTTCATCGGTTCCTCATCCCCTTCACACTTGGCATCTCTCACTACTGAGGAATGTCCCACCAATTGCATGGCCACCTAGTATATCATCAGCAAATGATCGTAAGCAGAGGCTCTGCCTGTCATGGTGCCTGGGTCAAGGACCCAGTCTGCTACTTCCTCATGCAGGCATTCCTTCAGCATGAGATTCACCTCTTCCCAAAGCTCTCTGACCACCTTCTCGACCTCCAGACGAATGCCGAGCGGGACATGCTCCTTAAAAAATTTCGCAGCCTCCTAGGCTTTAAGTTGATCCCTGGTTGCTTGACAAGTCCACCTCAAGATGCCCTTACCTTTGCGGTCTGGGTGAGCAGGAGCTTCCCCAGAGCCCGAATCCTTTCTAAATGACTGCTTGGGAGCCATAAAGCGGGGGATTGGGATGCAGAATAGAAGCAGGGAGCAGAGCCGAAACTCACCCTGAATAACAGAAAACCAAGGGAAAACCAAGGAGAAGGTGTGGCTCTGAAGCCCAAAAAATTTACAACGACGAAGGGTGGTGGAAGACCAGGCCTTCCTAGAATAAGAGGACAGGGGGAGCGTGAGAGATTTCCCATCCCTGTACGTATCTCGCATCAGTCTAATCATGATAACGAGATCCATCGTACCTTTTCCTGCTGCGTCCCTCCTGTGGAAATTAAGACCCCAATCCTGCCAACGATCTTGCCTTATTTCAGCCATCTTATCATTCTCTGCAGCATAAACCATAATGATGGTGAAGGAAAACCACCATCTAATTTGATCATTTGACACGCATCTCCCGCTGAGCATTTAGGAGGATCTGGCTTGGGCGTGCTCACGCCTCCTGTCCCAATTTGTCTTACCATCATCTGGACAAGCCACCTATGTCCTACTGTCCAGGTACCTGGAGGCCACTTGTCTACAATGCTAGGCCCATTCTTCCACCCCAAATGACTCTAGTCTATCACATCAAAACCCCGGTTCACCTTCCACGCCGACGTTGGCTAGAAAGTCAGCTGCTTTGTTGTCCTCGCGTCTGACATGGCTAAAGGAAACCACCGTGTGAGTAAGGAGGAGGGTGCGAAGGTAGTCTAACCTACTGGAAAGGCACCAGCTAGATGATACCTTATCGTAGGCCTATCCACTCACCATTCGTTTGGCCATTTGGATAAGGATGCTCGAATCTCCCTTGATGATCGCAAGGAAGCAGCCACCTTTGATCAAAACTTCAAAACCGTGTATCATGCCCTCTAATTCGGATAAGTTATTAGTGTCCACACCAATTGCTCCCAAAAAAATAGTCATAATCAGTCCATCATGGTCATGACATAGTCCTCCATAGCTCGCAGGCCCAAGATTTCCCCTGGGGCCTCCGTCGAAGTTGAGCTTAAAAACCCGAGGGGGAGGGGCAGAACAGAAGTTCAGGCTAGATGGATTGCATATATCATCACGTCTTCGCAGGCCATCCATTTGAGAGCTATCGAGTCCCCAACTCGCAACAATTTGAGTTTCTTCGGTGGGGATTACCTTATCCTGACCATGCCATTGCATACTCCAGATGGATTATAGCAGGTTGTCCTTCACAGTCTTCCACACCGTCTCCGTATCACTGCGTTGATCCCTGAAGATCCTAGCGTTCCTTTCTTTCCATAGACACCACATGGCCATACCCGGGAAGCCGTCCCACATAGTTTGGATGATTGAGTTCTTGAAGGATTTTGGGTGCCACTCTTTCAGGGTTTGGGCTGGTTGGCCACGCCTCCTATCACTTCTTTTGAACCCCATTGCGCCTTTGTCCCATATGGAAGCTGCAAATGTGCACTTATCCAGGAGGTGACCCATGGATTCCTCCTCTTGATAGCACAGACAGTATTGAGAGGGTCCCTACACCCCATGCTGTCTTAGGTTTTTGCTGGTCAAGATCCTTCCTTTGACAACCAGCCACACGAAGAGCGTTACCTTGGGCTAGAGATTCGAAGTCCATATCTTCTTCCAGATTTCGTCATCCTCCACATGGTGACCCAGTCTGATATTGTAAGCTTCCTTTATGCTAAAGGAACCCCTCTCCGTATATCCCCACCTCAATATATCTGGGCCTTCCTTAATCTTGATGAAGCGTTTGAGCATTTCTTCCTCGAAAGCCCCCCAATCATCTGCACTTATAAGCTCAGTTTTTTCCCGAAAATCCCATTGTCTTTAATCTTCTGAATTTCTGATCACCCAAGATTGGTTCACCTAAACTTTGCCCTCCTCAATGGTCTTCTCCTTAATATGAATCCATCTCGGATCTCTCCTAAGGATGGGAATATGATTCCATGAGTCATCCCAGAATTTGTCACTACTACCATCCCTAATCTCCCAGAAGCTATGAGTTTGAACAATATTCCTACCAGTCAGCGCTTTCATCCATATGGGGGACCCACTCATTACCTCGTTGAACCTAATCAATTGATGGATGGGCATATCACGAACATATTTAATGTGCCATAGCTTGGCCCAAGGCTCAGATGAATGATTTACCCATCGCCACCAAAATTTTGCTCCCTGGATCTTAGACATAACTTCAGGGTCTCTGAGCCCCAATCCTCCCTGCTCCTTTGGGCGACAGATATCCTCCCAACAGACCAGGGAAAATTTAGCTTTCACCTCTCTACCACCCCACAAAATGTTTTATTGCAGACTTCGGATTTCCTCGAGGATAGACTTAGGGGCTAAGAGAATCGAGAATAGGTAGATGGGTATAACCTGCATGACAGTTTTAACCAGGATCAACCTGCTGGGAAAATTTAAGGGTCAGAGTACCCAACTTGAGAGCTCCTGCTTCATTCTATCTAGGAGTTCCTGCCAGGACGTTTTCTACAGCCTCCCCACCCCAATGGGTAATCCCAGATACTTAGACGGCAAAGATCCTTTCGAGAAACCCACTGGATCCGAAGGATGTTCCTCTGAGTGGTTGGGGCAGTGTTCACAAAAAAGGCCTGTGATTTGTTTCGGGATGACATCTAATCCTGAGGCCTTAGCACAGAGGTTCAAGATTTTTTTGAAGCTTTGTGCTTCTTGGATTGAAGGGTGCCTGTTATAGCTTATTCTACCACTCCAGGTGAATCACACTTGTATGGCCTTCCCCTGTCCCTCTGCAGACTCCTTAGACCCCTTGGACCATTTTTTGTCCTTTGATGTTTCCTAGACCATCCCTATAAACATGTGAAAATTGCTATACGTGACTTTTAAACCCCTAATCGCGTATATATGCGGGGTTGACCCCTAAAACCAGGTACATCGGGATGTGTACAAAATCCAAATCCTTTTAGAGTTTTCCTTGACATGGATCCGACTCACTTGACTGCTGGCCTTCCATATGCCTTGAGATCGCTTGGATTCGACCTTTCATTACCCCTTTGAAAAGCTATATAAGGAACTCTTTTGATACATTGAAGGCATAAGAGAATTGAGAGCAAAGAAACTATAGTCCATTGTTGCCGAAACTTGTGCTTGAGTCTGCATCCCTTTGTCCCTTGGAGCACTTTTGTGTTCTTCCCAAACTTGCCTTTTGCTTGTGAGCTTGCTATCGAGAGATGGAGGATTGAGGTGGTGGAGGCCCAAGTGGGGGATTCAGTTCCTCAGTTATCTTGACTTTGCATGTCGGCCATTCCTGGTACAATTACTGGTTCATGCACCTTATGATTGAGTCCTTCCACATTATACAGCTTTGTTGAGTACCTCGTGTTGGATGATGGGGGATTCCTTAATGCCCTCCTTCCAACGGATTTCATCCCATCGACTTCAGATCATTTATTCTGGGATTGGAATCTAGAGTCATTTTTGAGTGCCTTGAGACTTGTAGTCATTAGTGGCAGGTTCTCTCGCCATCAACAGTTTTTGGGAATACATCAAGGTCCCCTAATTGATGGATCCTCTCAAGTGTTCAACCTCAACACATTTATTCACACTCGTTAGTTTGCACTCTAGTACCTTGATTCCCATTTTCATTATCGGTGGGTGATCTCGCGTCTGTTAACGGTATACATCAATGACCGGTAATCAGACGATGGACTACTATGTTCGACCTCAACACCTCTATTCACATAGTAGGACATGTACTCATAGCGGTTGGTGTAGAAGACCTTCCAGATTGGTGGCATCTCTTATATGCTACCTCCTTGATCGTGCCAGTGTTCATGAGATTTCATCTCTCGTGACTTGATTCCAGTATATGTCAGACATTTCCAGCTATTATGAAGATCTTGATCCATTGTATATCTTCAGCCATTATGGAGATCATGATCCTTTGTATATCTTCATCATGGAGATTCTGACCTATGTATATTGTACGTGGCGATGACCACT
>LPNX010282553.1:744796-755767 GCA_001517045.1 Pseudotsuga menziesii
TATTGTATCGTGCCTAGTCATGGACATTGTACTCTTATGTATCCAAGACTGCTAGATGTATTTGCAGTTATGTGCATAGTTCTATCATTGTACTATGCTGATTGGGTGGCTGGTCTTCCATTTGGGATCCTTCATCACTCCACTTCTGGGATGGACTTATAATGTATTTCGGCCATCGTATGACCCCTCTGACCTCACACATTAGGGGGCATCTGTTATAGCTGATTTTACCACTCCAGGTGAATCACACTTGTATGGCCTTCCCCTGTCCCTCTACAGACTCCTTAGACCCCTTGGACCATTTTTTGTCCTTTGATGTTTCCTAGACCATCCCTATAAACATGTGAAAATTGATATACGTGACTTTTAAACCTCTAATCGTGTATATACACGGGTTTGACCCCTAAAACCACGTACATCGGGATGTGTACAAAATCCAAATCCTTTTGGAGTTTTCCTTGACATGGATCTGACTCACTTGACTCCTGGCCTTCCATATGCATTGAGATTGCTCGGATTCGACCTTTCATTACCCCTTTGAAAATTTGTATAAGGAACTCTTTGGATACATTGAAGGCATAAGAGAATTGAGAGCAAAGAAACTATAGTCCATTGTTGTCGGAACTTGTGCTCGAGTCTGCATCCCTTTGTCCCTTGGAGCACTTTTGTGTTCTTCCCAAGCTTGCCTTTTGCTTGTGAGCTTGCTATCGAGAGATGGAGGATTGAGGTGGTGGAGGCCCAAGTGGGGGATTCAGTTTCTCCAATTCATAGACGTGCCGATAGAGGTTGTATCCATTGTAATCTCTGATTTTATATTAATAGAAATATCTTTTCTTATCCAATAATGTATGTTTGAATGAATATTTTATCCATGGATGATTTCAAATGCTTATACATTGTTGATTATATATGCTAGAATAGATCTAACACCAATATATATAGTATGCTTGTCTTGTTTACTTGTTGTTGAGGAAGTGATTCATCAATTCAAGCTGAAGTTGAAAAGCTCAACGGGGATCTACTTCAACCGTCCGGAATAAGGTACGAGGTCTGATCCTTTAGTGTTAGATATTTAATTTCTATTGCATATTGGAAAGGATTGATTTCTGGAGTCAAGCTGTCTGTTGTGGTACCCCAAGCCATAGGAATTTCTCTCTGTAATAGTTCCCCATGATCATGGTGTCGTCTACAAATTGCTGATGAGTCTTAGGTGTCATTCCATCATGGATTTTTAACCCTCCAAGTTCTCCTCTCTTCGCCTGTGACATGATGAGGCGGCTCAAGCCTTCAGCCATAAGAATGAAGAGGAAAGGGGATAAAGGATCACCTTGTCTGATACCATGAGTTGGATGGAAAGTACTAGTCAACGATCCATTCAGGAGGATGTTGAAGAAGGGGGTTGTGACTAAGCCCATGACCCATTCCACCCAGTCCTGACAAAATCCATAGGCCTCCAACATTTTCCCCATAAACTGCCAATTCAATTTGTCATAAGCCTTTGCTATATCTAGCTTGATCATCATACCTAGTTGCCTCGTGATTTTGAGCGAGTGGAGCACCTCATGAACAAGAATGAACCCGTCCAGAATCTGTCTTTTTTCCACAAACCCTGATTGCTCAGGGCTGATAAGCATGGGAAGGAGAGTTTTTAGACGGTTAGCAATTACCTTGGAGATGATTTTGTAGATAACATTACACAAAGATATTGGTTGAAATTTGTCTGGACTGTCCGCCCCTACCTCTTTGGGGATTAAGGTAAGGAAGGTTGCATTAAAGGATTTGAAGACTCCCTTCTTATTTCCAGATTCCTCCACGATCTCAAGGACCTCCTCTTTGACAAGATCCCAGAAGTGGTGGAAAAAGTTGGAGGTGAAACCAACCGGGCCTAGAGCTTTCCCTAGGGGCATTTGATTGACTACTTCCTCTACCTCCTGCATCACCACCGGTTTGGTCAGCATCTCATTGTTTTCTCTAGTGACTGCCCTTGGGATTAGGCATGTGATTTGTCCTATATCCCTACCTCTATCCCCTCCATCCTCGCTAAGAATATCTGTGAAATGCTGTGTGAGCTCTGCCTCTATCTCCCTTCTGGTTTCCACTCTACTGCCATCCCTTTTCCGAAGTTTCTGTATTCTAGAATTGTTCCTATTCTGAATCACCGAGTTATGGAAAAACTTGGTATTTCTTTCTCCCTCCTGCAGCCACTTAACCCTAGCTTTTTGTTGCCAGAATATTCCTTCCTGCCTTTCCCTTGCCTCTATTTGACTCATAAGGTCTTTCTCTTTGACCTTCATGTCCTCATCCCAACCTTCTTCCATGCCCTTTCTGTTTATGAGGTCCAGCTCACTTAACAACCTTTTTTTGTCCTCAAAGATATTCCCAAATTCCTCCCAGTTCCACGTGCGGATTTTGGCTTTCGGGCCTTGAGTTTCTGCTGAAAATGGTACATAGCTGTTCCTAGGGGGGGAACCAACTCCTGCCACCATTTATTAACAAGGTCCTTGAAGTCTTTATGTTCCAGCCAGAACTGCTCAAATCAGAACGATTTACCCATAGAGGAACTTGACCAATCCCAGGAGAGGCAAATGGGCCAGTGATCAGAGCCTGCTGCATGGAGAACATTAGCTGCAATTTCCCATGTGCTATGACTAATGTTCTCTAAAACCAAGAATCGATCAAGGCGAGAGGCCACCAAGTGCTCCCCGCCCCCTCTTATTATTCCAAGTGAACCACCCAGTGCCTGTCTCTAGATCCACTAGGGGACTTTCAGCCAGGAATTCGCAGAAGGCTTCTTGATATTTATCCAAAATTCTTCTGCCACCTTTCTTTTCCCCTAGGTTGGCAAAAAGGTTGAAATCCCCTCCGATCACCCAATTTCCAACCTTAGTTTGGTCTTTGAGCCAGCTGAAGAAGTCAATGAAGGTCTTCTTCTCAGGGAAGTTTTTGGGGCCATAAACATTCCCCAAAGAGCCCTTCACTCCCAGTCAATGATGCAGAAATCTACCATATGAGAAAACTTGTTTGCTCGCCATTCAAAGAGTTCCACAACCCTTGGATGCCAGAGAATTGCAACTCCACCCGCTTGTCCAGCAGCATCTAAGGCCATTAGGTGACTGCCTTTCCAAATTTTGTCTCTGATTTTCTCCAAGCCCTCAAGGCTACATTTAGTTTCTTGGAGGAAAAGGATATCTGGGTTTTCCTGCCTGATTTTCTTGTTAAGGGTTTTCCACTTCCTGGGGTTGCTACACCCCCTTATATTCCAAGATATGAGCTTCATGACACACCTTATTAACTTTAGAGAAGGCCGCCTTGATCGTTGGATATTAGTCAAATTCAATGAGTCTAACACCTATCGCAGCAATACGTTGCTTGTTCGTCTTCTGTCCCCTTCTTAACTCCTCTTCCGGGGATTTCCTCTTACTTCCTTTCTGCGGATATGGGTCAATCCTCAGACTCTCATGTGAAACAGTTCTTATGATTGCCTCCTGAAGGAGTTCAATCTGGCATTGGGAGACATAACCCTGTCCCTTCTTCCCACATTCTTCCTCAATCGCATCCACATCTAGCTCACCTAATTCCATATCGTCCCCTTCTACCTCCTCAGTCGCATCCATCTGATGCACATCCTCCTCCTCTAGGGCCTTGATCATTCCTTCCTGCTGCTCTGCTACAAATTTTTCTTTAGTGATGTCCCCTTCCTCATTCTCCCTCCCCAGCACCTCAAATTAATTTCTGGATCACTGCACCTTTGTCACCTGCTCCTTTTTTGCATTGGGTTTCTTGCCACCTTTGCTTCTACGTCTGTTTTTTACTTGTGTGAACCCATCCACTTCTGTTTCCTTTCCTTGACTTTGGTCCAACATTCCAACCCCAGGGCTTAGTTTGGGACAGTTCTTCCCGAGATGACCATAGTCATGATAGTACCGACATCGGAAGGGGAGTTGCTCATAATCTATGGGATGAATCCATTCCTCATCTTCCCAGTTTAAACTAATTGCTTCCGAGAGTTCTTTGGAGAGGTCCATATAGACACAGATCCAGGCAAAGGAGGTATATTACCTCTGGACCTTAGTTTGTTATGCACTTTTATGAAATCCCCAAGGGTGTTTCCTATGTCCTTCAATGTATCCAAATCCTAGTATTCATCTGGAAGTGAGAAAAGGCGAATCCAGACTGGGGCGACCGTCATGTCTTCCATTTCTAGGTTAAAACGTTCCTTCCATGGTCGAAGGTATAACCCAGCTGAGAAGAAAAAATACGGGCCTCCCTCCATGACTCTATCTCTGTCTTCCTGGTTAAAAAAGATAATAGTGAAAAAACTATTTGATCCCAGTTGCAGATCATAATGCCCTTTAGGGTTCCACACACTATTTATCCATTTAATCATATCTTTCTACTTTGGCCAGATCCCCACAAATTTCCTAATTAGGGCCTTCTCCTTCTAGAGTTCGATCTTACCTCTAACCGTTTCAGATCTGATTTGAATCACTGGAATAATGGTGGTCTTCGACAAATAGACCCCCAGGCCAACCTTCTTTCCTGATCCGGTTCCTGCATGCCTCCCACCCCCATCCCCACCATCATCCTGCTTCTCCTTTCCTTTTTCCGACTCCCTTTCCATTGATTCAGAATCTTCAGGCCCCATGGAAGCCATGATCCTCCGCAGGAGGCCTGAACCGGCGCCTGCGTGCAGACCATCGCGACCTAGCTGCCCAACGTTCATCCAAAACCCTAGTTCTTCTTCAGCCGTCTTACTCAGCCGCCCATCAAGCTCTGTCTAGTCTTTTGTTAGTCATTATGCTTTGCCTCTGTTTGATTTAATGATCCTAGAGTACGGATATAGTTAATGAAGTACCCACTATTCATATAGGTTGCTACTTTCACAAGCACTTGACTGAGGTGCTTTCCCCAATCCTCGTAAATTTTGTAGTAAAACTACCAAGATGTGGAGCCTTATGAATGAGTAGAAAAGGTGGGTATAGACCAATATCCACATGGATTAGTCCTCCCCTCTTAGGAGGCAATGGTCCCCAATAGAGTTATATGTTCTATTGGTGGGTCCTCCCCTCTTAGGAGACAATGGCCCTCAATAGAGTTGTATGTTCTATTGGTGGGTGCTCTGTTCTTCTTTCATCTACTTAAAATGAATTTATTTAATTACAAAAAGCACAAACCCAATCCAAACTCATTAAACTTTTAAGCTTTTTTAAATAATTTAATTAATTACAAGTTCTTTACTTTTCTTTAATTAAATTTCCTAACTAAAAATAATTTAATTTATTACATTTTCATTAAATCTAAATTGAAAATAATTTATTTAATTACAACTTAATTAAATAATTTAATTTATTACATTTTCATTAAATATAGGTTGAAAATAAATTACTTAATTAATTAAATCTAATCCAAAGTAATTAAATAAAGTTCAACAATTTAATAAAGTAAAATAATTTATTTAATTACAACTTAATTAAATAATTTAATTTATTACATTTTCATTAAATATAGATTGAAAATAATCTACTTAATTAAATATAATCCGAAATAATTTAATAAAGTTCTCAGTGTCATAATCTTTGTTGCAATCCCGACCTTCCTAGCCTTTTAACTTGTCAAAAGGTTAACCACCACAACCATCATCATCATAATTAGTTTATTTTTCCTTCTTAATTTATTCTTCCTTCATTACAACTCACATTGACATCATAATTAAATTAATTTATTTTTCCTTCTTAATTTATTCTTCCTTCATTACAACTCACATTAACATCATAATTAATTGATTTTTAAATGCAGATGGAATTAAATTTCAATTTATTTTTTCTTTACAACTCTCTTATTAATATCATACTTAATTTATTTTTACTTCAATACAACTCACATTAACATCATAATTAAATTTCAGGTTTGATTTTCATTTTTTATTTTACGTCATTACAACTCATCATATTCATATCATAATAAATTTAACTGATTACAGGTTGAACATAACTATTCAATTACTAATTTGTTTTGGGTTGTGGGTCTCGCGTCTCAAAGTGATCGAGAGGCTTCCAAAAATTGGCGTATGCTGCTAAGCGTGGCCAACACACGGTATTCTTTAGTGAAAGGCTAAAAAATAGTTCGCTTTGTGTTGACAGCACGGCTCCATGATTTTTGCACAATTATTAATTTATATATTAAGTCATTTTTTTCAATCTTAAAACTTATTACTTATTCATTTCCAGATTGGATGTTATTTATTTGATTTAACTTCCATTACGTGATTAAATTACAATTTTGTTATTAATTTATATATTAAATCAATTAATAATATATATATTAGATCATTTTTTCCAATTTTAAAACTTATTACTTATTCATTTCCAGATTGCATAAACTTCCATTCCGTGACTAAATTACAATTTTGTTTTGGGTTGTGGGCCTCTGGTCTCAAAATGAGCGAGAGGCTTCCAAAAATTGGCGTATGCCGCTAAGAGTGGCCAACACACGGTATTCTTTAGTAAAAGGCGAAAGAATAGTTCGCTTTGTGTTGACCACACGGCTCCGTGGTTTTTATGTTGAACTCTCCAGCTATTTATACTCTCCTTCTTGTAATTGAAAAACAGCACAATAAATGTGGGATAAACTATCAGTAACATTTTAGACAGCTGCGACAATCTTTATATCCAGAGAAGAATGAGCTCATGCAATCTCTCTTTAATGGCACAACACAGGAAACGTATTTTCCCTGAAGCTCTCTTTCAATGAGAATCTGAAGCTTATTGTTCTACATCCCGATTCACATTTGATGAGCTACAGAACATACAACTGAATTACTATTTTCCTTTCTCAGAGTGTTAATGACTGTAAATACAAACCATCCGTTGGAAATCAGGGGTTAAGGAGAATTACCTGTAATAAAATATATATATAAAATATCTATTTTTCAAACTTGTGCGTGTCCAGGAAAAGCAGAATAATGAACACCGGCAATATGTAGAAAAATGGAACACGCACTCATCCAGCGTAACCATGATGACTGGATTTCGTAACATTCATAAGTTTTGAGAAAACATCTCTTAATACCAAGAGACGCCAAGACCTAAACGCGCGAACACTAAACTTTTGGTGATGCAGTTCTTTCAATACAGACTCAAATATTACTGGTTTGTTTTCTGAGAGCGAAAATCATCACAAGAGTACATTAGATTTAACCAGAAGAGATATTTAACAGTTAGAAAAAAAAATTGGTGCATAGTTTTTTTTACAAAACATTGTCTCTTCATGTACAGCATGAGTGGGCCTAATGGTTAAGAGCATGCGTTTCCTCTTAGGAGGTCATGGGTTCAAATCCAGAGGGGGGTAGTGTATGTACACCCCTGTATACTTTACCAGTTAAATCGCTGCTCAGGGGGGTCCTTTGTCCCACAAACAAGGAGGTCTCATACACCAATTTGGTGTCTTGCTTGGCGGTGACCTTAAAAAATAGATTATTATTATTATATTATTTTACAAGTTTATTGGATGTAATTTAGGTGGTTGAGAGGAACGATTGTTGCTCTCTCTCCACTTAAGTTCAATTTTAATAAGTGACATAATATTCTTGTGAGCAACTATGTAATGCTAAATGTAAAATGATCCATTTGAATTACAAGTATTGGTATTTTTGTGAAATAGCCTTTTAACAAAAGATATGAATTGTTACATTAATTGACTAATCGTATTACCGGTTAAAAATTAATGTGAGGTATTCCACAGACATGGATAGGAATCTTATATTTAAAAAAAACATTCCACAAACTCCCAAAAAGGTTAAAATATCCATATTAATGTGAGGTAGTCCACAATCATGGTAGGAATCTTATATTAAAAAAAAAAAACATTCCACAAACTCCCAAAAAGATATTATGAATGGTTACATTATACATTTTGACAAATCGTATTATTGGTTGAAATATCAATATTAATGTGAGGGGTTCCAAAAGCATGGATGGGAGTCTTATATCTCATATTTAACTCCAAAGGACATATAGAATGAGGGGTTGTAAGAGCATGGATGGGATTGTATTTAACCTTAAAGGACAACAACATTGAATGGGAGTTTGGTGGGGAACTAGAGATGTCGACAAATAATGAAGTGGATGTTTGAATAGTTTATTGTCATTCTTAAAAAGAAATGAGTAATTTAAACAATTGCCTTTCAAAACATATTCAATTTCAAAACATATTCAATTCTTGTATAACATTTGACAAGCAAGCTAACCAGGGCATCAAGTTAAGTGAAGGAATAATTATGGTATAAGGAAGAGTGTTGTTCTTCACACCCCTCTAATGATTGTATTGCATCAATAAATTGAAGAAGTTTTCACGATACAAGTGTCTTGTTGCTTGCAAGAGTTAAAGCCTTAGCCAGTGACATTCCTTACTCCCACCTTAGTAGAGTGGGAAGTTATGAATTATACGATATCCTTGTGGGTGCATGTGTGTGGGTTTGTAAGGATTAAGGTTTGGCCATCTTTTTATGGAATTTGACATGGGCCTCATTATTAGTCTTTTGGAATCAGGAACATCGTAAGGATAGCACCCGGTATGTGAGGTTGGTTTTGGTTAGATTACAATGGATTCACTTCTAGTTAGGTGTACTCTCTCCTCTGCAAAGATGAGCCAATACCATTATAGGAGTTGTTCTATGTGATGTGAATTAAAGGAGGCTTAGATTAGTTTGCAAATATGTGAGAGGGAGATAGTTGAGTTAGAAAGTATTGGGGCAAATTCTACTATAAAGTGGAGTTTCTAGCAAGATGAGTGTGACCACAAATTGAAGGTTGACAATAGGATTAGAGATGCTTTTGATATAGACATGACAATGCAACTACTTGGGCTAAAGTCATTCAAGAAGGAAGTATTATGTAATACCCCCATGGCATTACTTTTATTTTCATATTTTGGAAATTATTTTTACTATGTAATGAGTTATGAAACTCAAAAACTCAAATGGCATTTGCACAACAAACCATTTTTTATTTATTTAATTATTTTATAAAGAAAAATGACACTTGGAGAATTCAGCTACATGAGGGGACACCACCATGGCACCAAGGAACATGTGTAAGCAAGCTAGAGTGGTTGTTACCAATCAAATCCAATCCAAAACTCAACAGCCAGACACGATCCTAAATCATAGGGATTTAAGGATTTGATTGGAGATTTGATTGGGATCGCATAAGACATGGGAAAAAGCTATATATATGAGTGCACTGGAATAGCACGGGACATCGTGTTGTGCATGGAGAAAACGATGCTAAGTGCATGTGTTGAGCGTTTTTCTATATTATAAGTCCATCGTTAAAAACTTGTTACGGACTCAAGGATTGAGTGCCGCGAGGAAGTTACTTGTTGTTCTAGTGCATGGTTGGTGATTCAGGGTAGGGATGGAGTGGAGCAAACCGTTGAGTTGTTGCCTCCTATGGTTGGGAGGAGTTGATTCTCCCAGTGTGCTTTTTCATCTAGGATTCACGTAAGTAGATATTATTGTCTTCTTACTCATAGATCTGTAAATCTGCATTTTGTGAAAATTATGATCAATATTGCTTGGTAATCAATTGTTTAGCTAGAATTTATTTGAATGGAAAGATTCTTAATTTCAAAATGCAGGATTATTGTGGATAATTACCTTGTCGATTTAATATGAAACGAAAATATGTATAGACTACGAGTCTGCTGAAACTGTTTTCTTTTAAGAAAAAGATACCTCTGCGATCTTGATTTACTGCATTTTATTTTTTAAGTATAAATATGGTTCTTAACTTCATGTGTCTGTGTTTTCCTTTATGGATCTGTAATATATGTTTCTTTTAATTAGAAAAAGCTCAGATCCGTCTCTGTCGGCATAATTAAACCAATGTCTGCATTTGCTGAATTTTATTTTATAATTAAAGATATGGGTTTCGACTTCCTTTGTATGCTTATGTTTTCAGTCTATTGCATGGTATATGCTTGAATTTAGTTAATACTCGTTCTAAATTTCTTCTGCTTGATCAATAAAAAGATCTTTACAGTGAAATCAAACCCTCTGTTTGTGTTTGTGTTTTGATGGTTATTGTGGATTGGGAAATTACTCTTTGTTTTCTTTTTATATATATATATATATATATATATATATATATATATATATATAACTTCAATCTGTTAGCCTACACTGATGGTTTTCCCAAAAACCTTATGGAGTTGCATCTAATCGGAGTCTGTGTTGTTTTCACAAATCGAAATGGGTTGTTCTGTTGAATTTATGTTGATAATTACAATCAATCTATTGTGTGATATACAATTGACCATAGTTAATACTCACAATAGATTTCATTTTCTTGATCTGTATCAAAACTCTCTGCATGTGATTCCATTGATCGATCTGTAGAAATATGTTGATATCATAACCAGATCGAATGCTCTACATATGTCGTAGTATGTGGTTGATCTGCAAGTCTGGGACTATGTGTTTAAGTGTGCATTTAACCTATGCATGCGATTTCCTTACCTCTGCATATGATTTTTATTGTTTGATCTATGGAAATTACAATAAGTTTTCCTCACTAGTGTGGCGCTTTACATCAATGTTATGACTGGTGGAGACATGTTGATTTTCACAATTGAATTTAAATCTCTGATGTTTTTTTTCCTTGTCTGCGGTCTCTGTTTACTTATTAATTTTGTTTGATTGTGATTTAGATCTTTGTAAAATTAGATCTATCTTTGTCTTTGTATGAGATCCTAGACTACGTTTGGAATCCAGATCCTAGAGTTCTGCATGGATCTAGACTCTACAATCAAATTCCTTTTGCATTGATTTACGCTTTAGTTTCTGTAGTCGCTATCCATTCATCTACCTTGATATGTTATCTAGGCTCTGGAATCGTTTTTTCCATTTGTTTACTTTTGATATATGTTTTAAACTCTACAAACACTTATAAATGGTTACTTGTATGTTAGATC
>LPNX010282584.1:0-66335 GCA_001517045.1 Pseudotsuga menziesii
AGATAAATTAAAGAAAACCAAGTGCTAAATATTTACAAAATTCTAATAGGGGCCACTTAATTTATTGCAAAATTAAGGGGAGTTGTTGGGGTGCCAACACACCTCCATACCTAGAAAATAATGCATTATACCCAAGTCCTTCATTTCAAACTCGGTAGCAATATTTCTCTTCGTATCAGCAATCAACTCATCCATACCTGTCACAAACAGATCATCTACATACAGTAGAAGCATCACTGGGTTGCCATCTTCAACCTTGTAGTAAAGGTTGGAATCTTCTTTACTCTTGGTAAGGCCCAAATTGGATAGAAAGCTTTCAGATCTATCATACCATGTCCTGGGTTCCTGTTTCAAACCGTACATGGCTTTATTCAATCTGCACACATGAGACTCCCTGTCATGTGTCTCAAAACCGAGTGGTTGTTCTACATACACTTCCTCTTCCACTACACCATTCAAGAAGGCAGTCTTGAAATCCATTTGGTGTATCTTCCATTACTTTACTGCAGCCAAAGCAAGTACTGATCTGATGGAAGTGTATCTGGCTACAGGTGCAAAGGTTTCTTCATAATCTATTCCTTCTTTCTAAGAGAAACCTCGAGCGACAAATATTACCTTATATTTTTCAATGCTACCGTCTGCAGCATGCTTGATCTTGTAGATCCATTTGGAAGTTACAACTGACTTCCCTTCTGGTCTTGGGACAACATCCCAAACATCATTCTTCATGATCGATTGGTACTCTTCGATCATAGAATCCTTCCATTCTTTCTGTTCTGTCGCTTCTTCATAATTGGAAGGTTCTTTATCAATGAAATCACATAGTAATGCTACATACCCGAAGCAGGATCTGGTCCTCTTTCTTTCTCTGTGATTCTCTTCTGGAGCCCCATATCTTTCCGCACCTTGGATAACTTCTCGTACCCAAGCAAGTTTCCTCTTATGACGATTCTTTTCCTGAGGTGGATCTACAGGTCTTTGTGGTTCTTCAAATTCTCGATCTTCTTCTTGAGCTTCTTGATTCATGGTTGTATCATGAATTTTGGGTGCTTCTGTTTCCTCAGATTCTTCAGTAGGTTCTTTCTGGATTTGTTGTAAGTTGTGTCTTCATCAAATGTCACATCCCTACTGATGTCAATCTTCTTGAATCCTGGGAAGTATATTCTGTAAGCCATCGAGCTTTCAGAGTATCCCACAAACATACCCTTCTTTCCTGAAGGATCTAATTTAGTCCTCTTCTCTTTTGGAATGTGTATGTACACTAGACAGTCGAATATTCTGAGATGGATGACTTCTAGTTTCTTGCCAGAGAAGATGTCTTCAGGATTCTTGTTCTCGAGTAGTCTATGTGTTTATACGGTTCTGTACATACACCGTTGTTCTGGAAACTTTCTTCATAATCTATTCCTTTTTTCTAAGAGAAACCCCGAGCGACAAATATTGCCTTATATTTTTCAATGCTATCGTTTGCAGCATGCTTGATCTTGTAGATTGATTTGGAAGTTACAACTGAATTCCCTTCTGGTCTTGGGACAACATCCCAAACATCATTCTTCATGATCGATTGGTACTCTTCGATCATAGCATCCTTCCATTCTTTCCGTTCTGTTGCTTCTTCATAATTGGAAGGTTCTTTATCAATGAAATCACATAGTAACGCTACATACCCGGAGCAGGATCTGGTCCTCTTTCTTTCTCTGTGATTCTCTTCTGGAGCCCCATATCTTTTCACACCTTGGATAACTTCTCGAACCCAAGCAGGTTTCCTCTTATGACGATTCTTTTCCTGAGGTGGATCTACAGGTCTTTGTGTTTCTTCAAATTCTCGATCTTCTTCTTGAGCTTCTTCATTCATGGTTGTATCATGAATTCTAGGTGCTTCTGTTTCCTCAGATTCTTCAGTAGGTTCTTTCTAGATTTGTTGTAAGTTGTGTCTTCATCAAATGTCACATCCCTACTGATGTCAATCTTCTTGAATCCTGGGAAGTATATTCTGTAAGCCTTCGAGCTTTCAAAGTATCCCACAAATATACCCTTCTTTCCTGAAGGATCTAATTTAGTCCTCTTCTCTTTTGGAATGTGTATGTACACTAGACAGTCAAATATTCTAAGATGGATGAATTCTAGTTTCTTGCCAGAGAATATGTCTTCAGGATTCTTGTTCTCGAGTAGTCTAGGTGTTTATACGATTCTGTACATACACCATTGTTCTGGCAGCTTCCGCCCAAAGATGCATAGGAAGATCTTGATCATGAAGCATTGCTCTTGCAGCTTCCATGATAGTTCTATTCTTCCTTTCTGCAATCCCATTCTATTGTGGATTATAATGAGTGTACAACTCCCTCTTAATCCCTGAGTCTTTGCATAGCTCTTTGAATTCATTTGAATTGAATTCTCTGCCATTATCTGATTGAAAGGTATTTATCTTCTTTTCAGTTCTCAATCAAGGCTTTGAATTCCTTGAACTTGTTGAATACTTCGTCTTTGTTCTTCATGAAGTAAACCCATGTCTTCCTAGAAAAGTCATCAATAAAAGAAACATAATATGCATACCCGCTTAGTGAGCTTGATGACATAGGACTGCATCCATCGGAGTGGATGATTTCCAAAATTCCTTTTGCTTTGCTTTCACTGCTTGGAAATGTCTTCTTTGTATTCTTTCCTTTCGCACATCCTTTGTAGACCCCATCATGTTTTGCTTGGATTTCTGGAAGACCTTCAACAGCTTTGCTTGCAAGAGGTAGTGCTCCGTAATGCACATGTGCAAGCCTTCTATGCCAAAGTTCATTTGGATCTATTGTCTCATGGACCAAGGATTGTTCTAGATGGCCCTTCAATTTGTATAATCCTCCTTCTTGTTCTCCAATTACCACTGCATCATTGATAGTCTTTCCTTTTGGCCACATGATGACTTGACCATCTATGAATGCAACTCTCATTCATTTTGCATCTAATGCAGATATAGAGAGGAGGTTCTTCTCGAGTCCCGGTACAAACAAGACTTCCTTCGTTGTCATAGACTTTCCAGAGTCTAGCTTATATGAGGATTCCCCACTACCTTTTATTGGATATTGGTAGTCATCTCCTAGCTTCACCTTATGAGGTGATTCATGTTCTAATAGTCTCACAAAGGATTCCTTGAATCCTATCATATGTTTGGAAGCCCCGCTATCTATGAGCCAATTATTGCTTCCATGAGTAATGTTTCCTGTGAGAGCGAAAATCAAAACATATTCATCCTGGCTTGAAGAATCTTCACTTTCATATTTGGTTCTTTTCTTGGATGGTTCATCATCCTCTGCAGCATGAGCATGATGTCTTCTTTTGTTGCTTTTTTTCTTATTCTGTCTCTTAGGACAATTTCTTGCAAAGTGTCCTGCTTCATCACATGTATAACTTATGATTCTAGACAAATATTTTCTAGTGTTATCTTTGTGAGAGTGCTTACCTCTGGAGTCATGAGATATTCTTTTGGTTGATTTGGAGTGTACCATGAGAGCTTTATCTTCACTTCCCATATTCTCTTCTCGAGCTTCTATCTGAGCTTCTTCTTGGGAGCATTCTTCCCATAGTCTGCTGAACTTGACTAACTTCTTTCTAGCACAGATCCCATGAATAAAGGAGTCCCATGATCTAGGGAGACCATTCAAGGTAGTCATCACAATCTATGCATTTTCCACTTCTTCATCTACTGCTTCCAGTTGTTCCTTGATCTGAGAAACTCTTGTTAAGTAAGACTGGATTGTTTCTGCATTTTGAATCTTCACATTCTTCAGTTGGTTTCTCAGAGTCATCTTCTGGTTTATGTTCTTCCCTTCAAACAATTTGGTTATGGAATCAAACATAGCTTTGGGTGTCTTTAGGGAGGACACCTGTGGTATGAGATGATCCTTGATAGAATCAGCAATGATCCTCTTTTCCATAACCAACTTCTTCTTATGTAAGGCCTTTGCCTCATCTCCCTCTGGAATTGGAACCTCCTCATTGATATAGGAGTCCAACTCATTTTCTTCCAAGACCAGGGAGATCCTATACTTCCAAGCTCAGAAGTTATCAGCTCCCTCAAGATTTTCATCAAGCTTGGTATGATGAGACATATTAACTGAGAACCTCAAATGGAAATACAAAAGATTTAGATCTTACTAGGTCAAGATGTCGGATCTGGATTTGGAGCTGAAATCCTGCAGAGCTGGTTCAGGAGCATATTAGGGTTTTTCTTTTCCAGAGTTTTGTCCAACCAATTGATTTGAATTTGATCCCTAACTTCAATTTTAGGGAGGAGATCAATCCAGGCCTGGGCTCACTAAAAAATTCCTCTTCTGTGAAAAGCCCTAATTTCCGACAACAGTGTTGGGTCCAAAACTGAAAAACCTCAGAATTGGATTCTGCTTCGACAGAAAGATGCGCCCTAGGGCAGAGAGTTATTATAACCTTCTTTTGTTGAAAATATGTGGAGAGAGATCCACAAAGTAGGAAGCCCTAGTTCTCGTAGCTGCATAGTGTCTTCTTCTCAGGTTAGCTCTGATACCATGTTAGTTTTTCATCATTCAAGCTAGCATTATGTTAGGATATTTAACTGAGAGAACAACAAGTACAGCAATCAAACACAAGAGACAATGAACATAGTGTTTTTCCTTGGGGAAACCATAAATGGATAAAACCCCGCGGCTTCCTGAGAGATAGAATCAACACAAAAGGTAAAACCCCAAAACAGTAAGATGATCTCCCGACAACAATAACCTCTTTCTTCCTTGCCCCAGTGTCTTTCTCTTCCTCAGCTATGCGCTACAACTGAGTGTGGATGAGTGTGTGCTAAATAGAGAAGTCACCTCTCTATTTATACTAATTCCCGACATGACTAAAACCCTACTAGGGCCGACTTCACTAGGTGAGTCTAATAACCCTAGTGCCCCAGAACTGCGGGGACTTTAACCCTTAGACAATAGGAGGGTTACCCACAATGACTTGACATGACTTGTTTACATTATAGATCCTCCTGATCGGAACATCGGGGGGCATGACATGACACAAGAACATCCTGAAATAAACATCAGGTTACAATAGATAAGAAATACAAGTGAATACATTTTGAAGTTACAATTACGTCAACAATATGAAATAGTTGACAATCTTGTTTCAAACCAAATAAAAATAATCAGATTATAAACATAGAGTAATCACAAAACTAAAAATTTATATTTAAAAAAATAAAAAGTATATATTTAATTTTTAAAATATGAAAATTAATATATTAATTTTACAAAATTTAGATAAACTTAAAGGTAAAAATGGTAAATTAATTGAATTTTAACTCTTAAATGATTACAATATATCTATCTTAATATAATTATATTAAAATATTATATGTATGAAAAATATGAAAAATATTATTAAAGTTGTATAAAATCAATATATATCGTGGAGGGGTAGTTTAGCTGGTTGGAACCTCTGAGATCAAGCCGTCACTAGGTCGAGGTGTAGGGTTAAATTATCTGGGTGTTCAATTATTTGGGCCCTATGGGGTTAGGCATCATAGTAGGTGTCAGGGATAGGCTCTGAAATAGCCTAACAAGATGAGGTCCCCTTGGAAGATTTAGTGGATGTAGCGGCTCAAACTTTAGGTGTGAACCACATTAAAAAAAATCAATATATAACAATAATAATAATATATTTAAAATAAGGGAAACTAATTTCAAATGGTTTATATGTATTTTTAAATCACTCTAACAAATTTTATATGAAAATGATTTTAGTTCAAGTACATTGTTTAAATTTTCTTAATTGAATTTGCATTTAAAATGTAAAATTCATAATGTTTATTACAATTACATTACTTATGATAATTGAAAACATTGACTGATTAAAATAATTAATAATTGAAAGCATTATATGAAATTGATATCTAATTATGATTTCCAATGTGCAATCTTCTATGTACTTGTTTTTAAAGGGTAAGTGTCACCTTGATATTTCATCCCCCTGGAATCATGGATGAATTCATAAGCCTCCTTGAGAATGGATCCCATGTCTCTAGAGCCTCAACTGCTATCCAACTATGCCTAACTGCATATAATTTTCATTAGGTTATATAGTTAGGCAAAGTTAGGCTATATAGTTATCCACACAACTTGTAAAGGCATAGTTAGGCTATATATTATGCGTAGTAAGGCATGTTTAGTTATCCTAGTGTAGAAGGTGCTAGCATCTCGAATCCAATTATGTAGGTTTTAATGATCTACCTCCGCAAGGAGGGAGTCTTTCTCTTCATTGACCCAAGCTTCTGCCTATTGAAATTTTCCCTTAAAATTTTTAGAAATGTGGAGGCAATGGGTTGCCTCTACCTCATCAATTTCATTTTTCTCCCTTGGCATATGGTTATAGTTGTGGGTTTTCCAACTAGGAGTCCTCCTCGCCCTTCTATTTCCTACCATGGTTGAAAATAAAGGAATTGAAGTGAAACCCAAGAACGTGAGAGAGGAGTTACCAATGTTGATGACTATCACCTCATACTCGTTCTCAAGTTCGTTGGATGCAGTGATCATGCTCTTCCTCTTCATGTTTCTTACAGCTCTATGTTCTACTAGTTGTGGAGCAATTAGGACTTTGAGTTCCCTTGAGTTCCTTACATTTTTTTCCTTCTCTAAACTCCAATACAATAACTCGTTTCCTCACTCTATAACCATCATCCCTGTGTTCCTTATTACTCTTAGATCTTGAAGGAGTGAGCACTTTTTGAATAAGAGGTTTAGTTCTACCAAGTGTCACCATGAGGAGATTCATGAGTTTTTAAAGCCTCCATTCCTTCCTTTGTTTGAACAATAGCCATCATCTTCCATGATGATTAACCAGATCTCAGTTTCTGCATCATTTCCACCTTCATTGGCATGGTTTGCCATTGTAGACTTGGCAGGTTTGTCTTTCGTAATCCTTCTTTTCCCTGAAACTATCCCCACGACCATCACATTGTGTCGGTGAATGATAGGAGTGAGTGTCCTCCTCTAACTATGGGGAGTATTATGTCTCTTCATGGGAGGGACATGTGGTGGCCCGAACTTTGGCCACTTGCCTTGCACTCATCTTTGGAGAGTTTTATGAATAGTATTAAATGTCCAATAACATTAACAATAATCAATTAAACTAACTCATTTTTCTTCAGTCGAGAAATCGATCGGGAAACCCACCAATACTTCCCCATATTTCATAGATGGTAATGGTTGTAAACCATCAACCTCCCTAGCAGAAGACCTAACCCCAAGGATCAACTCATGACCTCCCCACTTCTCGAAAGAGTATGCTCACATCTTATCAATTGAGCTAACCCTTGGAGCTCAATTAAACCAACTCCTTAATTTACATTAACTTTATTTATTTTTAACTCTAATATTTATTTTTATTTCATAATACATAAATACTTAAAATTTTATAATTTTATAAATGGATCAGCTATATGTGAATACTATAAGCTAAACTCTAGACCATTTGCACCTAAAAACCAGCGAAGTTTTTGGACAAAATCCGATGGAAATTGTTCAAAGGGTGGTTCTCAACGATTGGAATTGCATAATCTGGGTGCCCCAAGGGTAATCGAGGGTCCTGAATCCAGTTCTGCAATAAAAATTGCAATTTTAACAATAAAAATCTCATTTTCAACAACAAATCATGTTACCAGATTTCGATCAAACTTGCATGACAAAGTGCAAATGGTCTAGATATTAACCAACTCCTATGTGAATGGTCATATTGCATCACAATATTTTTATATTAATTGAATAATACACGATAAGATTTATATGATAATGCAAAGATATTTTTGTAAATCAAAGATAAATTAAAAATACTCAAGTTGAGACTTTGAAAACAAACCACAATGACGAATTGATTTGATGACCCTTGTCCCATGCGGAAAATGGCTTCGAGAAAAACTGACTCGATTGGCTTATATTTATTGAATAAGACCCATATAACATCAATGCAATCACGGATTCCTTATGTTCAATGAATAATCTTGGGCATATGCAAATGCTAATGCAAAGACAATTGGCAAATCAAACCATGGAAGAGGATGACTTCAAAAACACCAAAGCCGTTTCACACACGCTAAATATTTGATCACATTTGGCAAGTCAAAGTAGGGAGAAGGATGATTCCTCATGACAGCATGGTGCACTTTGTAGCTGGTCTTGAGTGGTAAGAAGTTGCTTTCCAAATTTATTCGTTTAGATTTATGCTATTGGCAAGTTGTTTCTTTTCAAATTGTTGTGCTTTGGGTTTAGATTTATATCATTGCCCAAGGTCTCTTTCCATATTGCTAAATGTTTTGGGGATCGAGAAAGTGATGAAATTTTGGTATAGATGGTTTGTCATTCTTTTATGTGATAAATAAATAATAAAATGGTTTTTTTTACGTGGATAAATAAGTAATGAAGTAATAATGGTTTTGGATAAATAAATAATAAAGAGGTTTGTTATTTTTTTATGTGGATAAATAAATAATGGAGGAATAATTGTTTTCGCATTGAGAAAATTGTGAAATTGTGGTCTAAGTGGTTTGTCATTCTTTTATTGGATAAATGATTGTGATGACAAACACCATAATAAAAATATATGAAATATTTATACATACAACTAAAAGCCATCTTTAATTTGATAAAAGTAAAAGTATTATATTTTGGGTGTTGAATTTGATGGCAACTTATCTCTTTTCCATGAAATATTTGGATGGAGGGTGGCTACTCAGAATCCATGTGAATGAGGTGAACTAGTTTATGTTGACTAATTTACTAGGGATGACATTTATGGATGTGAGGAGGAAACCCTTAGGTTTTGATGTATATATATTTTCAAAGAAAAAATTTAAATCAGTCATCCCAATTTATAGGAATGGATTGTTTCAAAGGAGTGTTTTCCATGAAGCCACTGATTTTAGTCTAATTAAGGCTCAAGTCCCACTCTAGATCCCTAGTCACCATTGTAGCTAGTAGTTGAATTACACTCCACCTAAATATTTTGTTTGACTTGGGGAAGAGGGTGGACCCCCATAAAGTTCTCTCTCTCTCTCTCTCTCTCTCTCTCTCTCTCTCTCTCTCTCTCCATGAAGTTTAAAGCACTCGACCACTTGAGCTAGCCCATCAATATATATATATATATATATATATATGAAAAATATCATTTTATTTATGTATACTAAATTTACATGTATGGCAACAAATTAAGCAAGTCGATAGACAAGGAGACACATTTACATCACTAACTCAAATTTTATATTCACCAATCCAAGAAAGCATTATATGGGTATTGACCACTTATCATAGATTGAATCAAGTGAATTAGGTGGTGTAATGGATTATCAATTGTCCAATGATGATTTGTTGAGGATAGCGGCTATCTCTAATTACCTTGAAAAGATTTAACCTTATCTTAACCAGAGCTACAACTCCTTTAGATATTTAAGAAACTCAAAAGAGACAGTTGGTTTCTCAAACTATAGGTTATCAATTGATATCAAGTCAATTGTATAAGCTAGGGAGTGATGAGATACTCGAAAATTATCTTAGACCATGAACACCATGATATAGTCTAGGAATGAAATCATGGAGTTGTTATAATTCATTATGGGAAAATGTTAGGATTAATTAATCCTCCCTTGACCAAATATAGTCTAATTGATCATCTTTCCTAACTTAGGGAGACATTATTACTGTACTAAAGTGTAGGGAACACATATAGAGGTTAACTGCCACTTATTGCATGTGCATGCATGAGTTAATGTTCCTTTGAGACCAATCCCTACATTATAGGATCCCATTCTGAGTGCCACTAGCAGCCTCCAGCAGTTGGTTGTGGTAGGTAAGCAATTATATTGATTCAACCTCTAGTTGCAATTGGTTAGATCACTTTCAGATAATCTAGCACTAGTTTTGCATGCATGCATGGGGAGTGGCACCTTTTTCCACCTACCTCATCAGTTAAGTAATTGTAGATTGATTTAGACATCTAGAGTTAGACTAGTGAGCTCCTGTAGTGATTTAGACACACCTAGTTAGCTATTCAGTCAGCTTTAGTTAGTTATTCAGTTAGCTTGAGCTGGTAGATTTGAAACCTTTCCATGGCATTTGAATTTTATTTATTGTATAATCATTGTGTTATTGATTCTTAATGAAGATTAATGTTGTAATTAACTAATCAATTCTTATCATATTTGTCTCAAATTTTTCTTGTTCATTGTACATTGTTCTTGATATTCCACTGCATAATCCTACTTCTCAATTGCTCTCATTTTCCTTCAGAGCAATGGTTCACAAATTTAACATGGTATCAGATCCTTGTTTCGGCTAGCAGCAAGTCTTGTTCGATCTCCATAGTACACCAGAAGCAGTTGAGTTTCCACATAAATCCTAGAATGACAACCTTGCTCCCTCTGGATTCTGTCCATAGAAGTCTATCCAAATGTGACGGACTCTAAGAAAGTGAATGTGTCGAGGTGGAAAGGATTGAACTAACATATGATTGTGAATTTTTTTGTTTTGCAGTGATGTTTTGTAGGTACAAAGTCAATATGGATTCGAGATTATCAGTTCCTCTTCTTACTCCATTCACAACATATTCAGAGTGGAAATTGAAGATGATTTCATCTCTAAAGAGACAAGGTCTCTATGAGGTATTTATTGGACTTGGTAAAAAGTCTTATGAAGATGAGAATCAATGGCTAAATGACGGTGGTAGAGATTTTGGAACAATATGTTTGGCCTTTTCTCCAAGCTTGCACTGCCTTATTGATTCTGCTAAATATCGAAAGGATCTCTGGACTAAATTGGATAGAACCTTTGGAAAGCACAATGAGGATCATTATAGAAATTTGGAGAGTGCACCTAGCACCACAAGAGTTCTTTCTTCAAAATTTTGGGCCTCTATTCTCTCTGATGAAGTTTTTTAAGATGAAGAAGAAGCAAAATCTTCAACACAGTCAATTCGAATAGAAGAAAGTCTCCTTGAAGTGACTCATTCTCCTACTGCTCCAGAAGTTTATGAGATATCTGATATCTCATCTTCTCTTATAGTTGCTCCAAAATAAGAAATTTGAATCTCTATTATTGAATAAAAACTCTCCTTCCATTCTACTCAAGCATTCTCCAATGATTATTGTATTTTAAATTATGTGCAAATTTTGCCAGTAATTGCTTCAGAAAGTGAAGAGGAATTCAATTTCTCTATCTTTAATGTTGTTGCTGGTGTGAAAAAAAGTAATACTTTGGATGTTTTGGAAGAAATATCATATTTTAGGAGTGATTCATTCACTCTCATTGATCAAGAGATTCCAACAAATTCCTACATGACTGCTTGCACCAATACTCAGTTTTTTGTTGAAGACGGAGAAAATTGTGCTTCTACCATCTCAGTGGAGCACTTGGAACCTTTGTTCCACACTCTTGGATCTGAGATGACCTTATTAGGTTCAATTTTTGAGTTTCAAGAGCCTCCAATCATGCTTGTAGTTGTTCTCATCAATTTTGGTGTGAAAAATCAAGTACCTCAAGTCTCTTTCAAAATTGTTGTTGGGGATTCGATGTTAGTTTCTCCCATGATTTTTATGATATTAGATTATGTGAATCATTGGATATTTTAGAATATATATCACATTATGGATCTCAAGAATTCTCTCTCCATGGTCCCAGGACTTCTCTAAATTTCTACTTGATCACATGCTCATCTCCTCACAATACTAGTAAAGAAGGAGACATCGTGCATTCGCTTGGACACTTTCTCCTAACACTTGGAGCCGATTTTACCTCATATGGTTCAATGTTCAATCCTGCAACATATAATTTTTTTGGGTTTACTTGACATGGTTCGAATTCTCAAGCACTTTTTCTCTCTCATCAGTTGCTCTACATGGGTCGAGTTTTCATCTTGCAGATATATATGTTCCTGATTAAGTTGAGCATATTCCTCTTCTTCCAAAGAGGGAAATTCCTCCAGACATAATAATTTAGTTTGGAGAGGTTCACATGCATAGTCCCAGGATGTTGATGCATAGAAGAACCAAGATTCTACAGATTGCAACAAAATTTCTTGATTCCTTTTTATTTTGAGGGTTGTTTTTTCCCATGAGGTTTTCCCCATTCTCCTTACTTTATTAGGCAATATTTTATTTATTTTATATTGTATGGGTCACTTTTGGAGTAGTTGTCAGGGCCCAAAGTTGTCCAAGTTAGGATTAAGGGGGGGTGTTAGGATTAATTAATCCTCCCTTGACCAAATATAGTCTAATTGATAATCTTGCCTAACTTAGGGAGACATTATTATTGTACTAGAGTGTGGGGAACACATATAGAGGTTAACTGCCACTTACTGCATGTGCATGCCTGAGTTGATGTGCCTCTAAGACCAATCTCTACATTGTAGGAGCCCAGTCCGAGTGCCACCAGCAGCCTCCAAGAGTTAGTTGTGGTATGTAAGTAGTTATGTTGAGTCAACCTCCAGTTACAATCAGTTAGATCACTTTCAATTTTTCTAGCACTAGTTTTGCATGCATCCATGGGGAGTGTTATCTTTTTTCACCTACCTCATTGGTTAACTGATTGTAGACTAATTTAGACATCTGGAGTTAGACTAGTGAGCTCCATAAGTGATTTAGACACACCTAGTTGGTTATTCGGTCAACTTTAGTTAGTTATTTAGTTAGCGTGAGCTGGTAGATTCAAATCCTATCCATGGCATTCGAATTCTATTTATTGTATAATCATTGTATTATTGATTAGTAATCAAGATTAATGTTGTAATTATTGATCAATTCTTATCAGATTTGTCTCAAATTTGTCTTGTTAAGTGTACATTGTTCTTGATATTCCACTGCATAATCCTACTTCTCAATTGCTTTCATTTTCTTGTAGATCAATGGTTCACAAATTTAACAAGTAAAGCAATAACCCACAAGATCTTATAGGATGGCCTTTGGTGGCATACTTTACTTAACGATCTAAAGGAGAATGTGAAGAGTCATCATATATGCTAGAGAATTGGAAATCCATTAACAAGGGATGAATTTCCCATACACCCATTTAGGGAATTTCAAGAATTTGACAAATGGTTTGTGAACTCCATTTGATCCATTCAACCATCACCCATACATTGTAGAATGAGTTATTAAATTATCACTCCCACTAACTATCTCACCTTATGGGTAGAAACTACACACTAAGGATTGTTCCATTGATATAACAAAGTGTTTCATCTTGTTATCAATTGGCAATTACCCTTTGGTTGTGGAAGGATGGTTCCAAGGTAACCTTTCAAACCAATCCTTAGGAGCAAAGCTATATTCTTTCCTACTAGAGAGGGCTCTCTCAACAAGTAAATACAATGGACAGAGATATATTTATACAAACTAAATAAATAGTTAAAATGGATGAAACAAGAGGATACCATTGGGCATGGAGTCAAAATCATGAATTATTAAAGATGAACAATGCTTTTGCAAACAATTTTTTCCACAGAGGCATGATAACTATTCTTTTACAGTCAGGTTCTTGATTTCTTGTTGTAATAGAGTAAATATGAATATTCCACTAATATGAGCACCATAAATATGAATCCAATATTAAATTTATAGGAAATATGTTTGTGAATACTTGAACCCTATGAACAAGAGCATAAAAGTATGAATTATGATTCAACTCAGTCTCATTCAAGCATGAAAAGTTAACAATATGGAAGACGATAATAAGAATAACATGCACATGAAATACACACTATAAAATAACAACATGAGAATCTCTGCTTTGAAAAGTTCTTTCTTGGATCTACAATTTTTTTATTAAACTTGAAATTGCTCACTACAAAATGAGTCTCACTCTCATTGGTTCCAACCCCAATTACATTCCAAAACATGTACTTATACATCAAAGTTCCTCGAGTTGATACCTAAATGCCTATTTTCTAAAAATAGGAATCTTGTAACTAACTTATTACATTTGTCATACAACTAAAATCTAAATCTCCATAAACATTAAAAAATTTTTAAATTCCATGTTTAAGTGGACCTTAACATATCCTTTGCTCGATTTTTTTGATTGAATGTCTTTATTGATGCAACTTATAATTCATCCTCCAAAACTTTTCAATTTTCTTCCATTGGTCTCCAAAAGTTACCTCGTAATTAGTTATTTCTTTACATAAAACTCTTAACTCCACATTATCCATATAAGATATAGGAAACAACTTGGCACCTATAATTTTGAATTCATCCAAAATTTCAAAATCTATTGCAAGATTTTCGATTATAACCTTCCCTGTTAAGGATTGGGTCATATCTTCAAACTTTTTATGATGCATTCGAGCTTGAACCAACATAGTTTGATAATCAGATTGGGGAATCAATTTTCCTTCTTCACCTAAAAAAGAGGGAGGTCCCTTCTGAAATAATTATATAAATAAGCCTTTAAAAGACTTGAGTTGTTGTAACATTTATCTTCTTTCGCTTGGACACTCTCAACATGATGATAATTTCCAATGACTTTCCTTGCCCAAGTTATCACTATGATTCTATCTCTGATTCCCACTATTTTCAACTCCTCTTCTAATAGAGTATTGAGGAAATTGATGGTAATTTGAGTTGTCTCTGTTGACCTTTTGTCCAAAGTTTCTTTCATTAATACACAACTATGTCTTTCTATATTTATCATTGTTTCTTTGTGCTTTATGAAACTTAAATAGGGCCTAATTTTAGTAGCTTCAACTATAATCATATCCCAAATTAAATGTGTTCCCCCTATACTGGCAATTGTCTTGATAATCTTTCTATTAATTTTTCATTTTTCTCAAGCAATTATTTATTTTTTCCTTCAAAACTCTTCTTTGCTTCTTTTTATCCTTAACTACTTCAGGTAGATTTTGATTTTGTATTTTTAATGCTTTGATCTCTTCTTCTTTCAAGCTAACTTGAGACATGGATTGAACTATTCCTTTTGTACTTGTCTCCATACTTTGCTGGCTTGTCACGGATTGTCTTTTATTTTCCTTCTCTTCTCTTTCCTTCTCTAAAATCATTTGATTTTCTTTTAAAACATCAATTTTGGCTATGAGAAAAACTGCTTCCTTCTCCCATTTATCTTATTCTTCATCAAATTTCAACAATTTCACCTTACTACCATTCAACTCTTGAGCCAAGGAATATTTTCCTTTTATAAAATTGTTAATTCAGATGCATGAATTAATTGAGTAGCTAGAATTTTTAATTTATTTTTAAGCAATTGAATGGTGTTTTATTTTTTACCCAAAAATTTCTTTGTGGTTTATCCTCTATCTGGTTCACTGTACATAACCAGAAGGTTAACCTAAAGCTTCTTAATTTGCTATTGATATTTTTTATTTTCAATCTTCTCCTACTTCAGTTGGTTCTCCAATATTCCCACTATGGCCTGCAACTTTGAAACTTTCAGAGTAGCCTTTAATAAATTGATATAAATTACTTCTCCAGTCTATTTATCTAAATGGACTTTGTCTAGCGACTGAAATATTCTGCAAATTAATCCTCATTCTGAAACTCTGTCCTGAGAAGTCACTGTTAAATTCAAAGTATTTTTACATGGTATTTAATAGTTATCAGTGTAACTTATTTATCTGATATATCTCTAACTTTAGGAAAAAGCTTCAAATCCTTTTCAGAAGAAAATTTCTTATCCTAACAATATTTAGTATACAAGTCATTTATAGAATTGTATTTATCACTAGAACCATCCTCTTGTGTCTTAGAAAAATGATACTCTTGTATTTGAATGACTGGACATTGGACCGTTCCTTTATCCTTTATCTTATTGCCTTCTGATTCAACCAACTCTTTACCTGAATTGAGTTTGGGCCATTTTATGGAGTCCCGGTCTTCATCTTCAATTTCAATTGTTTTTGAAAAACTTCTTTTGCCGGTAATTTCATCTTTACTGGGGATTGGTACTAACATAGAAGCGTATTTAATTAAGACAGAGGGGTTTAACTGAAATATTTCTGAACTCTCTATACTTGATTGATACTCCATCAATTTGGCTCTTTCGTCTAGTCCTTCTATTTATTGGTGCTCAAAGGCCTTATTCTTATTCTACTTCCTTCTTTGTGATATAATATGATGTGGGTCATAATTGATATTTGATGCTTTCATGAAATTCATATCCTGTAACAATCCTTCAATCATTGGGAGAGGAGCTTTATTGTTCACAATAAAAGGATGCACTTTCAAAGGAAACTTAATCTCAGAAGCTTTCCTAAAATTTAGAAAATGTTCATTCTCACCAATGAGCTTCTATCTAATGAACTCTAGTGAAAAACTCTTGGTTTCAAAAGTGCACGTAAAATATAGAGCTCATGAACAAAACCATAAACCCTGATGATAGTGTGTTCCTTTAAAAGGAACCAATCGCCAATTCTTTTATCAAGGCTAAACTGTAGAACTTCTTCCATCTCTGGTAGAACTCTCGGAAACTTTGCTTGAAAAATAACTCTGTACACTTATGACATGATGAGGTTCATATAATTGAATGTATTATTTATGATTTCAGAGGTAAAAAATATTTCACGGAATTTTATATTTTCGTCATTGAAATACAGGAACATTATAACCAAATATGACCAAAACCTGAAATGTCTAGTCATGTCAAAATTCACTAGATGTAAATGAATATTTTCATCTAGGAATTGATCAAATTTAAGACAAAAATACTAACTAGGCTTGGAATCCAACTGATGCAAACTTGACCTAAGCAAAATCTGAATAAAGTTTAAGGAACAAGTTTATCACTATCCAACACTAAAATATGACATAACAGGGAAATAATGTAATGGGATTATTCATTGAACAAGTCAATATCTAGAGGGAAAGGCACATTTTTTACTGAAACACTAGGTTTAAGGATTTTTAACATGAAGGCTTATTTTACTTCTGCAGTTGCATGCCTGTACAATTTAATTATATTTTCTTCCATGAAATCTTTAAGGTTTTGGTAAAATGACAGTAGAACTTCTAATGAATCTCTAATTACCAGGAAATTTATGGGGAAAATTATTTTTGACTGGATAGAGTCCATGATAACTTGCTCTGACTAAGAATAATTAGTCATACACCACACAACTATGTATGGAAAATTTAGGGTTTGGTCTGGACAAAAATGGTGGAAATGGGACTTATGGACGCCATGTACATCTATTCCTTGTGTATCTAAGGTTTTTAACTTATTCTTTAGTTCATAAACATAACCAAAAGATAATAGAGTGTGAAAAATATCACCATATCTGTCCTAAACAAATTATTCCAGTTTATTAAACTCATTAGCCTGGGCTTCCATTTCACCTTCTCCTTCCATTTTTAAAAACAACTTGCAGATTGATATACGTGGCCTACCTAGCAATTGATCGCTAGAAAGTGTAGGTCTAAATTAGCTTCCTACTATGTAGGCACATTTTATCCTGGGGAGAAAAATGACAAATATCCCATTTCCACATAACTTTTCTTTTTATAATATTCCCTAAAGTGGTTTTGAGATCGTGGGAGGCAGTTTTTCGTAACTGCTTTCACCCAACAGAGTGATCCTCAACTCAACAGATGCCAAGTGGTAAAAATTCTGCTATTGTTTTCCATTTTCATCCCCCTTACAAGCTGAAAGCATAGAATGCACCTCAACCATTGATCTTTTCTCATTTGAACATGCGTCGTTGATAATTTCCTACCTTTTACACGCTCCCATGATCATTTTGCCAAAACTCATCAACGTTATAAAACATGCATCTTCATCCATTGGATTCCCTATCCGTCATCGATCTCATCCACTCTCAAATCTAAATTGTTGACTCATTTACAAGATGCTATAAGGTGCTTGGTCCGCCATTTCTCTCACCTTTAACATAGTGCACAGTCATATGGGGATTTTTTCCTTCCTTTTAGCACCTTAATAGTTAACCCTTCGTCACATTAAAAATAAAATTCCATCCAGATCCTATATCCTTCCCTTAAACCTCTTCCAACCCATTCAAGACAAAATTTGTACTAACCCATCTTTGAGCAGATCATTACCATAGTTTGGTTTCCCAAGGAATCTATCAATTGACCACGATTGTGATTTTATCAATATCAAATTTGAAAATATCACCTAGGATTTCATGACTTAGTACCATAAGAGTAGTCTACATCATCCAAAAACTAATGTTACATTAGATTATTTTAATAAAATTTCGAGCATTGGTTTACTAATGATTTTCCATGAAACCATAATGATTGGGATGAAAGGATTCCAACAATTCTCTCATCTTAAAAAAACTACAGCTAAGACATTGAAGAAGAATACACTCTTTTAGTTGGTTTGAGGGAAGGAAGAAATGATCCCTACATTATTTGTGATATTCATAACATGTTTATTATGTAGGTTAACCATGTGACACATGAAGAAATAGTTTCAAAACAACTAAACAAACTGATGTAGCTAGAGGAATATATATTTTTGGCCATTTTCCACTAAATTGTAAATAAGGGTAGCCAAAAGGTGTTGAAGATGTTTTAATATTTTTAGGTGCATTTTTTTGTAAATTTTTGGACTATTTTTGTGCTTTTTTGGCCAATGGTTTTTCATCCCATTGCAATCTAATATTTGTCAAGGAATTAAATTTGTAATTTAATATGGATTACAGAATAGGCTTTTGGATGTTGCAAAATAGATAAATATTTTATTTTGAATGGTCAACTTAATATAATGAATAATGTATAGGTGTAGCTCTAAGTTAGGTTGTTGTTTTTTGTTATAAAGGGTTTCTAGGATAAATCATGTGTATTGAGTGTGTGCCAATATTTTTGTTTCTTTTTATTTATTAAAAGTGTGTATGCATTACTTCACATGCATAGGCTTAAAACTTCCTTCTAGTAAGAAATAAAGGTTATTGGCCTTTGTTTCTAGGGTTTATCTCATTCTTGATAAAGAAATTTTAGCTTGGGTTTGATAGTTGAGTGGTATTAGGGTTATTAGACTCTCCTAGTGAGGTCATCCCTATAAGAGTAAAAGCCAAGTGGAAAACAAGTATAAATAAAGAGTGAGACTCTCTATTTAGAACACACACTCACTCAACAATAGCGCATGAGTGAGAGAGGAGGATCTCATACAAGTGAGAGAGAGAACAACTGTTGGAGATCATATTCGTGTCTTTGGGTTTTACTTTTGCATTTGGTGCTCATTTTATCTTTGAGGAAGTTGTAGGGTTTCCTCCTTTATGGTTTCGCCGAGGAAAAATATTTGTGTCTCTTGTCTCTTGTGATTATTGTTGTGCATGTTATTCGTTTAGATAAGATCCTAGATCATATTGATTAAATGATAAAAATCTAACATGGTATAAGAGATAACCTGAGAAGAAGACACTATGGAGCTGCAAAATATAGGGCTTCTTTTTTTGGGTCTCTCTCCATAGATCATCAGCAAAAGGAGGCTAGGATAACTCTCCATTGAAGGGCGAATCTTCCTGTCAAAGCAGGATTTGATTCTAGGCATTTTCAGTTTTTAACTTGTCACTGCTGTGAGAAATTAGGGATTTTCACAGAAGAGTAAATTTCGAGTGATCCCAACATAGGATTTATTTCCTCCTCAAAATTGAAATTTAGAGACCAAGATCGAAGTTTTGGGTTGGGTAGAACTCCGGGAAATTCAAACCCTAATTTGAAAACCTTGAAAGACTAAAAATAGTCATTTTGGTGCATTCACTATATCTTGATATTGGAGAAGTATCAGGATTCAAAACTTTACAGGTCAAACATAAAATCTTGATAAACCTTGTGTAAACGTTTCAACCTCAAATTCACTATATTATAGGAGATATGATTCGTCCAATTCAGGGTTCCAAGCTCTCCCAGGATTCAGCCTTAAACAGGTGACCTAGGGAAAATTGCTATATCTTGGGGTACAAAGTTCCAAACGAAATTTCTCAAAATGTTCCAGATAGGGAAGAGACTGTAATTTCTTTGTTAAAAGTTTCATACACCAAAGGTGAAACAGTGACACATGGAAGTTCGTACAAGTTCTATATTCTGAATAGTCCTGAAATAAGTCATCTTGGGAAAACGTGCATAAGTCCCAATTGGTGAAACCAATTCTTCTATAATATATGGTGTTATAAAGAGGACAGACAAGGATACCTTGGTGTGAATTTTCCAATAAAGAGAGCTATTAATTTTGGAGATACCGCAGAAACAATATCAGGCATTTATGCAGAAGAAATTGGAAAACTAGGGCTTCCTATTCCGGGAGCTTCCCGCCATTTTTTTATGAAAATGAGTACATTGGAAAGCTCACCTTGAAGAGTCTCATATTTCTATCTAGTCGGAATTTTGAAATTTCAAGTTTTGAAAATCAGGATTTCTCTAACAAACCCTAGATTAGCCAGCTCCAGAACCAGGACGGACACCTCAAATCGGTAAGATATAATTTTTTGTTATTTACATTTGAGGTTCTCATTTCAAAAATGACTAATCACACCAACTTGATGACAAGCTTGGTGAGGCTGACAACTTTCGAGTATGAAATATAGGACCTCTATGATCCTTGAAGAAATTGACTTGGATCAGTATTTCAGTAAGAAAGGTCTAGGAGCCAGAGGGAGATGAGGCTAAGGATAGAGCCAAGAGAACCATTGCATATTCTATTAAATACCATCTCATCCCTCATGTTTCATCCTTGAAGACACCAAAAGGAAGTGTTTGTTTCTATGGCGAAGCAATCGAAGAAGAGAAAGATATTGTTATAACCACCTTGAATGGCCTCCCAAGATCATGGGATTCATTCATTTGAGGAATGTGTGCCAAAAGGAAGTGATTACCTTCAATAGACTCTCGGAAGAGTGCACATAAGAAGAATCTTGACTCATAATAAGAGAAGAGAAGAAGGGAACAACTAAATATCAAGCTCTAACGATTCAAAGAAGATCCCTCAAGTGATGAGGAATATGAAGGACCCAATTCTTGAAGAACCTCTTATCCATCTTAGCATTTGGATAAGAAATGATGATGTCATGAATGAAGAAGATGATAAAGCCAACTGTGCAAGAAGGACTCTACCCACAAAATAAATAAAGATAAGTATTTGAATTGTCTTTTCCTATATATCTAGTTGTTTATATGACATTGTTTAGTTGTGAAATGTATTATGCATGATAGAATAATGAACAACATACTACTAATATGCATGTGATGGGTAAGTATCCCATGGCGCTATGCAACACTCCATTGCTACTTATTTAGAATAAAACCTCTTTTGCTAACGTATTGGATTAGTGCCCAACATCAATGATGTCACAGTAGAGATGGAAGGAATCTAGAAAGTTTTCGTGAGATATGGATTACTGTTGTATTGGCTAAAATAGTTACATGATTATATCTTTATGCATAAATAATTTGCCATTATGAATATTCCTTATGAAATGTTTCTAACCATACAACTGGTGCATTTGACGTGTAGGAAAGATCGCGTACAATCACCTACAAGAAAACAAGGATGAGACTTGTTCCTAAGAACAAGTGATGATAGTTCAAGAAATAATCCAAAATGAAGAATAGTATGACGAGACTTCAAGAGGCCTAAGACACACTCTAGTTATGTGACACTGTTGAGCGACATCATTGATGCAGAGCCTTCCAACTATGAATAAGTAGCTAAGAAAAAAGGGAAGGGAAATACCAGTTCAAGAAGAATGATATCTAGGATGTAGTATCAAGACTTGAAGGCAAGTATGTAGTATCTTCCATATGGATCTACAAGATCCATCATGCAGTAGATGACAACATCGTGGGATACAAGGCAAGATTCATAGCACAAGGTTTCTCACAGAAAGAAGACATAGACTACGAAGAGACATTTGCAGCCACTGTGAGTTGTGACACATGACATGCAGAATCATGTGTGCAACTTAAAGAAGGCCCTGTACAAGCTCAGAAGGGGCCCATGGGATAACACATACATGAGGAGCTTGAATATCACCTAGAGTGATGAATATATTAACCTTTGCTACAAGGTTGAAGATGAAATCCTATAGAGGATGACAAGCTCATAGATGGGTGCAAAAAGAAATTTTGAAAAGGTTTAAGAGAGAGGATCTTGGTATCCAGTGACCCTAGATGGACACATAGAATATTAGTAGCAGAGGTGGCTACTTGTCACTCTAGTACATAATGTTTCAATGCATAGAGTACGAAAGGAAGAGGGAGAATGATGCTCTGCTTCAGAGGGAGTGCCTACATAAGATATTGAGGTTCAACATGATATGATGGGATGGACAACTTACTCATGGCTCTAGGATTTACTGAGATTAAAGAAGATTCCAACCATTTCATCAAGGTTGAAGGAGGAATACCAGTTATGCTCTTGGTATATGTTGATGACTTGTTCCTAACAAGAAAAGAGAAACTCATTAAAGTTACAAGAAGGAGACTTGCTGCCAATTTCAAGATGAAGGACTTGGATATGATGCACTACTTTCTAGGCATCGAAGTGTGGAAGAATGCATATGGAATCTCCCTTGGACAAGGGAAGTATGCAATGGAGATTCTGAAGAGGTTAGGGATGATGGAATGTAAGGCCATGGCCACACCTATGGCATCGAACCTGAAGATATTGAGTGATGCTTCATCATATATGGTTGATGCCATGACACATTGTCAGATGATTTGTTCATTTATGTTCCTAACGAATACAAGACCAGACACATGCTTTGTTGTTAACAACCTGAGCCAATTTCTAATGGATCGGAGACATTCTGGGCCTAGTTTCAAAGCATGCAGTGAGGTACCTAAAGGGTACAATTGACTATGGGCTCAAGTATTATACGAATCAGGAGACTAACCTGCATGGTTATGTTGATTTGGATTGGTAGCGCCACTGAGAAGAAGAGCACCTTGGGTTGCTTCTTCAGTTTGAAATCCAGTATGGGCTACTGGTTTGGCTAGATGCAGTCCTGCATAGTGCTGAGTACAACCAAGGAAAAATATCTTTCCCCTTGCTCGGTTATTTGGGAGGTAATATGGTTCTTTTGAAAACTACTATTTGATTTGATTGATCTGACTTGCATTTTTATCATGTAGAGAGGAGTAGTGAAGCTCCAGTTTGTGATCCATATTGAGATCTCTTAATAGAGGGAGTTCTAGGAAATTCGATGAAACATGTTATTTGAGGATAAAATCCTTGTGAATCTCATAGGTTTCTCAGACGTAATCATTCATGTAGGTTCTCCTCGGATGTAATCAGTCCTGGAGAAGATCGCAGTTTATCCTTGGACATAATCAACCCTGATGTGATTCTATGCTAGAAATGGCTATAATGAAGTTTGAGTACTTCATAAAGAATCTTGGTTATTCTTTAGATCGATGTTCCCTCCAAGGGGAAGTGATACACATGAGCCCTTCATGGATGGTAGTAGGTGTGTCCTACCATGCTGGTGTATGTAAGTGCTGAAGCCTTTTCCAGATGGTAGTAGGTGTGTCCTACCATGCCGATGAATGTGAATGTTGTATTATGTGTATTTGAGTTGTGCTCCAAGATGATATGAAGATAATTCCTTGTAGAGGAAAGGCCTACATCCAGCATGAAAAAGGGCTGGCTATGTAGAGGAAGACCTTGCAGAGGGAAAGGCCTACATCCAACATGAAAGAGGGTTGGCTCTGTAGAACTACAACCAGTATGAAAAAGGGCTATCTCTGTAGAGGAAGACCTTGCAGAGGGAAAGGCCTACACCCAGAATGAAAAAGGGTTGGCTCTGTAGAACTACATCCAACATGAAAAAGGGATGAATCTATAAAGGAAGACCTTGTAGAGGGAAAGGCCTACATCCAACATGAAAAAGGGTTGACTCTGTAGAACTACATCCATCATGAAAAAGGGCTGGATCTATAGAGGAATACCTTGCAGAGGGAAAGTAATACATCCAGCATGAAAAAGGGTTGGCTCTGTAGAACTGCATCCAGCATGAAAAAGAGTTGGCTATGTAGAGGAAGACCTTGCATAGGTAAAGGCCTACATCCATTTGAAAAAGGGTTGGCTTTGTAGAACTACATCCAACATGAAAAACGGTTGTCTCTGCAGAGGAAGGCCTTGCATAGGACAAGGCCTATATCCAGCAGGAAAAAGGGTTGGCTCTGTAGAACTACATCTAGCATGAAAAAGGGATGGCTCTGTAGAGGAAGACCTTGTAGAGGGAAGGGACTACATTCAGCATGAAAAAGGGTTGGCTCTATAGAACTACATTCAAAACAAAAAATGGTTGGCTTTGTAGATGGATAAATACATCTAGCATGAAAAAGGGCTAGCTCTATCGATGAAGACCTACATGGAGGCTAGGCCTACATCCAACATGAAAAAGGGTTGGCTCTATAGAAATTCCTATGACGAGTAGATTTGAGAGATAGCACCATTTGCTCAAGATAGCGGTAAGAGATTTGATGATGATCCAGTGATGAAGACTTTTGCTAATGAACTGTGTCAAGATAATACCTTCCAAGTTAATAGGGAGTTTTGATGTATTTGTAATTTTGGAATGTATTTAGTTGTATATTTCTTATTGTATTTCATTGTACCCCGACGAAGATTTTTATTCCTCCGATTGGGAGAGTCATTAATATAATAAAATCATGTAAAATCATTGAAGTTAACCCTTTGTTGTAAGTCGGGGAAATAGTCCCCACAATTGACTAGTATTAGGGTTATTAGACTCGCTTGGTGAGGTCGGACCTGTAAGAGTAAAATTCAAGTGGAAAACAAGTATAAATAGAGAGTGAGACTCTCTATTTGGAACACACACTCACTCAATAGTAGCACGTGAGTGAAAGAGGTGGATCTCCCACAAGTGAGAGAGAGAACAACCGTCAGAGATCATCTTTGTGCCTTTGGGTTTTACTTTTGCATTTGGTGCTCATTCTATCTATGAGGAATTTGTGGGGTTTTCTCCTTTATGGTTTCCCCAAGGAAAAATATTTGTGTCTCTTGTCTCTTGTGATTATTCTTATGCATGTTACTCTTTCAGATAAGATCCTAGATCATATTGATTAAACAATAAAAATCTAATAGATACCACCAATGAATTGTGGGATACGTTATGGAATTTGTATTAATTGGATTCCTTGGTAAAAAAAAATTTCCTTGAAAAGAAGTTCCAACTCCTGAGGATGAATGACGTTACTTTGTGGCAAACAATATCAATGCCATTAACACTATGGTAAATAAATTGTTTTCTACTGATATTATAATTTATGATGAAGATACATGCATTAGTTTATTGTGTGCTTTGCTAGATTCATGGGATAACCTACTTATAACTTTTGGGATTAATACAACCACATTATAGCTTGATATGGTTGCATATTTGTTACCAAAATATATTCAAAAAATTACCATGGATTGCTAATAGACCAATTTTTCCATATTTGTGAGTTCTTTCCTTGTAGCCATAAAGGATACAAATAAGTCTTTAGGGGTAGATCTAAATATGTAAGACAATCTATAAGGAAATGTTGGAAATGTGTTAAAGATAGGAACTATAAGAGAGACTGTAGATTAAAAATAAGGTTAATAGAAGCAAGGGATCTAATGATTTTTCTTCTGTAGAAGGAAAAGCCTCCTCAGAAGAAGGATGGGTTATGTACTTTGCATATACAAGTACATATTTGTGTCATTATGCATGGTTGATTGAATCATGTGCATATTTTCATCTAACTCATCATGTGGAGTAGTTTTTTGAATATGAAAAGTATAATATAGGTGATGATTTCTTGGGATATGACTTGACAACCAAGATAGTAGGACATGGAAGGGTCCAATTGTTTCTTAATCTGGACAAGTTAGAAGCCTTCCAAATGTTCTAGATATTCAAGGTTAGTCTAAAACCGAGATATATATATCATACATGGAGGATGGTTTGAGGAGCAACAGTTTTGATGACAGGGGTTTGGATTAGAACTCTATACAATTCGTTGGGAAGCACTATCACTAATGGGTGTGCTTGTATTGTTGTTCCTCTGAATGAAATTGATTGAAATCCCACACTTCTTGTAGAGTAGTTAATGTTATCTAATTCGAGAGTGGGAATTATTAGAGAGAAGGACCTTCATTCTTTGCATAGTAAAGGTATGGTTGAAGGTATCCATTATTATTATTTAAATTTAAATTTTTGTTAACTTGTTGTATATGATAAACAAAAACATGTAATATTCCCATATAGTGCTATAGGGGGGAACTGAACCAAAGGGCTATTGGTGGCCACCAATCTTTTCCACTGGATCAATGTTTTTTTCAAGTTTGGTAGTTATGATGTCAATATCAAGGAGAGATTTAAGTAGAAGAACAAGAAGGAGTTTGGGCATGTTAATCCTTTGCAAACTCAAAGCAGGGGTAACCCTGTCTCATAGAAAAAAAGATAGTGTAAGGAAAACCATCCCTAGGACATCTAATCCAAGACATGAGAAAATAAAGGTAACAGGAAGACAAATAAGTGAAATGCTTCGATTTCTATAATATCCACTAACACAACGTTGACGAATGTCACACAAAGCAGTCATTGGTGGATGAGATCAAATATTATTATTCATATTTGGGTTTCAACTCTTATTTAGAACCTAGTGTCGTAGTCGTAGACAAGGAGAAATGGAGCATTGATGTAGAACCCAACGTCAACATCTCTACCATAAAGATATATCCTAGTGATCCAAAGGAGACAAAGGAGGCGAGTTCCTCTTCCACTTGCAGATGTGGAATGCCACTACACTCATTGTTGATAGTAGAATCCAAAAGAACCTAATTTCAATAGAGTTCATCAAACAATTGAAGTTTCCAAAACACCAAACCTACAACCCTACGACATTGGGTGGGTTAGCAAGTAATGAGACATCCGTGCAAGTCAATAATGTTTCCTACTTTACAACAACAAGCCATTCAAATATGAGGTAATGCGTGATGTTTCCCGACTTGAAGTTTGTTATGTTTTTTTAGGATAACCATATATGTGGAAGAATCATGTTGTGTATGAATCTAGACCTTCTAGTGTTATTATTACATTAGGAAAACAACTCTATAGGATACTAGATGAAATTCCCACTATTGCAGTGTCTCTCAATACAACTAAGCAATGTAGGAATGTAATATCCCATACTAGGAAATTTGTCCTCTTCATGATTCGCTCTTAAGGAGAAAAAATATCACAAAACATCTACCACTTTCAAACAGGGTCACTCTACACAACAGAAGCAAGTGAATAAGATCATGGTATCACATAGAGATATCTTTACCACACCTACCAGGGTTCCATTACATTACCAATTCAAGCACCCAATTCATTTGATACCTAGGGCACCTCTACCTAATGGGATAGTATATAGGCATTCCCTCGTGGAAAATGAAGAAATCAAGCGACAAATTCAAGAATTAATCCAAAAGGGGAACATTCTGCTAGGCTCATCACCTTGAGAGAGCCATATTGTGTTGGTGCAAAGGAAATATGGGACTTGTCAACTTTGTATTGATTATAGTTCTCTAAACAAAATCACAGCCCAAAATCAATATCACATTCTCAAATCGATGACCTTCTCGACCAACTCAAGGGTGCCAAGTACTTTACGAAAATTGATTTAAATCTTGGATATCTCAGGTACCGATTGGTCTAATTGGTGTTTGGAAGACTGCTTTTAAATCTCAAGAAGCCCGCCCTTTTTGGTGGTTGGTCATGCCTTTCTGCTTGACTAATTCTCCTTTGACTTTCATTGGGATGATGTATGATATTTTCCATCCATTCACTGGTTATTTTGTGGTCATATATCTAAATGGTGTCACCATCTACGACAGAACATGGCCAAAACACCATATTCAATAGGTACTTAGCACCCTGTGACAACATAAGTTATACACTATGTTGATCTAATTGTAACTTTGGAAAGTATTCACTTGTATTTCCTATGTATTGTAACCCGATGTTTATTCTGGGATGTATTTGTAATGTACTTGAGTCAAGTCATGCCCCGATGTTCCTATCAAGAGTTTCCATAATTTAAACAAGTCATGTCAATTCAAGGTGGGTAACCCTCCTATTGTCTAAGGGTTAAAGTCCTCGTAGTTCCGGGGCACTAGGGTTATTAGAATCTCCTAGAGAGGTCGGCCCTAGTAGGGTTTAGTCGAGTCAAGAATTAGTATAAATAGAGAGCTAGCCTCTCTGTTTATCACACACTCATCCACACTCAGTTGTAGCACATAGCTGAGGAAGAGAAAGACATTGGGGCAAGGAAGAAAGAGGTTACTGCTGTCAGGAGATCATCTTACTATTTTGGGGTTTTACTTTTGGTGTTGATTCTATCTCTGAGGAAGTTGCAGGGTTTTCTCCATTTACGGTTTCCCTGAGGAAAAACACTGTGTTCATTGTCTCTTGTGTTTGATTGTTGTGCTTGTTGTTCTCTTAGTTAAAGATCCTAATGTTATGCTAGCTTAANCCTAAGAAGAAAACACTATGCAGCTGCGGGAACTAGGGATTCCTATTTTGTGAATCTCTCTCCATATATTTTTAGTAAAAGTAGGGTGGAATAACTCTCCTCCCTAGGGCGCATCTTTCTGTCGAAACAGAATCCAATTCTGAGGTTTTTCAGTTTGGAACCCGACACTACTGCCGAAAATTAGGGATTTTCATAGAAGAGGAATTTTTCAGTGAGCCCAAGCTTGGATTGATCTCCTCCTCAAAATCAAAGTTAGGGATAAAAATCAAAGCATTTGGTTGGACAGAACTCTGAAAAAGCAAAACCCTAATTTGCTCCTGAACCAGCACTGCGGGATTTTAGCTCCAAATCCAGATCCAACATCTTGACCTGGTAAGATGTAAATCTTTTTTATTTCCATTTGAGGTTCTCAGTTAAAAATGTCTCATCATACCAAGCTTGATGAAAATCTTGAGGGAGCTGATAACTTCCAAGCCTGGAAGTATAGGATCTCCCTGGTCCTCGAAGAAAATGATTTGGACTCCTATATCAATGAGGAGGTTCCAGTTCCAGAGGGAGATGAGGCTAAGGCCTTACACAAGAAGAATATGGTTATGGCAAAGAGGATTATTGCTGATTCAATCAAGGATCATCTCATACCACAAGTGTCCTCCCTGAAGACAACTAAAGCTATGTTTGATTCCCTAAAAAAATTGTTTGAAGGGAAGAACATAAACTGGAAGATGACTCTGAGAAACCAACTAAAGAATGTGAAGATTCAGAATGCAGAGACCATTCAATATTAATTCACTATAGTTTCTAATATCAAGGAACAATTGGAAGCACTAGATGAATAAGTGGAAAATGTAGAGATTGTAATGACCACCTTGAATGGTCTCCCTAGGACTTGGGACTCTTTCATTCAAGGGATCTGTGCCAGAACGAAGTTAGTCAAGTTTAGCAGACTTTGGGAAGAATGTTCACAAGAAGAACCTCGGATAGTAGCTCAAGAAGAGAAGATGGGAAGTGAATATCAAGCTCTCACAGTTCAATCCAAGAAACCTAGAATGGACCATCATCATCATCATTCTAAAGGCAAGCACTCATCTCACAATAAATCTCAACTCAGATGTTATACTTGTGATGAAATAGGACACTTTGAAAGAGATTGTCCTAAAAGCAAAAGGAACTATCACAAGAAGAAAAACAACAAGAGAAGACATCATGCTCATGCTGCAGAGGATGATGAACCTTCCTCAAAGAAGACCAAATGTGAAAGTGAAGATTCTTCAAGTGATGAAGAATATGTTTTGATTTCCACTCTCACAGGAAATATCACACATGGAAGCAATGATTGGCTTATAGATAGTGTGGATTCCAAGCATATGATAGGATTCAAGGAATCCTTTGTGAGACTATTAGAACATGAATCCCCTCACAAGGTGAAGCTAGGAGATGACTACCAATATCCAATAAAAGGTAGTGGGGAATCCTCCTATAAGCTAGACTCTGGAAATTCTATGACAATGACGGAAGTATTGTTTGTACCAGGACCAAAGAAGAACCTTCTCTCCATATCTGCATTAGATGCAAAAGGACTAAGGGTTGCATTTATAGATGGTCAAGTCATCATATGGCCAAAAGGAAAGACTATCAATGATGTAGTAGTGATTGGAGAACAAGAAGGAGGATTGTACAAATTAAAGGGAATTCCAGAACAAGCCTTGGTCAATGACACAGTAGAGCCAAATGAGCTATGGCATAGAATGCTTGCACATATGCATTACAAAGCACTACCACTTGCAAGCAAAGTTGTTGAAGGTTTTCTAGAAATTCAAGCAAAACATGATGGGGTCTACAAAGGATGTGCGAAAGGAAAGAACACGAAGAAGATATTTCCAAGTAGCGAAAGCAAAGCAAAAGGAATCTTGGAAATCATCCACTCCGATGTCTGTGGACCAATGTCATCAAGTTCATTAAGCGGGTATGTATACTATGTTTATTTTATTGATGATTTTTCTGGGAATACATGGATTTACTTCATGAAGAATAAAGATGAAGTATTCAGCAAGTTCAAGGAATTCAAAGCCTTGATTGAGAATCACACTGAAAATAAGATCAAGACCTTTTGATTAGATAATGGGGGAGAATTCACATCGAATGAAATCAAAGAGTTATGCAAAAAATCAGGGATTAAGAGGGAGTTGTCCACTCATTATAATCCACAACATAATTGGATTGTAGAATGGAAGAACAGGACTATCATGGAAGCTGCAAGAGCTATGCTTCATGATCAAGATCTTCCTATGCATCTTTGGGCAGAAGCTGCTAGAACAACGGTGTATGTATAGAACCATACTCCACATAGAGTACTCGAGAAAAAGACTCCTGAAGAAGTCTTCTCCAGCAAGAAACCAGAATTCAGCCATCTTAGAATATTCAGCTGTCCTGTGTACATACAAATTCCAAAAGAAAAGAGAACAAAACTAGATCCTTCAGGAAAGAAGGGTATAGTCATGGGATACTCTGAAATCTCAAAGGCTTACAAAATATATTTCCTAGGATTCAAGAATATTGACATCAGTAGGGATGTGACATTTGATGAAGATACAACTTACAACAAATCCAGAAAGAAGCCTACTAAAGAACCTGAAGAAGCAGAAGCACCTAGAGTTCATGACACAACCATGAATGAAGAAACTCAAGAAGAAGATCAAGAATTTGAAGAACCACAAAGATCTGTAGATCCACCTCAGGGGAAGAATCCTCACAAGAGGAAACCTGCTTGGGTATGAGAATCTATCTAAGGTGCAGAAAGATATGGGGCTCCAGAAGAGAATCACAGAGAAAGAAAGAGGACTAGATCCTACTCCAGATATGTAGCATTACTATGTGATTTCATCGATAAAGAACCTTCCAATTATGAAGAAGCGGTAGAACGGAAAGAATGGAAGGATGTTATGCTCGAAGAGTATCAATTGATCATGAAGAATGATGTTTGGGATGTTGTCCCAAGACTAGAAGGGAATTCAGTTGTAACTTCCAAATGGATCTACAAAATCAAGCATGCTACAGACGGTAGCATAGAAAAACATAAAGCAAGATTCGTGGCTCATGGTTTCTCCCAGAAAGAAGGAATAGATTATGAAGAAACCTTTGCACCTGTAGCCATATACACTTCCATCAGATCAGTACTTGCTCTGGCTGCAGTGATGAAATAGAGGATACACCAGATGGATGTCAAGACTGCTTTCTTGAATGTTGTAGTAGAAGAGGAAGTGTATGTAGAACAACCACTTGGTTTTGAGACACATGACAGGGAGTCTCATGTATGTAGATTGAAGAAATCCCTGTACGGTTTGAAACAGGCACCCAGGACATGGTACGAAAGAATTGACATCTTTCTATCCAGTTTGGGCTTTACCAAAAGTAAAGCAGATTCCAACCTTTACTACAAGGTTGAAGGTAGCAACCCAGTGATGCTCCTACTATATGTAGATGATCTGTTTGTAACAAGTATGGATGGGTTGATTGCTGATATGAAGAGAAAGCTTGCTGCCAAGTTTGAAATGAAGGACTTGGGAATAATGCACTATTTTCTAGGCATGGAGGTGTGGAAAAATGTGTATGTAATATCCCTCGGACAAGGGAAGTATGCAATAGAGATCCTGAAGAGGTTTGGGATGATGGACTACAAGGCTATGGCCACACCTATGGCATCGAACCTGAAACTATTGAGTGATGCTTCATCAGAAGCAGTTGATGCTATGATGTATCGTTAGATGATTGGGTCCTTGATGTATTTGATGAACACGAGACCAGACATTTTCCTTGCTGTGAACACCTTGAGCTAGTTCCTGACAGATCCGACACATGTTCACTTGATTGCTGCAAAGCATATTCTGAGGCACCTGAGGGGTACAATTGACTATGGGCTCAAGTATGAGGCGAATCAAAAGATTAACCTGGAGGGTTATGTTGATTCAGATTGGGCAGGAAGTGCCATCGATAGGAAGATCACTTCAAGGTGTTGTTTCAATATGGGATCAAGTGCAATCTCTTGGTTTAGTAGGAAGCAATCCTGTGTGGCACTGAGTACAGCTGAAGCAGAGTATGTCACGGCTTGTTCAACTAGTTGTGAGGAAGTATGGCCGAGGAAGCTACTATTTGATTTATTTGATCTCCAATTGGATGCTACTTGTATATATTGTGACAACCAGAGTTGTGTGAAGTTGTTAGAGAATCCAGTGTTCCATGACAAGTCAAACCATATCGAGATCAAGTATCACTATATCAGGGAAATGGTGCAAAGAGGAGTAGTGAAGCTCCAGTATGTTGTGACGGAGGAACAAATAGCTGATGTGTTGATGAAGCCATTGGCTAGAGTGAAGTTCAAGTACTTCAGGGAGAAGCTTGGTGTTCTCCAGATTGAGGTTTCCTCCAAGGGGAAATGATGAGACCCAGAGCCATTCTGACATGGTGAGAGGATTAAGTTCCTTCCATGGTCAGACGTAAGGGCTAAGCCATTTTGTCATGGTGAGAGGATTAGTTCCTTCCATGTCAGATATGAGTGCTAATCCATTCGGATATGACTGTAGGATTGGTTCCTACATGATCATATGTAAGGGCTATTGTCATTCTTGGAATGGAGGTGCTTGGTGAGTTTCCAGGAATACTTAGTTTGGGACCGAGGGCCTTTCTGAAACTACTGTAAGATGTAGTCTTACATGATCAAATGTGAGCGCATGGACATTCTGATGTGATTGAGGGATTGGTTCCCACTTGATCAGATATAAGGTCTGATGCCATTCTCTAGAAGAATGTAGGCACCTAGTCAGTTACCAGGTAGCTCAGTCTGGGACTGGGGGCCATTTTGATGTGACTGTAGGATTGGTTCCTACAAAATCAAATGTGAGTGCACGCTATTCTGATGAGTAGGTCAGATATAAGTGTTGGGCCATTCTAATGAGTAGGTTAGATATAAGTGTTGGGCCATTCTAACAAGTAGTTTAGATATAAGTGTTGGGCCATTTTGACGAGTAGGTCAGATGTAAGGGCTGGGCCATTCTGACATGGGAGAGGATGAGGTTCCTTCCATGGTTAGATGTAAGGGCTGGGCCATTCTAACATGGTGAGGGGATTAAGTTCCTCTCATAGTCAGATGTGAGTGTTGGGTGTGCCTTTCTGACGAGTCAAGGTCAGATGTAAGTGTTGGACGGGCCATTCTGACTTAGGGTCAGATATAAGCACTGAGAAAGACCTACATGGAGGCTAGGCCTACAACCAGCATGAAAAAGGGTTGTCTCTGTAGAACTTCCTGTGACGAGAAGAATCATGAGATAGCACCTGTGGTACTGATCCAGATCGATTAAGGATCTAGATCCAGTGATGATGACTCAACAGTGATGATCTAGATCTAGTGATGATGTCCAGTGATGATCCAGATCCAGTGATGATGTCCAGTGATGATGTCCAGTGATGATGTCTAGTGATGATCTAGGTCGAGTGATGATCCAGATCTAGTGATGATGATCCAGATCGAGTGATGATCCAGATTCGATAATGAAAGATGACTTGAAGATGAAGAGGACTTGAAGATGAAGATGACTTAAAGATGAATATGTTGAGAGCTTAACGATGACCCAGATGATACAAAGAAGAAGACTTGTGTTGTTAAATTGTGTCGAGAAAATACCTTCCTAGTTAAGATGGAGTGTTGATGTAATTGTAACTTCAGAATGTATTCACTTGTATTTCTTATGTATTGTAACCTGATGTTTATTCTGGGATGTATTTGTAATGTACTTGAGTCATGTCATGCCTCAATGTTCCTATCGAGACTTTCTATAATGTAAACAAGTCATGTCAAGTCAAGGTGGGTAACCCTCCTATTGTCTAAGGGTTAAAGTCCTCGCAGTTCTGGGGCACTAGGGTTATTAGACTCTCCTAGATAGGTCGACCCTAGTAGGGTTTAGTCAATTTAGGAATTAGTATAAATAGAGAGCTAGCTTCTCTATTTATCACACACTCATCCACACTTAGTTGTAGCGCATAGCTGAGGAAGAGAAAGACACTGGGGCAAGGAAGAAAGAGGTTACTGCTATCAGGATATCATCTTACTGTTTTGGGGTTTTACTCTTGGTGTTGATTCTATCTTTGAGGAAGTTGCGGGGTTTTCTCCATTTATGGTTTCCCTAAGTAAAAACATTGTGTTCATTGTCTCTTGTGTTTGATTGTTGTGCTTGTTGTTCTCTCAGTTAAAGATCCTAATGTTATGCTAGCTTAATGTTAAAAATATAACACACTAATCTAGAGAAGTGCTCATTTTTTATGGAGAGAATTTGTCACATCCTCGCCCCTCTACCGTAGAGAGGACGTGACTACTGCTACTTCAATACGGGAACTAGCCCCATAAACGTAAAATAAAATGCATTGAACTCAAGATACACAGATGCATAAAGAATTAACATTCAGCAAAAGCAAATTACATTTAGTTTAAGCATTCAACACATTTTACATGTTCATTATAATTCACATAAAAAAATAATTGCATGGGTGATTACACAAGAATACTTATCTCCGAATGAATCTCCCCACAACCATCTATGTCACTGCAACATTCCACCCAACCATAGGCTAGTGTGCTCCTTAGTCTATCAGCAACACTACCATCCCCGAGCTGGGCATGATTTCCCCAAGGAAAAGGAAACTAAGCACACTCACACATACCCAAGGATATGTCAAACCCAGTCAAGCCAAATCTATGTTTGAGTTTATCATATTATCAGGAGATGGGAGCATCGTTTGCTAAGCTAGTGCACTAATTGAAGAGCTAAGGATGCCTACACCAGAACTAGCTTGACTTCTAAGACATCCACACACACCCAACACAAGGAATCATTCCCTTCTCTACTGCACAGTCCCTCATGCCATGAATTCCCTTCCAGTGCTATTCAGGGGGTGTAGAGAAGAGAGCCATTCCTCTAGCTCTGTCTATGAGGATCCTGCAAAACTATAGGTTTGTCAAACAAACTCCTTCCCACTCCTACATAGTACAAAGACTAATTGCATACACATCAATATACACAATTTCTGGGTTTAGGAAAGCATCTCAGCCACAAAATTAATTGCCAAGGAGGGTAAGAGCATCCCCTAACAACAATTCGATTTCCTAGGGACGTTTTGGCCCTAACGTTGCCAAAAATGAATTCAATACACCACAATTAAAGTGTTGGGCATGGAGAAAAATGTCCTGAAAGCTCAAATCAGAGAGGGCAAGTGGTTAAAACAGCCCTAGGAGCCAAAATCCATTTCCACAAATGTTCATTGGCTTCACATGGGAAAAAACGACCTCCACAGACCACAAAAAACGTGAATCTTCTTTTTCCATGAATTCTAAGGATGTTTATGGCATTACAGGAACCAAATGTCTGCCATAAACTCCCAAAATGAAAATATTCCTTGCCCACTTGCTGAACAACACCAAAAATGGATTTTTGGGCATGCAAGATGAGGAAAATGAGCAAAAACATGAAGGTAAAAACAACTCCCAATATTTCCCTGCGTGAGCAAACGAAGAATGTGGGTGTATGGGAAAATGGGCATGCCTTTTGGGTGTTTTCTTGCCCCAAAAGTCAAAAATGATTTTCCCCAAAAATGGGTTTACCCCAAATTCGAAATTCATGCCCATACTCTTCCCATCCCCATGCAATAACTACTTCAACCAATTTCTACATGAATTAAATGATTGGGTGAATGAGACAAGAAAGGTAGTTGACTGTTTGATGGGTTCTCCCATTGACATTTGGCTTTTCCCCATTGCCCCCAAAGGTTAAATATTCCCCCCTCCTTATCCTTAGGAAAATCATGCCCCCATCTCATTATTTGTTGCATAGACATAGTTGGTTGGGGTTTTTAATTAAATTGCATATTTACATGATGAAAAAATTATATTGTGTCGACTAGCACAAAATATACCTTCAGCAACAATTTTAATCACCAGAACATAAAACGATAAATCGATGGTGGGGATTTTTCCTTTAGCTCCGCACCACGATTTATTACAATATATACATCATATACATTTTTAATGCAAATGGGATCAAAACCGGGGTGTTACATTCCCCTCCCCCTTCAATAGCACTGTCCTCAGTGCTTTACAAAATTGAACAAAATGCTACACTGGTACCACCTCAATGCTCCGCAGAATTGAACAAAAATGGATGTGCTAATTGCATGGCATCTTCTAGCTCCCATGTAGCCTCTTCAATACTATAGTGGTCCCATTGCACCTTTACCTGCCCTATGGCTCGGTTCTAGAGCATTGTGACCTTCTTGTTGAGGATGCGCATTGGCTCGATTTGGAACTCTCCCTTGGGTTCCACCTGAATCACATCCCAATTTATCACATGGCTAGGATCATGTACATATTTCTTAAGCAAAGAAACATGAAAAACATTATGAGCTCTAGTGCTAGCAGGAAATGCAAGTCTATATGCAACTGGCCCTATTCTTTCAAGCACTTCAAATGACCCACAATATCTAGGTGACAACTTGGCACAACTTCTAAGCTTCAAGGAACTCTTCTTTTCCCTCAATCTGAGGTAAACATGATGCCCTACACTGAACTCTTTGTTCACCCTATGCTTATCTACATAGATTTTATGTTTGTCCTGAGATGGTTTCATATTCTGCCTGATCTTTATAACCTCCTGCTCCATGTCCTTGAGCAATTATGGACCAAGCACAACCCTGTTCATTGGATTATCCCAAGTCACTGGTGTCCTATACCTTCTTCCATACAAAGCTTCAAACGGGCTCATTCCCAAGGATGCTTGTTGACCATTGTTATAAGAAAACTCTACCAAGTGTAAGTAATCTTCCCACTTGGTTGGTTTATCCATCACATACATGTGAAGCATGTTTTCAAGCACCTGGTTAACTCTCTCTGTCTGCCCATACGTCTGAGGATGGTATGCGGTGCTGAAGTTTAGATTTGTACCCAAATCTGCAAACAACCCCTTCCAAAAATTGGAAGTGAACTTGACATCTCTATCAAAGACTATTGCCTTAGGCAATCCATGCAATTTGAAAATCTCCTTCATGAAGATATTTGCAATGTCATCAGTCTTATGCGTAGACTTAACCGGTATGAACTGCCTTTGTCAACTTGTCCACCACAACCATGATGGAATCATGTTGTCTCCAAGTCATTGGAAATCCTGTAATAAAATACATGGAAATAACTTCTCATTTCCATTCTCGAACTAGCAAAGGCTACAACAAACCTGATGGGTGTTGATTCTCAACCTTTACCTACTGACACGTCATGCACCTTCAAATATATTCATCCATGTCCTTTTTCATTCCTAACCAAAAGTACTGCTTTCTGGCTGTAGCAATTGTCTTCTAATATCCTAGGTGACCAGAATATGGAGCTTGATGGATTTCATCCATAACAACTCTCCTCATCTTTGCTACATTTGGAATGTAAATTCTTCCTTTATAAGTAAGAAGTCCATCTTCTTCCAATCTATATCCCTCATACCTCTTTCCAAGACTTTGCTACTGCAATTTATCCTTTACTTGTTCATATAATTCATCTCCAGTAGTATGATTAACAATTTGATGCCTCAAATCTGATTGGAAAATACTGAGAGATGGCACATGCATTTCCTGCACCTTCCTGCTGAATGCATCAACTACCTTGTTCTCTTTTCCTTTTATGTGCTTGATTTCAAAATCAAACTCACATAAAAACTCCAGCCATCTCACTTGCCTAGCATTCAAAGCAGGATGATCAAACAAATACTTTAGACCACAATGGTTTGTCCTTAGCTCAAATCTTCTTCCCATCAAGTAATGCCTCCACATCTTGAGAGCATGTACTATGGATGCAAGTTCTAGATCATGAGTGGCGTAGTTCTCCTCATGCTCCTTCATCTTTCTTGACTCGTAACATATCACGTGGTTGTCTTGCATAAGGACTCCTCCAAGCCCTTGTCTACATGCATCAATACACACCACAAAATATTTCTCTAGATCTACAACTTTCAATACTGGTGCACTGGTGAGAAGATTCTTCAACTCCTGGAAGCTTCCTTCACACCTTGATGTCCATTTGAACTTTATCCCATTCTTTTGGAAAGAAGTGATGGCATATGCAACTTTCGAGAATAATTTAATGAATCTCCTATAGTATCCTGCAAGTCCCATAAAAGATCTTACATTTGTCACATTTCTTGGAGTAGGCCAATTCATAATGGCTTCAATCTTTTCAGGGTCCACAGATATACCCTCTTCTAAGACAATGTGACCTAAATACTGAATTCTATCTCTATAGAAGTCACACTTGCTCATCTTTGCATACAGTTGATGCTCCTTGAGCAATTGCAATGTCAATCTCAAATGATCTTCATGCTCTTCCTCATTCTTAGAATAAATAAGAATGTCATCAAGGAAAACAAGAAAATTTTTGTCCAAATACCTACTGAAGACACTGTTCATAAGGCACATAAATGTAGCTGGTGCATTTGTGAGACCAAATGGTACTACTACAAACTCATAATGCCCATACCTTGCTATGAAGGTTGTCTTATGAATGTCTTCATCCTTGATTTTCACCTGATGGTAAGTAGACCTCAAGTCAATCTTGGAAAATACCTTTGCTCCTCTCATTTGATCAAAGAGGTCATCAATCCTAGGTAGTGGGTATTTATTCTTCATAGTAACCTTGTTCAATTGTATATAATCAATACACAACTGGAGTGTACCATCTTTCTTCTTTACAAACAGAATTGGTGCTCCCCAAGGAGACACACTCAGCCTGATATAATTCTTCTTGAACTACTCCTGTAGTTGCATCTTCAACTGTAGCATCTCAAGTGTACTCATTCTATAGGGTGTCTTGGACACTGGTGCTACTCCTGGCACAATTTCAATTGTGAAATCAAAATCCCTCTTTGGAGGAAGCCGTGTAATCTCATCATGTAACACATTCTTGAATTCTTCCAACACATGAAATCCCTCCAGCCTAGGAGTTTCATCCTCCATTGCCTCCAAAATATAAGTTGCATACAACTGACAACCTTTCCTATAGGAATTCTTCAACTGCATTGCTGAAACATGCCTCGTATAAATCACCTTTGGAATGCCTCTTACAACTATTGGGTTCCCTTCTTCATCCATGCATTCGAAAGTATTATTGTAATAGTCAAGCTTTACCCTGTGAGATTCTAACCAATCCATTCCAATGAGAACATCATAGGAACCAAGAGGTAGAACATTCAGATCTACACAAGTGACCAACCCATTCATGACCAATGGAAATTTCTCTACCACTTCACTAACCTTTCTCTTAGTTCCAGTGGATAGCTGAACTAACCAAGACTTGCTATGCTTTACTTTCTTAAAAGCACAAATCGTCACTACTTTAGGGGTAATGTAACTATGAGTAGAACCAGGGTCAGTAAAAATAGAAACAGATTGCTCAACAATCTTACCTGCAACTTCAACCACAGTCTATTGGTGATCTTCCTGGAGTTCCTCCAATGCTGCATAAATCCTTGGGATAGCCCTTGCTACTTGACCCACTGTTTCTGCTTCTTGAATGTTGTAATCTAGCCTTGAACTCTCATTCTCGAGTGCACAATTCCTGCACATGTGGGTTCCTCCACATTTTCAACATTGGAGTGGTTCCCTGTTCTGCTGTGGATCTCTTGGTTTTTCTCCCATCACTCTCGCTGGCTACTTCTCAGCCTATGATGGTTGCTTCTACTGATTCCTGAAGTTAGAAGGTTTGAAACCTTTCTTCTTTTGGTCAGAATTCTCATTATTTTTGTCCTTCCATGTCTTGTGAAAATCGAGTTTACCTTTGCTTTGCTCATAGCAATACTTAGCCTTCCTTATTGCTTCTTCAAGAGTTCTAGGTTCATAAAACTCAATTTTGTCTTTGTAATACTGAGGCAATCCACTCAGGAAATGCTGGATCTTCAATTTTTCATCTTTGATGTACCTGACATACCTCAATAGTTCTAGGAAGTTGTTGGCATACTCTTCCATGGTCTGTTGTCCCAATATTAGCTCATGGAATTCTTTAATCTTATCATCATAGTACCTATCAGAGAGGTACTTCTTCTTGAATTGTTTCCACACCATTCTTCTTTCGTTAACCTTCTTTACTTGTCTGTGGTGTTCCCACCATATGGATGCTTTTCTAGTCAAATTGAATATAGATACCCTTGATTTCATATTTTCGAAGTAGTCTTGAACTTGGAAATACTTCCTCATTCCAAGAAGCCAAGCCTCAGCTTCTTGACCAGTCTTGACCTTACCATTAAAAGTAGGAGGCCTTGCCTTTTTGAATTCATCTCGTGAATTGTTCTTGTAAAGTCTCCTCCTCTTATTCATGCGAGATGGAGAGCTTGAATCCCCACTGGGTTTTTCAGAATCAAAAGAACCACTAGTAGGACATTCTGGAGTATTCCTTCTGTCCCTGGAAGCCCCCCTAGAGACATGGGACCTTTTACGGGAATCTCTTGTGACGCTACGCATGCTTCTTTCTGGATTAGCTATATGATGCCTAGAGTTTATCTGTCCCTGGATGTCTGTCAAAATTTGCAGTATGGCTGCATTTATCTGATTTTTATCTTCTTGAGCTTTAAGCATCCTTTCATTGTCTTCTCTACAACTTTGCAAATCCACCCTTAGGCTCCTCATGATGGCTGCAAAATCTGGGGGAGTATCTTGAAATCTTCTCCCATTGGACTCTGTCTCATCATTTCTAACTTTGACACTTTCTCCCATAGCATATTCCTTGAACTCATAGGGGTTTTGTGCATCATTCATGTCATCAATTCTCATCTTGGCCCAACCAAGAACGAATTTTTGAAACTTCTCTATGTGGAATGTTTCCTTTGAAGGTGACTATGATTCTGCAAAATGTGTTAATAAACACAACTGTTAGAGGCATAACAATCTCATGAGTGCATAATTACTCAACTACATTGGAACATCATATATTGACATAATTTTCTTTTCACCACGAACGACGATCTCAGGGGGACGACGGGGGTTAAGGGGGCTTGCCCCCTTGTAGATTCCCTACACCCTCATTTTTTTTTTGTAAATCCTTGATTTTTGTGAAATCTAGCGCATAAGATCGCTGCCATTTTTCACCTTTTCAGAACCTATAAATCCCACTGGAATCCATCTTTTCCACTGAAAAACTCAGATTTTTCCATCCGATCGGATCCCTTCCCAACAAGTCATTTGATGTATCGAGTCACTATTGACAATTTTTCTGACACCTCAGCGGATCCATATTTATTTGTCTTTCAATGCACATCAGATCGATCTTCATCTATCTTTCAACGCACATCAGATCGATCTTCATCTGTCTTCCGATGCACATCGGATCGATCTTCATCTGTCTTCCAATGCACATTGGATCGATCTTCATCTGTCTTCCAACACACATCGGGTCGATCTTCATTTGTCTTTCTACGGATCACCTCACTTCAGGTGAGCCTTACTGACACCTCGGCTCCGCTTCAATGAACGTCTTACGAGATACCTCAGAGAGCTTCACCCGAGAGACATCGAAAAGTTATCCGAGATGCCTCGGAGAGCTTCACCCGAGCGACATCGAAAAAAATTTCCTCATATTTCCTATACTTAGAAAAATTTTGAACTTTTCTTCTCCATTTTCCTTGTCAGCTGGTTCTTGCATTGTTAGCTGATGTATCGGCTCAACCCAGCCGAGACCATTGGTTCCACCCAACCGAGACCTTCAGCTCATCCCAGCCGAGACCTTTAGCAAAATTCAACTTAGAAAATTTTTCAAAATTTTTCTCCCTGCTTTGGTTTCTTTGTTGTATGGACTCATCTTAAGTCATATAACATATCAAATGGACTCATCTTAAGTCATCTGATATTTCCCAAAAAAAAAAATTGAAATTTTGAAATTCTCCCTGTTTTTCACATTTTTCCTCTGCTGGGCAGAGGGTAACCTTTCCTCTGTCACTACTTTTCCTAGCCCATTGAGGCCCATGCTACAATGAAGCTCTGATACCACACTTTCACGTCCCCGCCCCTCTACCGGAGAGAGGAAACGACTACTGCTGCTTCAATACATGAACTAGCCCCATAAATGTAAAATAAAATGCATTGAACTCAAGATACACAGATGCATAAATAATTAACATTCAGCGGAAGCAAATTATGTTTAGTTCAGGAATTCAACACATTTTACATGTTCATCATAATTCACATAAACAAAAAATTTCATGGGTGATTACACAAGAATACTTATCTTTGAATGAAGCTCCCTGCAACCAGCTATGTCGCTACAACCTTCCACCCAACCATAGGCCAATGTGCTCCTTAATCTCTCAGAAACACTGCCACCCCTGACCTGGGCATGATTTTCCCAAGGAAAAGGAAACTACGCAAACTCACACCTATCCAAGGATATGTTAAACTCAGCCAATCCAAAGCTATGTTTGGGTTTATCAGATTATCAGGAAATGGGACCACTGTCTGCTAAGCTAGTGGGCTCATTGAAGAGATAAGGGTGCCTACACCAGAAATAGCTTGACTCCTAAGACATCCACACACACCCAAAACAAGGAATCATTCCCTTCACTGTTGCACAGTTCCTCAGGCCATGAATTCCCTTCGAGTGATATTCAGGGGTTGTAGAGAAGAGATCCATTCCTCTAGCTCTGTCTATGAGGCTCTTGCAAAACACTAGGTTTGTCAAGAAAACTCCTTCCCACTCCTACACAGTCCAAAGACCAATTGCATACACAACAATATACACAATTTCTGGGTTTAGGAAAGCAGTTCGGCCATGAAATTAATTAGCAAGGAGGGTAAGAGAAACCCCTAACAACAATTCAATTTACCAGGGACGTTTTGTCCCTAATGTGGCCAAAAACGAATTCAATAAACCACAATTACAGTGCTGGGCATGGATAAAAACGTCATGGAATATAAAATCAGAGAGGGTAAGTGGTTAAAACATCCCTAGGAGCCAAAATCAATTTCAGTAAATGTTCATTGGCTTCACGTGGGCAAAAACGGCCTCCCCAGACCACAAAAAACGTGAATCTTATTCGCCCATGAATTCTAAGGATGTTTATGGCATTATAGGAAATAAATTATTGGCATAAACTCCCAAAATGAAAATATTCCTTGCCCACTTTCTGAACAACACCAAAAACGGATTTCTGGGCATGTAAGATGAGGAAAATGAGCAAAAACGTGAAGGTAAAAACAACTCCCAAAATTTTCCTGCATGAGCAAATGAAGAACGTGGGTGTATGGGCAAATGGGCATGCCTTTTGGGTGTTTTATTGCCCCAAAAGTCAAAAACAATTTTCCCCAAATTCGAAATTCATGCCCATACTTTTCCCATCCCCATGCAATAACTACTTCAACCAATTTTTGGCAGAATTAAATGATTGGGTGAATGAGAGAAGAAAGGTAGTTGGCTGTTTAATGGGTTATCCCATTGACATTTGGATTTTCTCCATTGGCCCCAAAGGTTAAATATTCCCCCCTCCTTATCCTTAGGAAAATCATGCCCCCATCTCATTATTTGTTGCATAGACATAGATGGTTGGGGTTTTTAATTAAATTGCATATTTACATGATGACAAAATTATATTGTGTCGGCTAGCACAAAATATAACTTCGGCAACGATTTTAATCGCTGAAACATAAAACGATAAATCAATGGTGGGGATTTTGCCGTTAGCTCCACACCACGATTAATTACAATATATACATCATATACATTTTTAATGCAAACGGGGTCAAAACTAGGGTGTTACAGAATTCAATAAATGGGATAGATCATGGATGACCATGGTGTGCATGTGGATCCATCCAAGATCCAATCCATTCATGAATAGCCTACCCGAAGGAATCTCATAGAGCTTTGTAGCTTCCTAGGCCTTACCAAATTCTATCACATATTTTTGTTGGTCATCTCTCATATTTCTTAGCCCCTTATCTAGGTCACCAAAGGTGGATCTAAGGCCAAGTTTGTTTGTTCCAAGTCACTAAAATAAGCATGTGAGATGCTTTCAAATGCAGTATGTAAATACCCCTCCTATAATAAGGAAATGTATTCCATTGTCCAAGCTTGCCTCGAACGGAAGCATTACATTCTCAACAAAGAGACAATCACCCACACTGATCACAAACCCTTGTAGTGCATGAAAACACAAGGGAATCTATAGTATCATCACCAACAAAAAGTGGTCCACATATTCATAGCAATTCCACTTCAACATCAAGTATAATAAGGGAAGCACCAATCAATTTTCTGATTTCCTCATCCAACCTCTAGTGGCAACCTTGACCACGATGCCAAACTATTGTGGCCATGATACCTCTATGTGGTCTCAACTATATGACAATGATCCCGATTTTTCCTCCACATATCGAGCATTATGTGCAAAAACACTAGTTGTGGATTTTCATCTCTAGGAAGGATTGGTATGCCACCTAGGCCATCTTGGTGTTCCTTCAAGTGACAGTGCAAAGATAATTTGGTGAGTGCATTACAATCGGGTGGAAGGGAAATTTGGGAATACAATATGACTGTTACAAAAGTATTTTTATTGGCCAAACCTCTGAAAAGACATCAAACGGTATAGTAGAGAATCCACTACTTGTGTCATCAAAAAATATGCCATTATGAAGCAAGGGTTGTACACCCCTTGACCTACTTCCAATGGGTCTGTGGAGTCCGTATCTATGGGATACATTTCAATACTACCTTCAACCAAGCATGGTAATGATCTTATCATGGATACAAAGGTGAAGGGAACTCGCTAGCAACACGTTCAACTATATTGGGTCATCAAAGTTGGGAAGTTTCTTCACTAAAGAAAGTGGCTCACTAGGAATCAAAATCAACAAAATTTTCCCCATCTGATGCAGGAACTTAATGCAATGGATATTGTTACTACATAATGGGGGAGGATTAGTCCAAATGGGATATCAATGGCCAACCACCTCTTACACTGGCTCCACATATTTATTTTTTGTTTTTGTATCTTTTTATGGTTTTTTGGGTCCTAACCTTTCAAGAGTTTTTTGAGTCCTTAAACGACCTTTCCAATGGGCTATCGAGTGCCCTAAATGGATATCGTATGAAAAAATCATGCCCCCGGTAAGTTGACATATTAATTAACCAACTTGGGGCCCACAAAATTTTAACGATTCATCTCCTAGGGTTAGGATTTTGGATGTTTAGGATTGTTTTTATCATGCTTATGATAAAATGTCCCTTTACTCTCATTTTTCAATCAGCTTGTCATGAATGAGCGTGGTCGTCACATTTCTTCTCATAGATAAAGATACCACCATTCTAGTTGATTTTGTTTTACATTTTGTTCTATTTCAGTCATTTAATAGAAGTTGAGTTTACTATACTATCATTGTGTTCCCTATCATTTATCTGTGCATGTGGTTATATATATTATCTTTCATTTTAGTCTCACATAAATCTAGATTAGTGCGACTTGGGTTCAAATTCAATTGGCTACCACTATAAATCCTAGGCTAGTACCAACAACCCACAAGCCAACAGGCTAAGAGAAACTTATGACTTAACAAGGGTGAACATAGGAATTTTAAGCAATACCCAAAATGGGGGTCCCTCTCAAGGGGTTTCCTACCTCTCTAACCCAATCACAATGGGACAATCTATTACTAAGGATTTAAACTTCAGCGGGGAAAGTGAAAAACTTACTTCTTGGTGATGTAGACATGAACTCAGTCAACTGAAAATTAGGTGCAAAACACAAAAATAGTGGAAAACAATCACACAATAGGAAATGTCAAGAATTATAGATTTATATTAATCTAAATAACTTTACAAAAGTAGAGTTACAATGTAGAGTCAATGCTCTAAGCGACGATTGTCAACAACAACTCAACTCTAAGCGACGATTGTCAACAACAACTCAACTTTGGGAAACAACAACCTTCTCTGATTACTAAAATGGTATTTATATATGTTCTCAGCTTCAAATTCCCACTCAATAATTCTTATAGAAACCTCTTGGTGCTTCATAATGTATCTCCCCTACATTAAATTCTCATCTTCCTTCTATTTCCATATCCTACCACCTAGTGTTCTGCAAAAACTGCCATAACTACACAATAACTGCTCCAGCTACCTTCTTAGTTGCATGTATTGTACTCTGGGAAACTCACTGGCCCCTTTCCTGACATCATTGGTTTTGATCCAACTCCCTCCATTGCATCGATCAACATCATCCTTGACCTTTTATTCCATGTAAGTCATCATGCTTGGCTCAACTATATAGCCTACCTTATGACCCATTCAACCACTTTGGGTTTCCTTCTGTCATTGACCAAAACTAGTCGATATCTCCATAACTATCTCTTATGTTGAATGTATTGGATCTATGTATGTCTATAGATCACACATTCTCTATATGACTTCAATCACCTCAGCTTTGACTAGCCTCCTTGGGCTTTGATGCCCCTGCATCACCTGGTTATTCAAGTTACCATCCCCTGACATCATCATGATCTATTTAATTGTAAGAGTGAACTTATACTTCTAAACATGTATACTTGTTTCAAAATTGGGAATAGTTTTACAGATTCCACACTCATAAATAAGAGAAGTAGATTGTATTTTTCTATAATGGAAAGTTCTAAAATGTTAGTGTAAAATTATTCTCAATCCATATGAAAATATGGCAAAGGGTGGAATGCGATAATTCCAGTATTTACCATGCTTGTGAAGGAATAGAGATAGTTTTACATGTAATAAGGAGTAGGTTCTCCTCGAAACTTGGTTGTATCCAAAAATTTTGGTTATAGTACACCACTTAATTCATAACCTCCCTTTTTAAAGTAGTCATCATTGCTACTATTCACTTTTTGAGATTAGATGTTAATATAAATTGTATCTTGTTAAAAGATTATTCATTGATAGATGTGTGATAATGTCAAATGAGGAAAATGTGTTGAGTTCTAACCGTTGGTTGTGGATCCTGATCTTCCTGATTCTGAGATGTTCATTTGGTCGTGTTTGAATCCCAACACCTGACAGGGGATTTCCCTCCACTATAGTCATTAGGGGGGTCCAAGGGGGTGAGGCGACTATTTTGGGATCCCCTCCCCATGGCGGGGGTTCAGGGGGAACGCCCCCAAAGAGAAATGTTAGGGAAAATTCGTTGTAATATGTTGTAATTCAAGAGTAATTACTTGCTTAATAATGGGTGATTTATGNATGGCGGGTGTTCAGGGGGAACGCCCCCAAAGAGAAATGTTAGGGAAAATTCGTTGTAATATGTTGTAATTCAAGAGTAATTACTTGCTTAATAATGGGTGATTTATGAACCCATTGTATTTTCCCATGGTATTCCCTTTATAAAAGGAAGGAATTATAATATGATTTTGTATTGTATTGTAGCATTGTAAAACAATATCTGTGATTTGTGAGAGAGTGAGGAGGAAGTGCAATGGGTGTGTTGCAGGTTGTATCCCTTCAGTTTGATGGACGGTATGATAATAAAAGGACTAGCAATTTTTTTGTGGGCGTAGCTCATCTTGGGTGAACCAAGTTATATTGTTGTCTCTATTGTAATGTTTTATTTGTTTTAATATTTGCATATTTTCTATTGTTATTGCTCTATGATCCTATTTTCTAACACTAACCACCTTGTTTCATAGTGATGTGGTGACTTAATTAGGCATTTCTGTTAGTGCACAAAACATTAACCATTATAGTTAGAGGTTTCTCACAATACAACTACGTTTTTATTATGTCCACTAATTGAATATTAAACAAATTATAGATGGTATTATAAATAATTGTTAAGTGATTGAAGGCATGTAGTAATTTTTTTTCATGCAAAAAGTATACTCATTTTAGTTGGAGTATTCATATACAACTAAGCACCTCTAATCTTGATATTTCAAAAACAAAAACACAATGTTCAGTGCATAGCTCCTATAATAAAGATTAGAACATGTTATACAATAGTTAATGAGAAAAATCCATGGAGAAACTATACACCTCACCTGAGGGTAATTCATGTTAGATTTCGTTTAATCTTTGAAATAAATCCTTAACATCAAGCGCCACCATACATAGAGGGTCGAATCCAACCAACATTCCTCAAAAAATAGACACACTTAAATTTGTACACTGTTACCCATGTAGGGGATGCCACAAGATTCAAAACGTAGTAGAAAACTAAAGAGTGTTCCCACAAGGGATTCACCTTGTCGACCAATATCTTATCACATTCATTCATAAAGTGGGGGGGGGGGTTAAATGTGAAAAATAAGGTCAATATACTGTATGTATTGGGGGGGGGGGGGGGGGGTTAAGGAGTGGGGTATGGGGGTTTATAGGTATTGGGAGGGTATAAAAAGGGGTATTTGGTAAAAATAAGTAATATATCATAAAAATAAGTTTTTTTAATTGAAAATGTTTATTTGTAGGGGGGATCACAAAATATATTTAGTAGGTATTTATCAATATCTAGTGAAATTAGGGGTATTTTTTAATATCCCATGAACAAAGGCGCTATGGCATAGCTTCACCATGGGGGATTCACCTTGTTGAGCAATATCTTATCACATTCATTCATAAAGGTGGGTTTCTAATTATGAAAAAAAAGGTCAATATATTGTAGGTATTGGGGGCAGGGAATAGGGTAAGGGGGGTTTATAGGAATTGGGGGCGTATAAAAAGGGTTTTCTAGTAAAAATAAGGAATGTAAAAATAGGTTTTTTTAATTGGAAATATGTATTGGGAGGGGAACTCAACAAAATTATTTTTGTAAGTAATTATCAATATCTTGTGAAATTAGAGGTATTCTTTAATATCCAATGAACGAAGGCACTATGACATGGTTTCACTGAGTGAAGACCCCATGAGTTTCACTAATTGAATACCTTTTGAGTCTTCCTTTACCACCAAATATAGGATTGAGTCACTATAAACTATCCATTACTTGATACTAATTCAAATCAAGTGAACCATAGAAATTAGTTGTAATTTACGGTTGTGGGTAGAAAACACCAAAATAAAGGAAAGAGCAACGTCCAATACATTACTAAGCATTGCATAACAACCACCAATCATGACTAAGCTCAAACACCCACCTAAGGAGGCTAACATTCAAACCTAGAGTGGGGGTATTGAGGGAAACCCCAATGTTTCACTATATAGTTGATAGGCCACCCACCATCATCATTTGACCCCAAATATCTCAAGAAAGAACTAGAATGGATTCTTCACCATTGATGAATCATCCAAGGAGATTCAACCTTTGATTTCATTTAGAAACCTGGACTTCTATTCACAGGTGGGGTGGCATGAACTCCATTCAAATAGTAGTAGAGAGTGCTACAAATCTAAAGGAGATAATGACAAAGATAGCATCAGGAATGAAATGAGGATGTAGGGAGTTTTATTGATGGAAGAAAAAGTGGCTAAGGTAAAAATCCTAGTCTCCTTCCTTGTGCCTCTACACTTTTTCCCAAACCTAATCAAAGCCCCATCTTTGCTTCATTAAATGCATGTTATAATTTTAATAAACATGTAACTTACCTATACGATCAAGGGATACAAGGCAAGATTTGTAGCACAAGTCTTCTCATAGAAAGAAGACATAGACTATGAAGATACATCTGTAGCCAATGAGAGTTGACACATATGACATGCAGGCTCATGTGTCCAACTTTAAGAAAGCCTTGTATGAGATCAGAAGGAACCCATGGGATAACACATACATGAGGAGCTTGAAGATCACCTAGAGTGATGAATATCTTAACCTTTTCTACAAGGTTGAATATGAAATCCTGTAGAGGATGACAAGCTCATAGATGGGTGTGAGAAGAATTTTTGAAAAGGTTTAAGTTAGAGGATCTTGGTATCCAGTGACCCTAGATAGATACATAGAATATTAGTAGCAGAGGTAGCTACTTGTGACTCTAGTACATAATGTTTCAATGCATAGAGTACGAAATCCAGAGGGAGAATGATGCTTCACTTCAAAGGGAGTGACTGCATAAGATCATGAGGTTTGACATGATACGACGAGATGGACAGCTTACTCATGGCTCTAGGATTTACTGAGAGTAAAGAAGATTCCAACCTTTGCCTCAAGGTTGAAGGCAGAATACCAGTGATTCTTATGTTATATGTCGATGAATTTTTCATGACAGGAAACGAGGAAATCATTAAGCTTGCATGAAGGAGACTTGCTATCGAGTTCGAGATGAAGGACTTGGATATGATGCACTACTTTCTAGGCATGGAGGTGTGCTAGAATGTGGATGGAATCTCCCTTGGACAAGGGAAGTATGTAGTGGAGATCCTGAAGAGGTTTGGGATGATGGACTACAAGGCGATGGCCAGACCTATGGCATCGAACCTTAAGATATTGAGTGGTGCTTCATCAAAGATGGTTGATGCCACAATACATCATCAGATGATTTGTTCATTGATGTTCCTGATGAATACAATACTAGACACATGATGTGCTATGAACGACCGAAGATAGTTCCTCACAGATCCGATACATGCTCACCTAGTTGCAAAGCATGCAGTGAGGTACCTGAACGGTACAGTTGAGTATGGGCTCAATTATGATATGAATTAGAAGAATAACCTACATCATTATGTTGATTCAGATTGGTAGTGCCACTGAGAAGAAGAGCACCCTGGGTTGCTTCTTCAGTTTGAGATCTAGTATGGGCTACTGGTTTGGCTGGATGCAGTCATGCATGGAACTGAGTATAGCCGAGGAAAAATATGTTGCCACTTTCTCAGCTATTTGTGAGGTAGTATCTTTCTTTTGAAAACTACTATTTGATTTGATTGATATGAATTGCATTTTTATGATGTAGAGAGGAGCAATGAAGCTCCTGTTTGTGATCCAGATCGAGATCTCTTGAAAGAGGGATTTCTAGCATAGTCGATGAAAAAGGTAGTTTGAGCATAACATCTTGGTGAAGCTCGTAGGTTTCTCAGACATAATCATTCCTGTAGGATGTCCTCATATGTAATCAGTCCTTGCAAATCTCGCAGGTTATCCTTGGATGTAATCAGCCCTGATGTGATTTTATACTAGAAATGGCTAGAGTGAAGTTTGAGTACTTCAGAAGGAAGCTTGGTGATTCTTTAGATCGAGGTTCCCTCCAAGGGGAAGTGATACACATGAGCCCTTCCCGAATGGTAGTAGGTGTGTCCTACCATGTTGGTGAATGTGAATGTTGTGTTATGTCTATCTGATTTGTGCTCTGAGATTATCTTAAGAGAAAGTCCTTGCAAAGGCAAGGCCTACATCCAGTATGAAAAAAGGTTGGCTCTGTAGAGGAACCTTTGCAAAGGGCAAGGCCTACATACAACATGAAAAAGGTTTGGCTATGTAGAACTACATTTAGCATGAAAAAGGGATGGCTCTATAGAGGAAGACCTTGCAGAGGTCAAGGCCTACATCTAGAATGAAAAAGGGTTGGCTCTGTAGAACTACATCCAGTGTGAAAAAGGGATGGATCTATAGAGGAAGACCTTGCAGAGGACAAGGCCTACATCCAGCATGAAAATGGGTTGGCTCTGTAGAACTACATCCAACATGAAAAAGGGCTGGCTCTATAGAGGAAGAACTTGCAGAGGGAAAGGCCTATATTCAACATGAAAAAGGCCTAGCTCTGTAGAGGAAGACCTTGCAAAGGGCAAGGCCTACATCCAGCATGAAAATGGATTGCTCTGTAGAACTACATCCAACATAAAAAAGAGTTGGCTCTATAGAGGAATTCCTTGCAGAGGGAAAGGCATAAATATAGCATGAAAAAGGCCTGGCTCTGTAGAACTACATCCAGCATGAAAAAGGGCTAGCTCTATAGAGGAAGACCTTGCATAGGGAAAGGTCTACATCTAGCATGAAAAAGGGCTAGATCTGTAGAACTACATCCATCATGAAAAAGGGATGGCTCTGTAGATGGAGAACTACATCCATGATGAAAAAGAGATGGAACTATGGACTTACAGCCAACATGAAAAGGGGCTGGCTATGTCGATGAAGACCTACATAGAGGTTAGCCCTACATCCAGCATGAAAAAGGGTTGGCTCTGTAGAAATTCCTATGATGAGTAGATTTGAGAGATAGCACCATTTGCACGAGATGCCAGCAAGAGATTTAATGATGATCCAGTGATGAAGAATTATGCAGATGAACTGTGTCAAGAGAATACCTTCCTAGTTAAGAGGGATTTTTTATGTATTTGTAACTTTGGAATGTATCACTTGTATATTTCTAATTGTATTTCAATGTACCTCGACATATATGTTTATTCCTCCGATTATTAGAGTCATTAATATAATAAATTCATGTAAATTCATTAAGGTTAACCCTCCATTGTAAGTCAGGGCAATAGTCCCCACAGTTGAATGGTATTAGGGTTATTAGACTCACCTAGTGAGGTTGGCCCTTTAAGAGTAAAAGTAAAGTGGAAAACAAGTATAAATAGAGAGTGAGACTCTCTATTTGGAACACACACTCACTCAACAGTAGCGCATGAGTGAGAGAGGAGGAGCTCACACAAGTGAGAGAGAGAACAACTGTCAGAGATCATCTTTGGGTCTTTGGGTTTTACTTTTTCATTTGGTGCTCATTCTATCTATGAGGAATTTGCGAGGTTTTCTCATTTATGGTTTCCCCGAGGAAAAATATTTGTGTCTCTTATCTCTTGTGATTATTGTTGTGCATGTTATTATTTCAGATAAGATCCTAGATCATATTGATTAAATAATAAAAATCTAACAGATACCACCAAGAAATTTTGGGATAAGTTATGGAATTTGTATTAATTGAATTCCCTAGTAAACAAAATTTTCCTTTAAAATAAGTTGCAACTCCTGAGGATGAATGACGGTGACTTCGTGGAAAACAATATCAATGCCATTAACACTACGGTAAATAAATTGTTTTCTACTGGTATGAAAATTTATGATGAAGATACATGCATTAGTTTATTGTGTTCTTTGCTAGATTCATGGGATAACCTACTTATAACTTTTGGGAGTAATACAACCACATTAAAGCTTGATATGGTAACATAGTTGTTACCAAAAGATATTTGGAAAATGACCATGGATTTCTAACACACCAATGTTTCCATATTTGTGAGTTCTTTCCTTGTAGCCATAAAGGATACAATTAAGTCTTTAGGGGTAGGTCTAAATATCTAAGACAATATATAAGGAAATGTACTAAAGATAGGAACTATAAGAGAGACTGTAGATTAAAAATAAGGTTAATAAAAGCAAGGGATCTAATGATGCTTCTTCTGTAGAAGGAAAGGCCTCCTCAGAAGAAGGATGGGTTATGTACTTTGCATCTACAAGTACATATTTGTATCATTATGCATGGTTGATTGACTCATGTGCATATTTTCATCTAACTCGTCATGTGGAGTAGTTTTGTGAATATGAAAAGTATAATGGAGGTGATGATTTCTTGGGATATGACATGACAACCAAGATAGTAGGACACGGAAGGGTCCAATTGTGTCTTAAATATGGACGAGTTAGAAACCTTCCAAATGTTCTAGATATTCAAGGTTAGTCTAAAACCAAGATATATGTAAGTGATATGGGTGATGTAAGTGCATAATATTTGAAAATGATACATGGAGTATGGTTTGAGGAGAAGGGTTTTTTATGAGGGGAGTTTGGATTAGAATTCTATACAATTCGTTGGGAAGCACTGCCACTAATGCGTGTGCTTTTATTGTTGTTCCTTTGAATGAAATTGAGATTGAAATACCACTCTTCTTGTAGAGTATATAATGTTATGTAATTCGAGAGTGGGAATTATTAGAGAGACGGAACTTCATTCTTTGCATAGTAAAGGTATGGTTGAAGGTATCCATTATTATTATTTAGATTTGAATTTTTGTTAACTTTGTGTATATGATAAACAAAAACATGTGATATTCCCATCTAGTTCTATAGGGGGGAACTGATCCAAAGGGATCTTGGTGGCCACCAATCTTTTCCACTGGCTCAATTTTTTTTCCAAGTTTGGTAGTTATGATTTCAAGATCAAGGATAAATTTAAGTAGAAGAACAAGCAAGATTTTAGGCATGTTAATCCTCTACAAACTCAAAGCAGGGGTAACCCTGTCTTACAGAACAAAAGGATAGTGTAAGGAAAACCAGCCCTTGGACATCTAATCCAAGCCATGAGAAAATAAAGGTAATAGGAAGACAAATAAGGTCACTATGAAATGGTTCAATTTCTATAATATCCCCTAACACAACATTGAAAAATGTCGCTCAAAGCAATCATTGGTGGTTGAGATCAAAGATTTTTATTCATATTTGGGTTTTGACTCTTATTAGAACCTAGTGTCGTAGTCGTAGACAAAGGGAAATGTACCATTGATGTAGAACCCAACGTCAACATCTCTACCATAAATATCTATCCCAGTGATTCAAAGGATATGAAGGAGGTGACTGCCTCTTCCGCTTACAGATGTGGAACGCCACTACATTCATTATTGATAGAAGAATCCAAAAGAAGCTAATTTCAATAGAGTTCATCAAAAAATTGAAGTTTTGAAAACACCACACCTGCAACCCTACAACATTGGGTGGCTTAGCCAGTAATGAGACATCCATGTAAGTCAATAATGTTTCCTACTTTATGACATCAAGCCATTCAAATATGAGCTAATGTGTGATGTTTACCGACTCGAAGTTTGTTATGTTCTTTTAGGATAACCATATATGTGGAAGCGTCATGTTGTGTATAAAGCTAGACCTCGTAGTGTTATTATTACTTTGGGAAAACAACACTATAGGATACCAGATGAAATTCCCACAATTGTAGTGTCTCTCAATACAACTAAGAACTGTAGGAAGGTAATATCCCATACTAGGAATTTTGTCCTCTTTATGATTTGCTCTTAAGGAGCAAAAAGATCACAAAACATCTACCACTTCCAAAGAGGGTCTCTCTTCACAACAGAAGCAAGTGAACAAGATCATGGAATCACATAGAGACATCTTCACCACACCTACCAAGTTTCAATTACCTTACCAATTCAAGCACCCAATTGATTTGATACCTAGGGCTCATATACCTAATGGGATAGTATATAGGCGTTCCCTCGTGGAAAATGAAGAAATCAAGTGACAAATTCAAGAATTAATCCAAAAGGGGCACATTCGGCTAGGCTCATCACCTTGAGAGAGCCCAATTGTTTTGGTGCAGAATAAAATATGGGACTTGTCAACTTTGTATTAATTATAGTTCTATAAAAAAAACACAGTCCAAAATCGGTATCACATTCCCCAAATCGATGACCTTCTCGACCAAGTCAAGGGTGCCAAGTATTTTACTAAAATTGATCTAAATCTTGGCTATCATCAGGTACCAATTGATCTGACTAGTGTTTGGAAGACTGATTTTAAATATCGAGAAGGCTGCCTTTTTTAGTGGTTGGTCATGCCTTTCTGCTAGACTAATTCTCCATTGACTTTAATTGGGATGATGTATGATATTTTCCATCCATTCACTAGTTAGTTTTTGGTCATATATCTAAATGGCGTCACCATCTAAAATAGAACATGGCCAAAACACCATATTCAACAAGTCCTAAGTGCCTTGCAACAACATAACTTATACACTAATCTAGAGAAGTGCTCATTTGTTATGCAGAGAATTCAATAAATGGGATAGATCATGGATGACCATGGTGTGCATGTGGATCCATCCAAGATCCAATCCACTCATGACTATCTGACCCCGATGAATCTCATAGAGCTTTGTAGCTTCCTAGGCCTTACCAAATTCTATCACATATTTGTGTTGGGCTTTTTTCATATTTCTTAACCCCTTATCTAGGTGACCAAAGGTGGATCTAAGGCCAATTTTGTTTGTTCCAAGCCACTACAATAAGCGTTTGAGGGGATGAATCAATTCCTATGTTCGAAACCCATCCTTACCTTACAAAATCTGCAACAACCCCTTGAAATTGAGATAGATGCTTCAGACTATGTTGTTAGCATAGTTATCACTCAGCATAGCCATCTAGTGACATATCATAGTGATATTCTTTCAAATTCAGTATGTAAATACCCCTCCTATGACAAGGAAATGTATTCCATTGTCCAAGTTTTACTCCAACGGAAGCATTACATTCTCGACAAAGAGACAATCACCCACACTGATCACAAGCCCTTGTAGTGTATGAAAACACAAGGGAATCTATAGTATGATCACCAACAAAAAGTGGTCCACAACAATTCCTCTTCAACATCAAGTATAATAAGGGAAGCACCAATCAATTTTCTGATTTCCTAATCCAACCTCTAGTGGCAACCTTAACCACGATGCTAAACTATTGTGGCCATGATACCTCTATGTGGTCTCAACTATATGACAATGATCCCAAGTTTTCTTCCACATATCAAGCATTATGTGCAAAAACACCAGTGGTGGATTTTCATCTCTAGGAAGGATTGGTATGCCACCTAGGCCATCTTGGTGTTCCTTCAAGCAAGAGTGCGAAGATAATTTGGTGAGTGCATTACAATTGGGTGGAAGCGAACTTTGGGAATACAATAGAAGTATTATAGAATTATTTTTATTGGCCAAATCTCTGAAAATACATCAAAAGGTATATTAGAGCATGCAATGCTTGTGTCATAAAAAAATATGCCATTAAGAAGCAAGGGTTGTACACCCCTTGACCTACTTCCAATGGGTCTTGGGAGTCCATATCTATGCGATACATTTAAATACTACCTTCAACCAATCATGGTAATGATCATATCATGGATACATAGGTGAAGGGAACTCGCTAGCAACACATTCAACTCTATCGGGTCATCAAAGTTGGGAAGTTTCTTCACTAAGGAAAGTGGCTCACTAGGAAACAAAATCAACAAAATTTTCCCCATCTGATGCAGGAACTTAACATAATGGATATTGTTACTACCTAATGCAAGAGGACTAGTCCATATGGGATATCAATGGCCACCCACCTATTACACTCACTCTAAATGTTTTTTTTTTCATTTTGGTATCTTTTTTATCCCTTTTGTGGTCCTAACCTTTTAGATCCTTTTTTAGGCCTGAATGAACTTTCCAATGGGCTATCGAGTGCCCTAAATGGAGATCATATGAAAAAATCATGCCCCCAGTAAGTTGACATATTTATTTACCACTTCGGGGCCCACAAACTTTTAACGATTCATCTCCTAGGGTTAGTATTTTGGATGTTTAGGATTCTTTTCTTCATGCTTATGATTAAATGGCCCTTTAACCTCATTTTTTAATCAACTTGTCATGAATGAGCATGGTCATCACATTTCTTCTCATTGATAAAGATACCACCATTCTAGTTGATTTTATTTTACATTTTGTTCTATTTCATTCATTTAATAGAAGTTGAGTTTACTATACTATCAATGTGTTCCCTATCATTTATCTGTGCATGTGGTTGTATATATGCTCTTCCATTTTAGTCTCACATAAATCTAGATCAGTGAGACTCGGGTTCAAATTCAATTGGCTACCACTATAAATCCTAGGCTAGTACCAACAACCCACAAGCCAACACCTAAGAGAAACTTATGACTTAACAAGGGTGAACATAGGAATTTTAAGAAATACCCAAAATGGGGATCCCATTCAAGGGGTTTCCTATCTCTCTAGCCTGATCAAAATGGGACAATCTATTATTAAGGATTTAAACTTCGGTGGGGAAAGTGAAAAACTTACTTCTTGGTGATGTAGACATGACCTTAGTCAACTGCAAATTAGGTGCAAAACATAAAAATAGTGGACAACAATCACACAATAGGAAATGTAAAGAATTATGGATTTATATTAATCTAAATCACTTTACAAAAGTAGAGTTACAATGCAGATTCAATGCTCTGTTCATTCGTCACTCTAAGTGACAATTGTCAACAACAACTCAACTTTGGGGAACAACAAACCTTCTCTGATTACTAAACAAGTATTTATAGATGTTCTCAGGTTCAAATTCCCGCTGAATATTTTTTATGGAAACCTCTCGGTGCTTCCTAATGTAGCTCCCTTGCATTAAATTCTCATCTTCATTCTATTTCCATATCCTACCACCTAGTGTTCTGCAAAAACTTCCATAACTACACAATAATTGCTCCAGCTACATCCTTAGTTGCATGTATTGTACTCTGGTCAACTCGTTGTCCCCTTTCCTAACATCATTGGTTTTGAACCAACTCCTTCCATTGCATCGGTCAACATCATCCTTGATCTTTTATGCCATGTTAGTCATCATGCTCGACTCAACTATATCACCTGCCTTATGACCCATTCAACCACTTTGGTTTTCCTTCTACCATTGACCAAAACTATTCAGTATCTCCACAACTACCTCTTCTATCCAATATATTGGCTCTATGTATGTATGTAGATCGTACATTCTCAAGATGACTTTAATCACCTCATCTTTGACTAGCCTCCTTGGGCTTTAATGCCCCTGCATCACCTAGTTATTCAAGTTACTATCCCCTGACATCATCATGCTCTATTTAATTGTAAGAGTGAACTTATACTTCTAAACATGCATACTTGTTTCAAAATTGGGAATAGTTTTACAGATTCCACACTCGTAAATAGGAAAAGTAGAATGTATTTTTCTATAACGGAAAAGTTCTAAAGTGTTAGTGTAAAATTATTCTCGATTCATATGAAAATATGGAAAAGAGTGGAATGCGATAATTCCACTCTTTACCATGCTTGTGAAGGAATAGAGATAGTTTTACAACATGTAATAAGGAGTAGGTTCTACTCAAAACTTGGTTGTATCCAAAACTCTTGGTTATAGTACACCACTGTTGTAATCTCATAGATCACATAAGGTTACCAATAATACACACTAAAACATATATAAAACATAGACAAGAGATAAGAACAAATAGGTGAATTAACAGATTATATTATACGAATGAGTCCATACAACACAGAGAGCTGAACTGAGATCTCATCTGGCTCAACAGCCTAATATATATGATTACAAAACAGTTATAAAATAACTACCTGTCGGTTCGGTGAACCGACGCGACCTTAGGTGGCTGACCTAATCTCTAGTTTAGTCGGTCGACCGACTTAGTCAGTCGACCGACTTAGTCGGCTAATCGACTAAGTCGGCTCATCGAATAAGTTGACTATCCTTCAAGTCGACTTATCAACTTACTCCTTCTACATCTCCCCCACGAACAAAACGTTTCTTCATCCCGAAGAAATAGGGAGGTACAAAATTCTTCCTGGCTGGTCTCAATAGTTATTGTGGTGGGTTGTGAAGTCTGATGGTCATTCTTTTCTGTACAAATACTTCTACAATGGCTAGGGCTGTTACTGCAAGGTGATGTTGGAAATTTGTCCAACTCTGCAAAAATTTTTGGATGTCGATGGTGAGTGTGGTCAAGTCTGATAAGATCGACATCTTCTCTAAAATGGAGACTTCAACTATCCTCCCCATGTCGGGACCCATAAACTGGTCCTTCTCCTCTGCAGTCTCGACAAGTTGTTTCATCTACAGGTAGATGATGTCAACTTTCTCCAAGTTAGGGAGAGCTTGTTGCACCCACTGATGTGCTTCCCTTTCTAGTCTCTGCAATTTGGCAGTTTCAAGCACTATTTGTTCTTCTATTGTCGTTCTGAGTGCTTCCTCAGTGGTTTTCCTGCTTTCTAATGCCTAAATCCCTTTTCAAGTCTGTCGAGTCTGCTGATAGACTTGCCCATAGTAATTAGGCCAGTCTCTCAGTATTTCTTCAGTAACGACAGACTCCTCCATATGATCTTGCAGCACTTTACAGGCTTCAGAAAAGGAAGCGTGTTGTGCCATTAGGAGTCGGGCAGTTTCTTCCTTTTGTTCCTCCTTTGTTTCCTTAATGTGAGCTTGGAGTGCTGACACCATGCCCTCAAATAGCTCATACGCCCTTTTGAGTGGTTTGTCTGTGTCAACCTCTACGGGGCCCGGCATGATGGACTGGACCAGATTCTTGCATTTGTGGAGGAACTTGACCTGTTCTACGTTCTAGTCATCAAGTTCCTTACATCTTTGCTCACTTCTCATTTTTGCTTCACCTGCTAAGGTCTTCAGAATTTGTCCTAGCTCTAGGTCAGTTAGGGAAGTCGCATCCTTTAATTTGATGTGGACCCTTGACGGTTGTCCATTATGCTCCTTCTTTTGTTTCTCCTTCCTCTTCTTATGCTTTTCTTTTTCTGATTCTATCGACACCTATGTACCTGCAACAGTCGAGTCGGGATTTTTGGTTTGTGGGATAGTGGTTGATGGTTTCTCTATTTGGGGAGGTGGGATGACTACCACTTCTGGTTGTTGGGATGTAGCTGGTTGTGGTGGGCCTTTCTCTAAGTCGGGTGGTGGTGGTGGTGGTGGTGGTGGTGGTGGTGGTGTTGGCGAAAGGTCGAGGGTGATTGGTTTGGGGGGAGTGTGGGTGAGTGGTGGAAAGTCGGGGCGAGGAGGCGAGTCTAAGTCAGAGAACATTTGGTTAATTTGGCGGGCTATGTCATCCTCATTTTCTTCTCCTCCAGTCAGGGCAGTGGCTAGTGGGTCGGCTTGAGGTACGATTGGGGTGATAGTTGAGGTCCAATGTGCAACCACTTCAACTTCCTTGTCAGGATTTCTCTCGAAATTCGACGTGATGGTTGCAAAGGTTTTGGACTAGGATTTGGGTCCTGGTTGGTATCCACCGACTGTGAAGAGAGGTACTTTTGTCGATATATTCTGGGCCGACATAAATAACTCAGGCAGTTTCTCAATGAATGCCTGCAAATCTCTGTCTTTGTCGAACTTTGCCTTTACCTCTTTCGACATCACACTTTTGCATAAGTCGAGGGGGCTTATTGATTGCGGTGCCGGTACTTGTTCCTCGGTTATTTTCTTTGGTGATGGGGGTGGAGGAATAGACACCATATTGACAACATTTTCAGGCGTTGTCGTAGTCTTAGCTTTCTTTGGTCGACCCGCTTGTGCTCCTGCCTCGACGAATATTTGGAACTGGTTTTCAACCGGCACTTTATTTGTTGTGGTATCCTCTATTATGTCGAGGGCCATGGCTGCTAGTTCCTCCTCGTCTTCTGATGAGTCTACAAGGATAAGCTTGCGCTTAACTTTACCTTGTTGTTGTTGTTGTGTCTTGATATTTTTCCTAGTTGCTGCTATCTCCTTTGACAATTTTCTAATGATGCCTTTTGTGACAGCATACTCAGGGTTTTCTGGCTCTGTCTCCCCCCTTGGCTCCTGGGTCGGGACAAGACTTTCTACAGCCGGAGGAATTACCTGCTGCTGTGGATGTGGCTCTGTGGTCTGGGGATCTTCCCTCTTTGCAGTCGAAGGTTTGATGGTTATTTAAAGTCGACCGGTGTGCTCGATCGGTGTCTCCTCCGACACAAAGGTGCTTATATAGAGGTTGAGCTCATAGTCTTCCTCTTTTTCCTGGTCTGTGAGTGGCTCCTTAATCAAGAAGTTGATCTGCTTTGCTACTGCTGGTATTGGTATTTTGGTTTTGGCCTATCGAGACAGCTCCCGAAAGATCTAGTCGACTGATGGGTGGTAGTCGAGGGCTTTAGCGTTTGAGTCGTCGCCCTGTATATACCACACCGAGGTATGGTCTAGTTCGAGCTGGATGTGGGAGTTGGTCGGTAGACTTCTTTGGATGTTTTGAGGCACCCTCCATCTAGTCGTGCGGACTTTGAGCTGTTGAAGCCAGTTCTCCAATAGTATTTTCCCGTGCTCAAGATCCTACAAGGTTCCTCTTTGGGAGAATGGCTTAAATCTCCACATGTGGAACCTCGACGGTTCCTGAAAGAATGGACTCCCCTCTGGGCAGATATGGTACATGACTATCCATAAGATTAGGGAGGGGAACTTGATGATTCCCCTCGTTTCTTGGCATCTTTCGTATATGGTTTTGACCATGTCGACAACATATTCATCCCATCTATATGCCCTTCCTTCTGTCGCGATGGTGTTGACAGCTTCTAGCATGTCCAATTTAAGGTCGATGCCTCGACTTGACAGGGTGAGTGTTACTGCAATTATTTTGGCCACAATATGTGGCATTCGGGTTGTGATTTGGCTAATCATCAACCCCTTGAATTTCTTACTCGAAGATGACCTAGTGATCTCTTCGACTAGTCCTTCTTTGATACCGAGTGGTACTGGGTTTCCTTCATTGGAGAGACCAGTCATCTTGGAGATGACTTTGCCAGAGATGTCGACTGATTGGTCAAAGTAGAACCGTCCATTGTGGTACCGGCTGATGATGAATTTTACAGTAGTTTCCTTCGTGCCACCAAAGCTGGCCATGAGTGGTGCATTGACATAGCCAAAGATAGTGTTGGGTTTGATTTTCTCTGTGGCTTGAGTGGCCTTTTTGTTGACATAGGCCCATTCTTTCATTTCGGCCCATAGTTTTTGCCATGATCCTTCCTGTACCTTGGCGTTTTTAATGTTTTTCAACCTACGAACTAAAGGTGTATCTACAACCTGTAGTTCCTTGGCTTTGGTCGAGGCTCTAGTTTCTTTGGGGGCCATTGTGTCGGTTTGGTGGTCGATTTCACTAAGGGGTTCTCGGCGTTTAGTCGATTGGATGCTCTGATGCTCTCTCTGTATGGATTGCGGTGAATGATCCTTTGGCGATCCAGTATTTATAGGCGATGTTGTGGATGTGTGCGTCGATGGGTGTATTAATGGAAGATGTGATTTTCCAGCTAGAATACTTGAGTGTGTGTCAATGGTGATTTGCTTTCGGCGCTCGATGTCATGAATGCGCAATGGGACTATCGAGGTCGTCAGTCGATGTTGGTTATGAGAATGGTCGATGGAAGTGGTCGGTCGATGAAAATGGTCGATGGTGTTATGTCGATGGGCATGATGTCGATTGTCGAAATGGTAATTTCCCGTCATAGCTTTCTGTATGTATGGTATTTTTTTGGCTTTTGAATTTTTAAGTTTTTATGGCTTTTGGTTGACGATTATGGTCGTTATATGATTTTTTTTTTGGTAGCGTTTTAGTCGGGCTCCATTAACGAGCTTTCGAAATACTATGCCCTGTAATGTCCTTAGTCAGAATGATCCATTGGGATGTATCTCTTCTACAACGTAAGGTCCCATCCATTCTGTGTGGAGCTTTTTAGGTTTTCCTTTTACTCGACTATTGTATAGTAAAGCAAGGTCTCCGACCGACAAGTTTTTTTTTTTGATGTTTTGGTCATGCCATGCTTTCTGTTGTTGTTTCTGGATTTATTGATGTTGTATTACCATTAGTCGGTGTTCTTCAAGTTCACTTAGTTGCAATANTTTTGATGTTTTGGTCATGCCATGCTTTCTGTTGTTGTTTCTGGATTTATTGATGTTGTATTACCATTAGTCGGTGTTCTTCAAGTTCACTTAGTTGCAATAGTCGGTCCTTTCTTCCTTGTTCGACATCGACATGTAGTATTTCTGCGATGATAGGTGTCTGTTGTCGAAAGTGTAGTGGAACTACTGCTTCTTGTCCATAGACTAGTCAAAAAGGAGTTTGGTCGATCAATCATTTATATGTTGTTCTGTATTCCCATAATACTACATGTATTTTCTCATCCTAGTCATCCGTATTAGCATTACATATTTTGGTTAGTCCTCTTGTTAATGTTTTATTAAATGCTTCAATTGCTCCATTCGACTAAGGATGGTATGATGTGCTCCGATGATGGTCGATTTGGAACTGGTTGGTTAGGGTTTTGATAGTTCTGTTGATGAATTGTGTTCCCTAGTCGCTAATCAGGGTTAGTGGAAATCCAAATCTAGTGATGATATTCTCATAGATAAACTTAGTAGCTATCTCACTAGAACATGTGTCAACTGGTTCGGCTTCTTCCCATTTAGTTACCACTAGTACAAAAGCACGGATTTTTCCATGGAGGTTTTCCACGTTTCTTACTTTTTGGTGTAAAATCCGATGTAACAGGAATGAGGCGTCGCTGTATCCATGCCTAGCTATCATTGTATCCACGCCTGGACTCTTAGACGTCTCTGTATCCACGCCTAAACTCTTGGATGTCGCTGTATCCATGCCTAACCGTCTCTATAGCGACGACACCTTCTTTTGTTGACTTTTTACATTGGTCAAGGCCAATAGAGTAATAAAAAACATGAATGAGGGGTGTGGCTAATAGTTAATGATCGGATGGTATATACATGATTTTAGTTAGTTATTGGGAAATAATTAGTATGAAGGCTATCTTTTTGGCATAGAAAATGAAAATTGTGATAGTTATTTTGTGTAGTGGTGATAAGAATCCCTGTAGTATATAATCTAGCCATAACAAGTTTAAATCACATGAAGAGCTTAGGTTTGAATATCTATTATAATTTTTTATTTATCTATTTATGGAAAAGTTTAACTAGTTCAAAGGGGATACCACGAATTCAATAAATATCTAAATATAGCCATGAGTAAAGTCACAAGCTTACGGATGATCATGCTTCTCATTTTTTAGACTTGTGGAGTTAAAGGAGGTGTTGCTTCAATAAGCTCTTTCATGAGGAATTTCCTACCTCCACAATTGCACACCGACTATAGGACATTATTTTTTGACATTAAAAATTATTGGAATCCTTTTGTTGTCAAACAACAAGAAAAAAACCTAGAAATGAAAAATATATATTTGCAAGCATTATGACCACATAAATTTTCAAATTGAAGCAAATAAACTACACAAACAAGACAACACAAAATAATGTACTTTTATTGACTTATCATATTACTAGATTATACAATGTACCACCATGGACAATTATAGAGACTTAAGACGTTTCTAAGATACACAAATATACATCCAATGAATATCCCCATATAATTACCGATCCTTTTGCAATTTTCTATCCCTTTTTTAGTAACATGTTACCAATCATGATTGTGAAAACTTCATATAAATAGATCTTAATTTGAATATGTAATTAAAAAAAAATAGGTTTGCACCATTAGTTTTAATATTGTATTTCAAAACTCTTCATACAACTTGATAGTCTTTTAATAGTCATTGGGCATAGGAATATCCATGGATATCAACACACTTTCACAGTCAGTGCCCATTCTTCTGTTGCATCATGTTCCATTGATTGAACATCTCCAAGTGTGGTTATAATATTAGAGTGTTCTCTATGCAACTCTTAATTTATTTAGGTTTAGTTTCATTTAGAAAGAGCCGGTACTTGATTTTACGAACACTCTCATGAGGTGCCACCCTACAATGATTCATTGTCAATATGGGATTCTATGGGACCACCTTAAATGGATTAATAGAGAATACCTTAGATTCCAAATGCAACAAAACCATAAGTTTCATACCCCTGTCAAACTTCATTGCACTTATTTAGATTTGCTTGAGGTCGAACTCATGAGCCCATAGACTAGTCCTGCAAAGATGAAATGAGCAAAATTTTTAGAAAATATGAGGATCACATTAAGAAAATGTTGACTAACGAAAACTAGTACAATTTGGATCCATTGTGCATCAAATTAGAGACATTTCCAAATCCAACCAAGTACAGAAGAATGGCATTTAAATCTCTAATGCTCATAATCATGGGGAAGACAAGAGGGGCTAGGAAAAAACTTTAAATTAACTTTTAGAGGTGGATTTGAACAATAGACTTTGGAAAATACTGCTACAATTCCAAGAATCTCTATCTTTTTATGTTTAAGAAAGTAGATGCCATTGTGCACAAAATTTTGTTTCTAAAACTATGAACTGCAAATATTTCAAATATAATATAGACAAAATATTAACCTGA
>LPNX010282584.1:66771-87763 GCA_001517045.1 Pseudotsuga menziesii
TTGATACAAATTAGAAATTTATATTTAGGGGATCATAATGTGTAGGCTACCATTTTTCCTTCCCCACACAAATTGCAACCACGTCCAATCATTTCTTAATTAAATCATATGGTCACACCTACGAATAATGGATGGATACCAAATACAAGCCCTCCTTTTGTCAATATTGTTAATTGGGGGTTTAATGTATTTAAAATTATGTTTTGGCAGTATGTGATGGTGCAGCTGAAAGGGTCAGTAGTGATTTCATTTGGGGGTACTCAGGAACCGGCAGCGTATGGGGAATTGGTGTCCATTGGAGGGTTGGGGTCCGATACCAACAAGAAGCTCAGCGCAGCCATTTCCACCACACTGGAGAGCAAAGTCAATGTACCCAAGTCACGCTTCTACATCAAGTTCTATGATTTCAAGGTTGGTTCTCAGTTCCTCAGTTTGTTCTGTTTATGTGAAAATGGCTTCCCAATTGAACCATCATCTGCCCCTGTGGTGTTGATATTCTGAATTTGTTTTGCACTTTCTGTTGTGGCACGGGAATGGGGACAGGCACATTCATTCATATAAAATGTTCAGTGCTTGCATGGTTTACACCAGTAGTGTCATCCTTTGTCTTCTAGACCATCACAGGCAAGCGATTATAGGACTGCTTGATTATTAGCACACTAGAGCACCGCGCAATTTTTTCTTTTTTGAAGATTGAGGTCATTTAGGGTTTTGGGCTAACCACAATACAGTGAAATCCAAAAACAAACATCTCAATATTGAACCACTGTGAAAACTTGCATTCACAAATTTGTTATGCTAATCCACAACACATAGAAATTCAGAAACAGACATCTCAATGAAGAACCACTGTGAAAACCTGCATTCACAAATTGTATTGCTCTGTTTCTAGTTAATTTTCTGTTGAATATTGACTTGACATGTTCATTACCCTGACTGGTTTCATTTTGAACAAACTCAACATTGAAGTAACGGTTGCTTGACATATGTTGATGCTAGTGAAATGCATGGCAAATTTCTTAATCTAACCCGGTGTTGAGCGATTGAGAGAACGTGTGGAGTCGACATGCATTGGGGAACCCTAGCATTGAATCTGTCTGAGCATTTCGATTTCATCTGCAAATTAAATCGTTTAGCAACCCTTATGGAGGATAAACTATGCGATCTGTAAGTTGAATGCCTTAATCATTGTTAACACGAATCTGTTCTTCCCATTATTTTTACCAAATCGTTGGAGGTTTGTTGGTTAATAGTGTAGAGATGAAGTATTTAATCTTGTGGTTGCCAGTATAGCCATGAATATTCAGTTCTGGATGAAGCAATAAAACTGCTGATGATATGCATTTAGATATCCATTCATGATTGAAGCCCAGTCTAGTTAGAAATTAGAACACAGAGTTTAAATCGTTTACACAAACTACAGGAAGAAGGAGACCATCTTGTGAAGGGAAATTTCCTCCCATATTAGACACCCTGGGGTCTATGAGAGGTTTCATCTTGTAATAAGTATTGCTTAATATCGCTCCTGTTGATGGATCCATCTCTGTCTAGGTTTTTTTCTTTTGCTTTGCCCCACAGTACGGTAAAAAGACCTGTGATGATAAAAATTGATCCCAATAAACTGCAGATGAAGCAAAGTTGTTAACAAACTGTCAAATGGCATCCAACTTCAAATGATAAATATAAAAGGGAAAGATATTCCTGTTGACCTTCCGAGATAAAATTTTATGTGAAGGATGGCATGTTCCAAGATTGCAATCATTATTGTTGTTGTGGGGTGAAACAATGCAACAAAGATTGGTCCCTTTATACGGATACAGTAGATCTGTACAAAGTATCCAAAACTGGTACATAATCCCTGTACCAGAGTGAACACGATTTAAAACTTGGCATTTATCAGGCTTTCAACAAATGGAACTGGAAAATATGTTTAAGCAATAACTACAATGACTAGACTCTCACAGAGAAGAGAATGCTGAGAAGCCCAATGTCCCACTTTAACCTCCAAGCAGACTCACCTTTGGCTCAAAGATTAAAGCCACAAAAAATGACAGCACTGTTCCTTGGAATAACATGATTGCTGTTAATGAGAGTTGAGCTGGATATTTACTCAGCACTGGAGCCTATAATCAAAACAATATAAAATTTGTCAATGATAATATGTTATATTTTCACTCTCCTCTGTGGTGTTTTTTCTATATATCTATGTACATATGTTCAAGGGAGGGATAAACACCTAAAAAGTAACCCAGACAGACAGAAATAAACAGCCCACAAACACCATTATGGCCCTGAACATCCATGTGCTGAGTATATGCCCATTAGGCTTTGCGAGGACTACAGGGCCCTTGTAGAAGATCATAATCATTGCACCACCAACTCATTCAAGGTTTATATCTTTCCTTAATTGGCCAACTCAAAATAAAAACATAATGTTGTAACCTGCTTTGACTTGTCATAACCTGCTTGAAGCAGCAAATTTAGTGAAAACAGTGCATCATCTTCGCATTCTTTTCCATCAAGAACAAAAAGCACAACTTTTCACAGTGACCCGACATGCATGCTCAAAAGGGATGCAATATTTTCAGCAAAACGCTTGATTTCCCATCCTTCAATACACAAAAAACTAACTGCTCACAAAGTGTGAGTAATGAAGTATCTTTAGATGTCTGCTCTATCCAAAATGTGTCCTCTCTTGAAGAACTTTGTGTTCTACAATACCCCAGTTATGAACCCCACTAACGTCAATCAGTTGCTGAAAGAGATCAGCCATTCCATGCTCTTCTATGACTCCCTCATTCACATTTATAACACTTTGTACCACATGATATACCCATGATTATAAATAGCCTGTTCCTGTGGGAAGCTAAAAAGTTCCTCCTTGTGTAATATGTATTAACTTATTTCTTATATTGAACATCAACCAGGATGGGAAGGTTGTAGAGTGGAGAATCATGTTCCGAAGAATCAACATCAGTCTTGAAATTAGCAAAGACCAACATATTAATTCTTGCACATGATCTAGGAACTAGGAATCAAAATCATCAAAGAATTATTAACAAATTACTCATGAATTGGCAATAATCGGAACCAAATAAGTTTCCTCTCTGTATATTTTATAAACAATAATGGGTTACAATTTCCATGCTGAGCAATGGCTTAACTCCATGAAGAATTCGAATACCTAAGGGACAATTCGAATTCAATGAGTGAGTCTAGCTTAACTGACTCTTTTCCATGCAATCTCACTCAGTTAACCACTTGACTAAAACCCTAATTGACTCACCAAACCCTAACTGAAGTTGGAGTGCAATAAATGACTGAATATCAACTGAAGGATATCAAACACATGTCATCGCAATCCAACCATCAAGTGCTAGTCCTGCATGACTCCAATGAACCCTCATGAAGTTAACTGAAGCTGAACTAACCATCAAAAGTTGGTGGAGGCGCCTTGTTGACTCCAGTTCATTAAATAATAATAAATAATCATTAAATAATATATTTAATAAATGGAGGCACCTTAACTCACTGTAACTGACTAGTTGAACTGATTGTAACCACCAGTTAGCAATTAGGTGCATTAATATCACTTAGATCACCCCCGGAGTGCTCCAGTTAGCCTCCTTGACTATAGGAGAAGACTAAGTTAGCATCCTTGACTGTAGGAAGGCATGGGTGTGACTGGATGATAGCAATTAATGCTCCACTAATGTCAATTAAACTTAGGGTAGTGGTTTAACTAGGCCAATTTGACCGAAAGAATGTGTATGATGGTAGATGTCTCCAACACCCCCCCTTAAGCTATACTTACGAAGAGTTAGAGAACATAGATGCATAAAATTCTAGGGACCTGCCAACAAAGGCCATAGGTCACCCTATACAATAAAGTAACTTCTTAATATAACCAAGGAAATGGGGAAAACCTCATGGGAAAAATACCCCCCCCCCTCAAACTATGCAGTAAATCATGAATTGGTTCTTCTATGCAGCATCATCCTGGGAATGTGCATGTGAACCTCTAAATCCAAAATAAATGAATATGTCTGGAGGAATCCTCCACTTTGGAAGAATAACAATGCACTCAACTGAATCAGAAATATAAACAGCTGCACGGTGAAAACTGGACCAATGTAGAGCAACTGAAATCATCTGAAGAGAGAGAAAAGGTTCTTTAGGATTCAAACCATGTGTGGAAAAATCAATAAAATGATATGTTGCAGCCCTGAACAGCAAAATATGATTGGTAAAATCAGCCCCAAATCTTAGGAGCAAGTGTCCAAGTGGATGCAGAATGTCTTCCTCTTTACTAGTTCTGTGAGGAGATGAGCTTGTGACCAAACGTAGAGAATCCCTGGGACTCTGGAGAGTGAATTATTGAGCTCCATAATCTGATATAGCTTCAAAAATATCTAATTATTCAAAAACTAAAATATCAGCAACCTCATAAGAGTAAACTAACACCAAATCCCCATCAGTAAATTTGAAGAAGAATTGCGGTACTTGATTTTTCACACCAGAATTGGTGAGAGCAGCTACAAGCATGGATGAAATCTCTTGGATTTTAAAATATGAACCAAATAATATCAGATCAGAATGTAAATCAGATCTAAATAAGTTCACAACAGATACAAAACTATGAAATGAAATCAAATCCCCAGCAGCAGTTTTGTAGGAGACTTGTGGTACTTGTTTCTTCGCACCATTGATGAGAACAGCTACAAGCAGTACTGAAGGTTTATGAACCTAAAATTTTGAACCAATAAATATCAGATCATATCCAAATAAGATCATTTCATATCCAATAAGGTTCATTTCAGATCCAAAATTATGGTCAACCGAGACGGTAGATGCACAGTTTTCTTCTTCTTCAAAATTCTGAATTTTGGTGCATGCAATCCTGCAGGAATTTGCTGGAAGATCTAGATCATGGGAAGTGAATGTGCCACTCTTATAATCTGATATTTCTTCCAAAATATCCAATTTTTTACATATTTTCACACCAGCAGCAACATTAGAGGGACAAAAATCAAATTTCTCTTCACTTTCGGAAGCAATTACTAGTAAATTTTGCACAGAATTCAAAGGAAAATCACCGGTGAATGTTTGCATGGAAGTGCAGTAGTATTTTTCTTCAATATCAGAGATTTGAATGTCTTCTTCTGTTTCAGCAATATGAGAAGATGAGATATCAGAGATTTCATGAACTTCCAGATCATCAAGAGAAGGAGTCACTTCATGGAGACTTTCTTCAATTCGAATCAAATGTGTAGAAGATTCTGCTTCATCTTGATCTTGAACAACTTCATCAGAGAGAGTAGAGTCAAGTTCGATGAGCCTCTTTAGGAGGTGGAACTAGTGGAGGAGAAAACTGCTGAAATTCCTTTTTATTCCACTGAATATTTGGATGATGAAATTGGGGATGATGACCCTAATTTGGATCCTATGATTTCTAATATAAGTGTGCAGCAAACATCAGATACTGAATCAGAACCTGAAGTGCAAAATCATCTTCCTACATGGGCCTGACAGACACTCTCCTCCACCGGAGACAACATTGGAAATACGGATCATCCAAGGAGAACCCGGTCTGATTTCCAAAGAGCGGGTATTGCACTCTGTTTCTTTGATACCATATTAATTCTTGCACATGATCTAGGAACTAGAAATCAAAATCATCAAAGAATTATTAACAAATACTCATGAATTGGAAAATAACTCGAACCAAAATAGGTTTGCTCTCTGTCTATTTTATAAACAATAATGGGTTATAATTTCCATGCTGAGCAATGGCTTAACTCCATGAAGAATTCAAATACCTAAGGGACAATTCAAATTCAATGAGTGAGTCTAGCTTAACTGACTCTTTTCCATGCAATCTCACTCAGTTAACCACTTGACTAAAACCCTAATTGACTCACCAAACCGTAACTGAACTCGGAGTGCAATAAATGACTGAATCTCAACTGAAGGAGATCAAACACATGTCATAGCAATCCAACCATCAAGTGCTAGTCCTGCATGACTCCAATGAACCTTGATGAAGTTAACTAAAGCTGAACTGACCATCAGAAGTTGGTGGAGGTGCCTTGTTGACTCCAGTTCATTAAATAATAATAAATAATCATTAAATAATATATTTAATGAATGGAGGCGCCTTAACTGACTGTAACTGACTGTTTGAACTGATTGTAACCACCAGTTAGCAATTCGGTGCATTAATATCACTCATATCACCCCCGGAGTGCTCTAGTTAGCCTCCTTGACTATAGGAAGGTGTGGGTGTGACTCGATGATGGCAATTAATGATCCACTAATGTCAATTAAACTTAGGATAGTTGTTTAACTAGGCCAATTTGACCGAAAGAGTGTGTATTATGGTAGATGTCTCCAACACAACATTGGTAGCCATGGTAAATAGATTTCATTATGGCAGTGTGGCGCACTCCCTTTTAGTAGGGGTGACAGTAAAAGTATAAGAAACTAAAGAGGATGAGGTTTATGAAAGAGGTATTTCCATCCTAAGAAACATCAAGAAACTTGTGGAGACTAAATGGGAAAACTTAGTAATTTTCCCCAAAAGTAACGCATAAAACCCAAGCTAGCGGGGTATTTGCCACCTTCGGAGATCCTTAACAAGGAGATTTCCTGAGGCATGGAATCCACATGAAAGAGAGGATGGTAAGTCCTTTCCTTTAGTGGCATCGATTCAGGAGGGAGGGGTAAGAGGATCTTCTCCTGCGCTGGTTAAAATGAAAAGGAGGCTTCGAGAGAGGGGGGGGAAGTAGGTTATGTATAGCTCTCGTGGGGAAATGCAAAATCCAATAGGGATGACTATCGATTGGGTTATGCACAGGGTGGAAAAGATGCGTATTTAGGATGGTTGCATCCTTATGCTGGGAATGCGTTGATCTGATATTCATAGGCTTAAGGTATGCGACTTCTTCCAAGTTTTATCCATCAAATATTTTAACTTGTTAGGGTATGGGGAAGTGGGTTTTAAGCCTAGTCGCATGTGAATCTTATGATTTTTAGACTCAAGACTAATTGTGTGCGATCTCATTGAAAATTATATCCACCATAAATGGTGACCTGTTAGACCTGAGTATATATATGTTTAGCCTTAAGGATTGCAAAGGATATCTCAATCCACTTTTCTTAGTTGATCTCAGTTGTTTTTGTTTGTGATCTGTGTTACTGTGTCGGATCCAAGGCATGTTGTGTCTTCTTGGTATAGATCTAGAATTATACACCTTGTAGGATATCAAATTTTTGTTTAAATATACTTGTTACAGCCTCATTATTTGCGATTCCAAAACTAATCCAAAATGACGTACATTGTAGTTTCTAACCTGTACGATTTAAAACCTTTGCATTTTATTTTTAGAGTCAATATTTAATCTGTGAATGTATGTCTGTGATGGTATCATTTTTTGGCTGTGCAGTTAGTTCCCTCATCCTTAATAGAACCTAGAAATGGCATCTCTGCCAAGTGTTGGTCTTTTTAATAGATTGTAGATGTGGGGAGCAGTTCATCTTCCAGATCTGCGGTCTGTTCTTCCTCCATGACTACAGTAAACTAAATCACATTTCCTCCCGACTCCTTTTGGATGTATAAAAGAGGTGATTCTGCCTTTGGTTGTTATCGTTTTAATAGATTCAACCCTTTTGCCTAGTTATTTTTATGTGATTCACCTAGCTAAACCATAACATAGTGTTGAAGAATGAAGCTTATTTTGTTATATAAACAGACAAAGCTAATAGCTTTATTTCATGTGCATGAAACGATCATGACATTATCCACAAATTAGAAGACTGCATTTTGGGAATTCGACGATTTGCATTAAAGGTCACGGTTTAAGGAGATAATTAACATAGGGAGAGATTAGGAAAGAAGGGACATAAGGGTTTTTTTTTAATATTTTATTCTTTTAAAAAGGTAATAAAGTAAACCAATAGAAAAAGGGGTTTAATTGTATCAGGACCATAGGGTAAATATTGGAAAACGTGGATAATGGGTATGAAGGGAAATAAGAAACTACTAGCACGACTACGATTATTTGTGTTGAGAGAAATATGTAAACTACAAGCTAAGACTGTTGGCTATCCGTACTTAGCTACCCATTACAAAATATAAATTTGAGCTATCCCATAGCTACTGTTTCCTAGTTAAAAAATCATGAATACCAAACTATATATGTATAAGTGGGTGGTGGAATGTATGTTGCTTAAAAAAGTTATATGAACCAATAATTTAGTTGTTAAGCTAAAATGAAAGGCATAACGGATTGTTCTCAATTAAGAAATGATTTATTATGTTGAGTGGAAGGTGAGGTCCTAAGAGAGTATAAAGAAAAGTAAAGCTTGTTTAGAATAAATATGGAAAAAATGGTAGTTAGACTAGACGACGCTAAACAATAAGCACATAAAAAGATTTCTTAATTACTAAAGTTTTATGTAAGTATCATGATGGATATAGATACATTATTTGGCCTCACAGTTAAGGAATTCTTTTATGGAACACCGAAGTTAGCTAAAACTCAATATATGCATATGTCGTCATTGAAGACGAATCTAATAGGTTACAAATTTTACGGTATAACTATACATCATTGGTGATTTAAAAAGGTGGGGCATGCTTACCCACATATTATCTAGAGGTACTTCTAGGGTACATAGATATCGAAAGATAATGTAAAGGTTATGTTTGTTTAGATGGGAAACTGTGAAAAGAAAAAGATAATGCATTAATTATTATGTGGGTTGTATACTTTCATATGTTGTTTTGTAATAGAAAAAGGTGACTAATTTTTTTTGGACGTAACCCCAAGTGTCGGGTGAACAACGTACATTGGTGTCTCTCCTATGTTTGCATCTTGTACATCTTATCTTCCCTTTTTACGGTGTGATTTATTTTGGTATTTGTTTATGCAGGTTAGTGTCTTATATGTTATAAATGATGATGTTGATAGAATAAATGATTATGCATGAAACATGAGGAGAGGTACTGGACCTAAAGTTTCCTGTGAATTTACATAAAGTGCATGTCCGTATAAAAATGGGAATATCTTCTACAATGAGTGTACATCCTCTTTCTTTATGTAGGAATTTAAGACTTCATTTGGACACACTAAAATACAATGCCATGCAAACATTGAATCTAATGATTTGGTTGATAGAGGTAGGATATGGATATGAAAGAAGATGTACCTCTTATTCATTAGTTAGAAATAAATGATAAGTAGTCCTCTATTGACATTCAAGATATTTATGTCAAATTTAAATGCATTGCACATATGATGTATAGATCACACAATTTATGTTATTATTAAGATTTGCATTGGTAGCACAAATGGCGGTGTATTATGTAAAGCCTTCATTGGCAAACTATAATCTAAAAGCACTGTCAAAAGATGATAATGCATAAAAGAATCCGCCATGGATTGTGGATTTTTTTTATAATTGTATGGTTCAAGAATAAATCACAAGGATGCATGTATATCTTGATAAGTAAATTTGGATTCTAAAAAAACGCTTTGAGAGTAGTAATTTCTTTTGAAGGTATAAGTGTCACTTGATTGGGAATTAATATTAGGGTTGTTACATACATGTCATATAGTATATGCCAAAGAAAGAAAGAAATTATATTAATGGCCCCTAATTATTGAGAAATGGTCAATGGGATCTTATCAAGAGTTTGTTTTGGTATTTATAAACTATTCTAAATTTTCTACAGGGAGATATGAACCTGACTCTGTGTTAACATGGTAAAAAAGTATGACATTTTGTGGGCCTTATTCGGTCTGCTGAATTCTGAATAGGATATGTATTTCTACTTTCTTCATATTAATTTCAATGAGGTTGGAATCACTTGAACATCCTGGAATTATTAATGGTAATGTTAAAAATTCAAGTCAAATGACAGAAAAAGAAGGATAAAGGAGAATGCCAACATATGGTTTACGAATTTAATACTTTCAATAATTACTTCCAACAACAATTAAAGTTGGGGGGTGGTGGGGGGTGTCTGAAAAGAAAACATGAATAATAGAAAGAATGAACTATTTTTTGTTGTTGCAATTTTTGTACTAAGAGAAACAAGGTTTATCCTAAATCCTAGTAGGGATGAGACATGTCATGCTTTTAGTTTAAAAACGAAAATGAAACAAAGGTTGAAGTCTACACAACCATAAATTATAGGAGATGTTGAAATGGAAGGGTAGCAATGACTTTGAGTTTCATGAGTATGCTAATGCATCCTTCCAAAAATTTACACCATTATTAAAACGCTATATATGAAAAGTAACTAATGTTAAAGATAGAGTTGTGAGGAAAATGCGGTCACATGATTGTGAAAACTAAATACAATATAACAACGTGACTAGTAATTGTATAAGCAAAGGTAATAGTGGTAGATGTTGATAATGTTGCATCCTAAGTCCACTCGTCTTGTTTCATGTGATTTCTATTATATAATAAATTGAAAATAATTAGTAACTTGATGAAGTGATGGAATGCCCCTTCAGAATCTCTTAATGGAAAAATCGTTAGTCATTAGAGGAAATTTGGGGTCTAAAATGGGCCTTATAAGAAAATGTGCCAAAATAAGTTTTTGTGAGTTGGAATTCAAGAACCAATAGAATTTCAATAAAATAAGTCAACCATAATGGTTGAATTCACATATTTGTCATTAAAAAAACTACTTTTTTTGTTCGTATTTTTGACATATCGCATTGTGTTTTTACTCAAATTTCAATCAGGAGAGCTCGTTGCATTCGGTTTCTCATCTTCATTAGAGGAATTTTGGGGTCTAAAATGGGCCTCCTAAGGAAAATAATAAAATAATAGTTAAAATAATAAAATAATATTGATTAATTTTGGAGGAAGAAAGAAAAAAGCTACTTTTTGTGTTCGTATTTTCGACATATCTCCTTGTGTTTTTACTCAAATTTCGATCGGGAGAGCTCATTGCATGTGGAATTTGATTCCGCATCCAACGAGCTCTCCCGGTCGAAATTTGAGTAAAAACACATGGAGATATGTCGAAAATACGAACACAAAAAGTAGCTTTTTTCTTCATTCCTCCAAAATTAATCAATATTATTTTATTATTTTAACTATTATTTTATTATTTTCCTTAGGAGGGCCATTTTAGACCCCAAAATTCCTCTAATGAAGATGAGAAACCCTTAAACTTCATCTACCTCCTTGTGGCCTTATCAATTGTGGAAACCAGTATGATGCATTTCCTAGTTTACATCTTACTAATTTTTAGATTATAAATAATGTACACAATATAAATTGTCTTTGTTGGTTTTCATTGTTAAAATATTCACTATATCATATATTATCCACATAGTAGGCATCTTCTTTTAGTAACCATTCATGGGTTTTCCTCTTACCATCCGATTGCTAAAAAACTCACATCATCAATGGATAACAACATTTATGTAGCAACACACACAGCCTCAATTGGATTCTACAACTATTTCTTAAACAAATCCCTTATTCTTTGTCCATATAAAGTTTAAATTATTAGGTATGCATCAATACATTATGTTATTCTCTAAGACCCTTTTGCGAACCACTATAATAGATCACGTAATTGTTTAGGATATTTTGTTGCTTGAGCATGACGAATTTTTGTGCTTATTGGTGTGTTTGGAAAAATAAATTGGATTTTAAGCATTATTGTATTTGTATATTATTGTCTTTTATTAGAATTATAAATGATGAAATTTGTGTTAATAATTCTCCTCTTCCTAATTCTTAAAGGGTGTTATCTCACTAGATGAGCGTCTGCTTTACAAGCATAGGTTGGTGGTTCGATTCCTCCATCATTAGAAGAAATTTGGGGTCTAAAACGGGCCAACAATAAGTTCTTATGAATTGGAATTCAAGAACCAATAGAATTCCAATAAAATGAGTCAACCATAATGGTTGAATTGACATATTTGTCATAAAAAAACTAATTTTTTTGCTCGTATTTTTGACATATCTCCCTTTGTTTTTACTCAAATTTCGATCAAGAGAGCTCGTTGGATGCAGAATTTGATTCTGCATCCAATGAGTACCCACACTGCATTCTTTTGAGAGACCCCTCTACCCCAAAAACAAGAAATACCTAAAAAATGTGATGACGGAGTTCATAAAAAATACTCAGTGCGGGTACTCATTGGATGCAGAATCAAATTCCACATCCAACAAGCTCTCTCGATCGAAATTTGAGTAAAAAAACAAGGAGATATGTCGAAAATAAAAACACAAAAAGTAGTTTTTTTTTCCTCCAAAATTAATAAATATTATTTTATTATTTTCCTTAGGAGGCCCATTTTAGACCTCAAAATTACTCTAATGGCCCTAATGATATTGCAATGTATTTCTAAAGGTAAAAATTTTAGTAGTGCAAGATGGATGCAATATTAGATGCAACACTAAATGAAAAACAGGATGTAAAATTGGATGTCACACCAAAGAAGAAAGTGGATGCAAAATTTGACCTTATGTAAGAAGCAAATGGGGACACAAAAATGGATGTCGCACTAAACAGAAAATTGGGTGCAAAAAGAGACTCAACACTAAACACAATTAATGACTCAAAACTAGATGCAATACTAGGTCCAAAACTAGACGCAACAGTAGATGCAAAAGTGGATCCTAACTAGACGTAAAATTAGACATTAAATTGAGCACAAAATATGGTGTATTGATGGAGATAAAACTAGGCATAACACTAGGTGAAGAACTGGAAGAAACACTTGGCGCAAAAAAAAACTTAAAACGAGACACAATATTAGATGCAAGATGGGACAAAACATTGGATGTAAGACTAGACGTAATATTGAATGCAAGATGGGATGCAATGTTCGACACAAAATGAGATGCAATATTAGATACAAACATGGATGCAAAAACTAGGTGCAACATTGGGTGCAACATTGGGCTCAAACATAGATGCAAAAAAAGGCATCAACCAGGATGCAACACTAGGTGCAAACCTAGATACAAAATACGGCGTAAAACGAGATGAAACATTAGGCAGAAACATGGATACAAAAAAATATGTAAAACAATATACAAAATTAGATGCAAATGGGGATGCAACATTATAAGTAAAATTGGATGCAAAACTAGACACAATATTGGGCTGAAAATTGGATGCAAACCTAGATGCAACGTTAGATGCAGAATTGGGCACATCATTTTATGCAGAACATGGTGCAAAATTGGGTGCAACACTGGATGGAAAATTAGGAGAAAAATACGATGCAACATTGGATGCAAAACTGAGTGTGAGATTGGGTGCAAATAAGGATATAACAAAGGATGCAAAAAAAGATGCAATAGAAGTTGCAAAATTGGGCACAAATAAAGGTGTAACAAAATATGTAAAAAATGGATGTTAAAAAGGACGAAAAAAAAGATGCAATAGATGCCATTTTACGAAATTGTACAATAGTGCCAGGTTTAGCGCCGGATTGTTCACCACAACTGGGAAAAAATTACACTAAAATCCGACGCTAAATTCAATGATAAATCCAGTTTTTGTTTGTAGTGGCTACTAATGTTGTATGTATCCATCTAGGGTCATTGGATACCAAGATCCTCTTTCTTGAACTTTGTTGAAAATTTCCTCTTACACCCATTTGTGAGCTTGCCGTCCTCTATAGGATCCCATCTTCAACCTTGTAGCAAAGTTTAAGATATTCATCACTCCAAATGATATTTAAGCTCCTCATGTAACTAGATGTGCTATCCCATGGGTGCCTTCTCATCTCATACAAGGCCTTATTTAATTTTCACACATGATTCTGCATGTCATGTGTCTCAACTCCAAGTGAATACTCTATGTAAACTTCCTCCTTCATTACACCAATTAAGAATGTTGTCTTGATATCCAACTGGTGTATCTCCCATCTCATACCTATACAAATGGATCTATTGAAGTGTACCTCGCAACTGGTGCAAATGTCTCCTTGTAGTATATGCCTTCTTTGCATGAGAAGCCTCGTGCCATGACTCTTTCCTTGTATCCCTCGGTGGTGCCATCTGTTGCATCATATATTGTATATATATATGGAATACACTATGGAATTCCCTTCAGGTCTCAGAACCACATCCTAAACATCATTCATCTTGAGAAATTTGTACACTTTGATCATAGTCTCCCTTCCTTTATTATTGGCTACTTCTTCGTAACTGGAAGGATCTACATCAATGATGTCGTCATTAGAGGAAATTTGGGGTCTAAAATGGGCCTTATAAGAAAACACGCCAACAATAATTTCTTGTGAGTTGGAATTCAAGAACCAATAGAATCCCAATAAAATGAGTCAACCATAATGGTTGATTGACTTATTTGTCATTAAAAAAAACTACTTTTTTTGTTCGTATTTTCAACATATCTCCCTCTGTTTTTATTCAAATTTCGATCAGGAGAGCTTGTTAGATTTGGAATTTGATTCTTCATCCAACAAGTACCCACATTACATACTTTTGATGGACCCTTCTACCCCAAAAATAAGAAATAGCTAAAAAATGTGACGATGATGTCATCATCACATTTTCAGGTATTTCTTGTTTTTGGGGTAGCAGGTTCTGTCAAAAGTATGCTGTGGGTACTCATTGGATGAAGAATAAAATTACACATCCAACGAGCTCTCTCAATCGAAATTTGAGTAAAAACACAGGGAGATATGTCAAAAATACAAAGACAAAAGGTAGTTCTTTTCTTTTTTCCTCCAAAATTAATAAACATTATTCTATTATTTTAACTATTATTTTATTTTTTTCCTTAGGAGGCCTATTTTGGACCTTAAAAATCCTCTAATTTCAACAGTTTCACATAAATGGAGTGTGTCTAAGGCCTCTTACTTTCTTTGGAAGTCTCTTCATGTTATTCTTCATATTAGATGATTTCTCCTACCTAAGATGGTCTTCATCTGTCAAGGAGGACCTACCTTTCTATTTATGTTCTTCTGAAGTTCTTTATTTCACCACAGTGTCTTTGACCTGGGAAGCTTCAAGTTCCTCTTTTGAACTATTATTACTTGTACTACAAAATGATATACACTTCAAGTTTAGTTACATGATTAGAAACATCTCATAATTTCCAAAACATAGTGAAAAAAATATGTCACATAGCCATGCAACTATTTGTTGGCTCAAACCTCAACCAACAAAACCCAATCGGTATGGGTCCCACTCTATAGACACTCAACTCGTCACGATATCCCTAAGCATCGACCAAGATAGGTTTTACCCTATGCAACAACATCCACAAAGCAGATGAAGTCTCACCCGATATGTTCAACAAAGGGCTGACGGAACCATGTTTCCGCAGAAAAGAAGAGGACTATGGGAATCAACAATTCATTTGTCTATCTATAAGATCTAATTGTTCTCATAACCATTCATCATTTAGATCACATCATTCATTTATCAGAGGAATAACCATACTGTCGCATAACAGATCTACGAAGATAACATCATTCATAAGTAGTAAACATTGCATCATAGATCCATGTTGCACTTACTCATCATTAGATTGCAGAAACAAAACAAAAGGAAGAAAATGATAATAGTATTTCGTGTTGGAGACATCTACCATCATACACACTCTTTCAGTCAAATTGGCCTAGTTAAACCACTATCCTAAGTTTAATTGACATCAAGGAGCATTAATTACCATCATCCCAGTCACTCCCACGCCTACCTATAGTCAAGGAGGCTAACTTAGCCTTTCCTACAGTCAAGGAAGCTAACTGGAGCACTCCAAGGGTGATCTGTGTGACATTAATGCACCTAATTGCTAACTGGGGGTTACTTTCAGTTCAACCAATCAGTTACAGTCAGTTAAGGCGCCTCCATGCATTGAATATATTATTTAATCATTATTTATTGATTATTTTATTAGTATTTAATGAACTGGAGCTAACAAGGCGCCTTCACCAACTTCTGATGGTTAGTTCAGCTTCAGTTAACCTCATCAGGGTTTATTGGAGTCATGCAGTACTAGCACTTGATGGTTGGTTGCTATGACATGTGTTTGATCTCCTTCAGTTGAGATTAAGTCATTTATTCCACTCCAACTTCAGTTAGGGATTGGTGAGTCAATTAGGGTTTTTGACAAGTGGTTAACTGAGTGGTATTGCATGGCAAAGAGTCAGTTAAGCTAGACTCATGCATCGGAATTCGAATTGTCCCTTAGGTATTCAAATTCTTCATTGAGTTAAGCTATGGCTCATGCATGGAAATTGTAACCCTTTATTGTTTATAAAAGATACAGAGAGGAAACCTATTTTGGTTCCAATTATTGCTAATTCATGAGTATTTGTCAATTATTCTTTGATGATTTTGATTCCTTGTTCCTAGATCATGTGCAAGAATTAATATGGTATCAGATCTTACAGTGGCACGAAGATAAATATCTCAAGAACAAGCCATGAAATGTGAGAAATAGTTCAATTTCTTTATTTTTCCCTTTATGTTTTGATTTTCAGGTTTCTATAGGTGAAGCATTCACTACAAGCAAATATAGATGGCCTCCTCAGCAACCTCCTCCTTACCTATGTTGACTCCATACAATTTCCACACATGTAAACTCAGAGTGGAGCATCAGCTAAAAGGCAAAGGACTCCATAGAGTCACCATGGACACTGAACCGGATCCTAGATCTGCCATAGAAAAATCAAGATTCTTCAACAAAAAGGATGAAGCCTTCGGTTTCTTATGCCTCTCTATTTCCGATGATCTTCTCTTCCATCTTACAGATATGAATATACCGAAAGAAATATGGGACAAATTGGAATCACTATATGGAAAGCATGATGACATGAGAGTTTATCAACTCGAAAATGAACTCATGTCTCTCCAACCTTCCAATTTCGAGACTCTGAATGATTTCTTTACAAAGTTCAAGAATATAGTTTTTCTCTTGAAGCAATGCAAAGTGGAGAAGGAAGATGATCAGCTCATCCTAGCCATCCTCTCTAAACTCGGGGCTTATTATTCAGTTTTTGTTTCTACATTCCGTGCAGGGAAGCTCACAACTCCCAAATGGAATATTCCTACACTCGATGCCTTCATTGAGTCCCTAACTAGTGAACATGACAAGCTTGTCCAGATGGGGATCATCCGATCTTCCCATGACCAAGCCCTCCATGTCATGTGGACAGTCAGTAAATAATAGTAATAATAATGAAAAATAAAACATAGTCTCGGGGCATTACACCTTTTTCATACTAGATTTAGTCCTCTATAGAGCCAACCCTTTTTCATGTTGGATGTATCATCATAGAGCCAACGCTTTTCCATTTTGGATTTGGAATAAACATAGAGCCAGTCCTTTCTCATACTGGATTTGTCATCACAGAGCCATTCCTTTTTCATATTGGATGTGGCATGTGAACTACCTCCATAATTTGCCAAAAATATGCATTTTTATTTTTTGTCTTACTTGGTCACATGTTGGAAAGAATGTAATTTGATTCACGGTTTTTATTTCTAGAGTATATAGAAATAAAAGCCTTTCAAGTGAAAAAAAAAACCATAAACAACAGATTGGTACACAGGGCTGATAACGTCACTTACACAGCTTCGGCTGACCACTCTTCTTTTGATAACAGGTGCTTCAGTTGAGCTTGGCACCACACACTCATAAGGGCCAATATTTCTGAAGGCAAGTACCCTCGACAAAACACAAGGGTTCGAAGCTTAACAAGCGAAAATACAAGGGACTAACAAGTTCCATGCAAAAGCTCGCCCCAAGAAAAGGGTTGCAAGCCACCTACTTACGGTAAGGGGTTTTAACCCGAAGTCCAAAATGCGGTGTTCTTTTTAATGAAAGCATCGGACCTTACGGTCCTTAACCAAATTTTTTGATTTTAAAAAAAATAAAACATCACAGCAGGTGTTAAGGCGGTCGCAGGGTTCTCGAGATGAGTTCCACGCTGTCATGGGCCACGCGGATGGCTGAAAAAATCTTCCACGTGGAAGTGGGATGACAAGACTGGTAGCGCGTACACTAACACAGTATGCGTTGAGTTGACGCCTTGGCAAGGTACACATGATTTTATTAAACTCTTTAAGGAAGCAGTACATCCATCTCTTGAAGGGATGAAAAGCCTCCTCGAAGGCTTTGTCAATTCATTTAACTGCTCAGCGCTTGCGGGACTGGTGCAAAGTTTACTCTGGGTTTATTCAGAAGGGGGAAGCAGCACAGGATCTCATAGCCTGGACCCGATTGTCTCAGGTAAGCTGGTTTATTTATAGCTGCGTTTCTAGAATTCTTTTTGCCTGCACTTTCTCCTTAAAGGGGTTTTAACCCTGGTAAATTTTTCGCAGGTAAATGGAGCGGGAAAAGGGGTAGCGTGAGTAGTGGTAGTCCCAGTAAGTGTTGTTATCAACCTTCAGGGCGGGGTCTGTTGGGCCGTGGTTCGTCCATCAGAGGGGGGGGGGGTTTCTTCTTCGGACTGCTGGTAAGGGATGAGGTCTCGGGTTTTCTGGGAATGCATGGCACCCAAGCCACGTTGTGGAAGACTTGATTAAGATAACGCCTCCTTCACTAGTAAGGCTGGAGGCTTGCAAATAGTTGTGAGCCTTCCTTACTGCAACACGGCCCCTTTTACTTAACGGCCTTAAGCCGAGGACCGAGGTTTGGCCATCAAAGAACTCTCTGTTTTTAAATTTAATCTATGTAAAAGAACGGACTGTTTATTATTATTTAATTCCTATCTTTTTAATGGATGTTAGTGCTGTATAAGATGACCCAAGGGTATCGCTGCCTCCACTGCTGTTTACTGTAAAGGAAATGATTTTTATCGTAATACTTAATTTTTATGCTGTGGCTAAGTTTTTAATTAGCCACCGAAACTCCTATCAGGTCGCCCTGGTAGATGGGTCCAAACCCTACCCTGCTTCATGCTTTTAAAGGGTTGTTTGTCTGTAAATCGAGGGTAGCCTTAACCTTAAGGGATCCTGTTTATGCCTGGTGCCAATAAGGGAAAACCCAACGAGTTACATTATTATAGATTGGGCACTAAGTCGATTGCAGATGATTTCCCTACGATTTATATCATTTGAAACGAAGGTATTCATGATAGAAAACAATTATAATGGAGTGGTAATGATTTCAAATAAAAAGAAATGATCCCTTCTATCTACTTGCAGTCGGTAGTTTTTAAACTGTTTCCATGCGATGCTTTGTTAAACTCTTTCCTTTCCACGATCCTTTTAAATTTAGTGGTGGTCATTTTGTTGTTTAATTCCTTTGCTCTAAATTTCGGCTTTATGCTTAAAGAAAACGTTATGAAATTAAGGCATAAGTATTGGCGGCCTTAGATGAAGAGCGGCTAGGGCTTTTGGCCATTTTAAATTCTATATAAACTATAAGGGTTCCTTTTCACAGTCGGACATTTACTTAGATCGCGCTCAGAGTTACCTCATACATACTAGGTTTTTCAAAGGTCAAGTTCAGAATCGCATGTTTTACAAGTTTAAACTTCGACGCATCTAAAAAGTCCCCTTGTTTTTTTTTTTAGGTAAAAGGTAAGGCCAACGATTTGGGCTGCCTCTATTGATGGCCGGTAGGAGGCACTACCATACTGAAAAATTCAGATTTATTACCAGCTTTTCTAGTTTTAGCTTTTCCTTTCCTACGATTTCTAAATTTGTTAACAAAAAAAAATTGCCCGGTTGCACTTGGCCTTTGGTGCCTGGTCTAAACCCAACGTCCCCCAGGAGACAATAAAAGAGATAAGATTCGGTAAAACAAAACCCAACCAAACAGAATACACATAAATCTACATAGTCGCTCGCATCAAGATTTTTATTGCTCTCTTTACATATAAAATAATTTTATTCTAGTATCACCAGGGTTAGCTCTCTTATACATAACATGACATATAAAAAGAATAAACATTTACAACTTTCTTCTAAGTAACATGATATAGAACAAACATTTACAGCTTTTTCCTACCTAACAGAATATAACATCAACTCTTTTATACATAACAGGATATATAAAAAGAATAAACATTTACAACTTTCTTCTAAGTAACAGGATATAGAACAAACATTTACAGCTTTTTCCTACATAACAAAATATAAGATCAGCTCTCTTATACATAACAGGATATATAAAAAGAATAAACATTTACAACTTTCTTCTAAGTAACAGGATATAGAACAAACATTTACAACTTTTTCCTACATAACAGAATATAAGATCAACGCTTACTCATTAGATAGAACAAACAATTTCTTCACTCATACACCAAACCTATGGATCTGCTGCACCGACTACAGTGGAAGCAGCCACATTCCTCCCAGCTGTAGACTAGGTTCAACTCCCTTGCCTTCTAGTCACCCCCGAGCCAAACCTCCCAGAAGACAGTCGGGACCCCCAACTCCAGGACTCGAAAAATTTGATCATGCATAGGCGATCTTGCCCACAGCAGGCACTCTCTGTAGATTCCTCTTGCCCAGAATACTCAACAGTGTCTTGCCTAAACCGTATGCTCTGTTTTTCTTTGCCTAGGTCTTTGTACCATTAGCCCTCTCCCCTTCCTTCCCAGAATTCCCAGGGCTTAATGGTAATCCCCCTTTTTCTAGGGATGTGTCTGTGCTGCTTTTTCTACACATATGACACTTCATTAATCAGTCCCTGGAGTTAGTTGGTCCCTGTCCACACTGTCTTCTGCAGGTTTCCTCTTTTAACCTGGCTGCTTCCACTATACTCGCCACATGCAATTTATAATAAATAAATGTCAAAACTCTCAAGGTATTCATTACATCAGTCCTCCCGGAATCATTGGATTGGTCATTAACAGCCACATCTTATTATGCTAAAATTGAAATTAAAAATAATACCATTCAAATAGGAAATTGTCCGGGGGTATTACATCCACACCCCCTTATTTTAAACACTGTCCTCAGTGTTCTCCATTTATTGGTTCAGCAAACAAACTTGGGTATTTTATTCGCATTACGT
>LPNX010282584.1:88020-123584 GCA_001517045.1 Pseudotsuga menziesii
TATGCTACAGGCCTGATTCTCTCTAGGGCTTGGAAGGGTCCGCAAAATCTTGGAGCCAATTTCTTGCAGCACCCCAATTTTAGGGAACTCTTCTTAGGTTTGACCCGTAGGTACACATGATTGCCTACACAATATTCCTTGTACTTTCTTTTTGATCAACGTAATGCTTTTGCCATTCTTGGGCTGCTTTCAGGTTCTTCTGTACCTCACGAACTGTTTGCTCCATCTCCTGTAATAGTTCAGGCCCAATTAGCACGCAATCCACAGGATTATCCCAACTGACAGGGGTATTACACTTCCTCCCGTATAGTATTTCGAATGGACTCAGTTTTGCTGAGGCCTGATAACCATTATTATAGGCGAACTCTACCAGGTGCAGGTAGTTTTCCCACTGAGTGGGTCTTTTCATGACGTACATCCTTAACATGTTTTCGATGGTCTGATTAGTACGTTCTGTTTGCCCATCTGTCTCCGGATGATAGCTGGTGCTAAAGTTAATCCGGGTTTCTAAACCTGCAAATAAGGATTTCCAGAAGTTGGATGTAAACTTCAAATCCTTGTCTGATATTACCATTTTTGGTACGCCATGTAGTTAGAATATCTCTTTTAGGAATATCTCAGCGATTTCAGCTTCCTTATGTGTGGATTTTACTGGAATAAAATGAGCAGATTTGCTTAATTTGTCCACCACCACCATGATAGAGTCATGTTGTTTCTGTGTTTTTGGCAGACCAGTGATGAAATATAAGGATATGATCTCCCATTTCCACTGGGGTATTAGCAGAGGCTGCAACAATCTGGCTGGATGTCCATATTTTGTCTTAACTTGCTGGCACTCAATGCATTTGGACAGATATTCAATTACATCAGTTTTTAAACTGAGCCAAAAGAACTGCTTCCTCAGGGAAGTTACCATCTTTTGGTACCTTGGATGGCCTACAAAAGGAGGTTTGTGCATTTCATTCATGATGAACAATTTGACTTCTAACATATTAGGTATGTACAACCTACCTTTAAACCAAATAAAACCTTTTTCGTCAATCTTAAAAGCTTCCCTGTCCAGTTTTATCTCGGGGTTCTGTATCTTACTAAGTAACTCAATATAGTTACCGTCATGAGTACTTGCTGCCTTGACCCTGTCCAAGAGGTCACCCTTGGGATGACTCGAAGTTAACTTACTGATAACATGAGTCCTTCAACTCAAGGCATCCGCAACCTTGTTTTCCTCACCTTTTATGTGCTTTACCTCGAAGTCGAACTCACTAAGGAAGGCCAACCACCTTGCTTGTCGTGCATTTAGTCTAGACTGTGTGAACAAATTTTTCACACATGTGTTATCTGTTAGTAGCAGGAATTTCCTTCTGAGCAGGTAGTGCCGCCACATTTTCAGCGCGTGCACCACGGCGGCCAGTTCTAAATCATGGACCACATAATTACGTTCATGTTCTTTCAACTTGTGTGATTCGTAACAGACTACATGTACTTCTTGGGATAACACCCCTCCTACTCCTTCCAAACCAGCATCGGTGTAGACAGTGTAGGTTTTAAGAGGATCAGTAACTCTTTAAGTTGGTCAGAGCTTTCTTGACATTTGGAGGTCCAAGTGAACTTCACCCCCTTATTCTGTAAGGAAGTGATGGGGTAAGCAATTTTGGAAAACCCCTCGATAAATCTCCTATAATAGCCGGTGAGTCCCATAAATGACTTGATATCAGTCACGTCCTTGGGTACTGGCCAGTCGGATATGGCTCGAATTTTCTTAGGGTCCGCTGCAATTCCCTCCTCGAATATGATATGTCCCAAGTACTGGATTTCAGTCTTAAAGAATTCACACTTCTCCAATTTGGGATATAGTTGGTGCTCCCTTAGGGTCTGCAATACTGTCCTCAAATGATGCTCATGCTCTTCATGGTTTTTTGAATAAATGAAGATATCATCGATGAAAATCAGTACAAACTGATCGAGATATTTGTTAAATATGCCATTCATCAGGCACATGAAAGTGGCAGGAGCATTGGTTAAGCCAAAAGGGATTACTACAAATTTGTAGTGTCCGTAGCGGGTTCTGAAAGCGGTTTTGTTTATGTCCTCACTCTTTATATGGATCTGGTGGTAGCTAGAACGCAAGTCCAGCTTAGAAATTACCCTTGCCCCTCCTACTTGATCAAACAAGTCATTGATTCTAGGTAGGGGATACTTGTTCTTTATGGTTACCTTGTTTAGGTGTCGGTAGTCAATACAAAGTCTTAAGGTCCCGTCCTTCTTTTTAACAAACAAGACCGGCGCACCCCAGGGGGATACGCTAGGTCTAATGTACCCATTTTCCAGCAGTTCCTGCAACTAAATATTTAGTTCAATCAACTCTGGGATGCTCATCTAATAAGGCACCTTTGATACCGGTGTGGATCCAGGTAGTAACTCGATAGAGAAATCAATCTCCCTTTGAGGGGGCAGGCTGGGTATCTCTTCAGGGAATACATTAGGAAAATCTTCTAGGACCGGGTGTTGTTTTAGAGAGGTCCGGTTTTCATTTAGGAGTAAGTCAGTAACCTTAACAGCAAACAGCTTACAACCCTTCTTCAGGAATTTCTTTAGTTGCATGGCTGAAATTTGTCTTAGCGAGACATGTTTGGGAAACCATCTTACTGTTCGAAGGATTTGGTTTTCGGTAATGTAGGTAAAGGTATTTGCATAATAGTTCAACACTACTTTGTTCTCTTCTAACCAATCCATTTCGATGATCATGTCGTATGACCCCAAGGGTAAGATGTTCAAGTCGATTTTGGTTTTATGGTCCTGCAGCTGAATTTCACAGTTAGTAGCATAATCTGTTACCTTCCTTTTTGCCCCGGTGGCCAACTACACCCACCAAGGTATTAAATGTTTTTATTTAGCTATTTGGCAAAGTTCCACTGTCCTTGGAGAAATGTAACTCAGTGTAGCTCCTGGATCAATTAACACAGATTTAGCATGGTTGAAAACAATACCTTCGATTTCCACTATAGTAGACTGATGGTCATCTTGTCAGTCTTCTAAGGCCGCATTAATGCAGTGGAAACTCCTGCCAATATCCCGAACTGTCGATGCTTCTTGTATGCTGTGCAAGTTATTACTGGCCCCCGTCAGGTGCGGGCAATATCTCTTTAAATGGGGTCCATCACACTCCCAGCAGGTCAGGGGTCCCCTGGGTGCCCCTTCAGTCCCTTTCACCCCCAGACTAGCTGGTTTTGCGTATCTTGGCGGGAGTGGTCCACTTTTTGTGTAAGGGCCTCCTGGGGTATTTCTCTGGGTGTTTTTGTGTGGTGATGGTATGGACCCCCTTTTCTGCTGGCTGAACCTTTCAGGTTTCTTATCTTTCCATGTTCTGAATGAGTCGTTCCACTGTTTGTACTGCTCATAACACAGCCGAGATTTCCTTAGTACCTCCTCCAGAGTCTTCGGGTTGTCAAATTCGATTTTTTCCTTGTAATCCTGCGGCAAGCAGCTTAGGAATCTCTGCACCTTCACCTTTTCTTCCTTGATATAGGGTACGAACCTTAGTAGGTCCAAGAATTTGTTAATGAGCTCTTCCATGTTCATCGAGCCGAGTCTTAACTCATAGAATTCCTTGGTTTTCCTTTCGTAGTAATTCTCAGATAAGTATTTTTTTTTAAACAGTCTTTTGAATTCTGACCACTCCATCATCTTTTCCTTGAGTCCCTGTGAGATCCTGAGGTCCTACCACCAAATGCTAGCCTTGCCCTTAAGATTATAAATTTCCATTCGAACTTTCATGTCACTCGAATAGTTGTAGATCTGAAAGTATTTTTTGATGTCCAGCAGCCATGCCTCTGCTTCTTCACCTGTCTTAGATTCCCCGTCGAAACTAGTGGGTTTGATCTTCTTGAATTCACCTTCCAGGTGATCGACCTTTCTTTTTCCATTAGTTTTGTCCTGATTTTCAAAGTTCTGGGTCTCATTAGAAGAGCTATCCTTTCCTTCAGCACTTTCCTCCCTTTCGAGACCTTTTTTGGTTTCTGTTCGAGGCTCCTTCCCATTGTTTTTCTCCTGCAGACTTTGCAACAGGATTTCATTAATCTCCTGTTGTTTCTCCTGCGCCCTTTTTAGCTGTTCATTGTCCTCCTTATAACTCTTTATCTCCACAATTAAGTGCCTCATTGTTTCTAGTACTTGACTGGCCTCAGAATGTTCTGCTGCTAGTTGTGCAATCGGTGGTACTTGTTCCAGATTTTCTGGTTGGTTTTCATTCTCTATCGGAGAGGCCATGACAATTCCTCCAATCGATCAAGATAACAACAACCTGTAGCTTCTGTGGATTTTACAACACAACAGGCCGATAGATGTTAGAGTGTTGTCAAACCTTTCATTCGTATACATATAAAATAAACAAAAAAAAAACAGGAAACGAAGTGTGCCCATCAGGCTACAGGGCCGAATCCTTGGGCTCTGATACCATATGTTAACTACCTCCATAATTTGCCAAAAATATGCATTTTTTTTGTCTTACTTGGTCACATGCTGGAAAGAATGTAATTTGATTCACGGTTTTTATGTCTAGAGGATACAGAAATCAAATCCTTTCAAGTGAAAAAAAAAACCATAAACAACAGATTGGTACACAGGGATGATAACGTCACTTACATAGCTTCGGCTGACCACTCTTCTTTTGATAACAGGTGCTTCGGTTGAGCTTGGCACCACACACTCCTAAGGGCCAAGATTTCTGAAGGCAAGTACCCTCGACAAAACACAAGGGTTCGAAGCTTAACAAGCGAAAATACAAGGGACTAACAAGGTCCATGCAAAACCTCACCCCAAGAAAAGGGTTGTAATCCACCTACTTACGGTAAGGGGTTTTAACCAAAAGTCCAAATTGCGGTGTTCTTTTTAATGAAAGGATCGGACCTTACGGTCCCTCACAAAAGTTTTTGATTTAAAAAAAAATAAAACATCACAGCAGGTGTTAAGGCGGTCGCAGGGTTCCCGAGATGAGTTCCACGCTGTCATGGGCCACGCGGATGGCTGAAAAAATCTTCCACATGGAAGTGGGATGACAATACTGGTAGCGCGTAAACTCACACAGTCTGCGGTGAGCTGACGCCTTGGCAAGGTACACACGCTTTTATTAAACTCTTTAAGGAAGCAGTACATCCATCTCTTGAAGGGATGAAAAGCCTCCTCGAAGGCTCTGTCAGTTCATTTAACTGCTTAGCGCTTGCGGGACTGGTGCAAAGTTTACTCTGGGGTTATTCAGAAGGGGGAAGCAGCACAGGAGCTCATAGCCTAAACCCCGTGGTCTCAGGTAAGCTGGTTTATTTATAGCTGCGTTTCTAGAATTATTTTTGCCTGCACTTTCTCCTTAAAGGGGTTTTAACCCTGGTAAATTTTTCGCAGGTAAATGGCATGGGAAAAGGGGTAGTGCGAGCGGTGGTACTCTCGGTAAGTGCTGTTATCAACCTTCGTGGCGGGGTCTGTTGGGCTGTGGTTTGTCCATCAAAGGGGGGGGGGTTCTTCTTGTGACTGCTGGTAAGAGATGAGGTCTCAGGTTTTTTGGGAATGCATGGCACCCAAGCCACGTCGTGGCAGACTTGCTTAAGATAACACCTCCTTCACTGGTAAGGCTAGAGGCTTACGAACAATTGTGAGCCTTCCTTACTGCAACGCGTCCCCTTTTACTTAACGGCCTTAAGCTGAGGACTGAGGTTCGGCCATCAAGGAACTTTCTCTTTTTAAATTTAATCTTTGTAAAAGAATGGACTGTTTATTATTATTTAATTCCTATCTTTTTAATGCCTGTTAGTGCTGTCTAAGATGACCCAAGGGTATCGCTGCCTCCACCGCTGTTTACTATAAAGGAAATCATTTTTATCATAATTCTTAATTTTTATGCTGTGGCTAAGTTTTTAATTAGCCACCGAAACTCCTATCAGGTCACCCTAGCAGATGGGTCCAAACCCTACCTTGCTTCACGCTTTTAAAGGGTTGTTTGTCTGCAAATCAAGGGTGGCCTTAACCTTAAGGGATCTTGTTTATGCCTGGTGCCAATAAGGGAAAACCCAACAAGTTACATTATTAGAGATTGGGCACTAAGCCGATTGAAGATGATTGCCCTACGATTTATATCATTTGAAACGAAGGTATTCATGATAGAAAACAATTATAATGGAGTGGTAACGATTTCAAATAAAAAGAAATGAGCCCTTCTATCTACTTACAGTCGGTAGTTTTTAAACTGTTTCCATGTGATGCTTTGTTAAACTCTTTCCTTTCCATGATCCTTTTAAATTTATTGGTGGTCATTTTGTTGTTTAATTCCTTTGCTCTAAACTTCAAATGCCAGAATAAACTTTATATATATATATATATATATATATATATATATATATATATTCCTCTTTATGCTTGGAGAAAACATTATGAAATTAAGCCATAAGTATTGGCGGCCTTAGATGAAGAGCGGCTAGGGTTTTTGGCCATTGTAAATTCTGTATAAACTATAAGGGTTCCTTTTCACTATTTAAATTATTAACAGTCGGACATTTACTTAGATCGTGCTCAGAGTTACCTCATACATACTAGGTTTTTCAAAGGTCAAGTTCAGAATCACACGTTTTACAAGTTTAAACTTCGACGCATCTAAAAAGTCCCCTTGTTTTTTTTTTAGGTAAAAGGTAAGGCTAGCAATTTGGGATGCCTCTACAGATGGCCAGTAGGAGGCGCTACCATACTGAAAAATTCAGAGTTATTACCAGCTTTTCTAGTTTTAGCTTTTCCTTTCCTACGAGTTCTAAATTTGTTAACAAAAAAAAAAATTGCTCGGTTGCACTTGGCCTTTGGTGCCTGGTTTAAACCCAACGTCCCCCAGGAGACAGTAAAAGAGATAAGATTTGGTAAAACCAAATAGAATACACATAAATCTACATAGTCACTCGCATCAGGATTTTTATTGCTCTCTTTACATATAAAAGAATTTTATTCCAGCATCGCGAGGGTTAGCTCTCTTATACATAACAGGATATATAAAAAGAATAAACATTTACAACTTTCTTCTAAGTAACAGGATATAGAACAAACATTTATTGCTTTTTCCTACATAACAGAATATAAGATCAACTCTCTTATACATAACAAGATATATAAAAAGAATAAACATTTACAACTTTCTTCTAAGTAAGAGGATATAGAACAAACATTTACAGCTTTTTCCTACATAACAGAATATAAGATCAGCTCTCTTATACATAACAGGATATATAAAAAGAATAAACATTTACAACTTTCTTCTAAGTAACAGGATATAGAACAAACATTTACAACTTTTTCCTACATAACAGAATATAAGATCAACACTTACTCATTAGATAGAACAAACAATTTCTTCACTCATACACCAAACCTGTGGATCTGCTGCGCCGACTACAGTGGAAGCAGCCACGTTCCTCCCAGCCGTAGACTAGGTTCATCTCCCTTGCCTTCTAGTCACCCCTGAGCCAAACCTCCCAGAAGACAGTCGGGACCCCCAACTCCAGGACTCCAAAAATTTGATCATGCACAGGCGATCTTTCCCACAGCAAGCACTCTCTGCAGAGTCCTCTTTCCCGGCATACTCAGCAGCATCCTGCCTAAACCGTATGCTCTGTTTTTCTTTGCCTAGGTCTTTGTACCATTAGCCCTCTCGCCTTCCTTCCCAGAATTCCTAGGGCTTAATGGTAATCCCCCTTTTTCTAAAGATGTGTTTGTTCTTCTTTTTCTCCACATCTGACACTTCATTAATCAGTCCCTGGAGTTAGCTGGTCCATGTCCACACTATCTTCTGCAGGTTTCCTCTTTTAACCTGGCTGCTTCCACTATACTTGCCACATGCAATTTATAATAAATAAATGTCAAAAATCTCAAGGTATTCATTACATCAGTACTCCCGGACTATCTGGCCCATTAACAACCACATCTTATTATGCTAAAATTGAAATTAAAAATAATACCATTCAAATAGGAAATTGTCCGGGGGTATTACATGGCATCTACACGGAGCCAGTCCTTTTTGATACTAGATGTGGCATCTACATAGAGACAGTCCTTTTTCATACTGGATGTGTCATCACAGAGCTAGTCCTTTTTCATACTGGATGTGGCATATACAAAGAGCCAATCCATTTTCATATTGTATGTGTCATCATAGAGTCGGTCCTTTTTCATACTGGATGTAGCATCTACACAAATCCAGTCCTTTTTCATACTGGATGTGTCATCACAGAGCCAGTCTTTTTTCATACTGAATTATGTAGTTTGGGTACTCGTTGGATGCGAAATTAAATTCCACATCCAACTAGCTCTCTCGCTTGAAATTTGAGTAAAAACACAGGGAGATATGTCAAATATACGAACAAAAAAAGTAGTTTTCTTTTATGACAAGTATGTCAATTCAACCATTATGGTTGACTCATTTTAGTGAAATTATATTGGTTCTTGAATTCTAACTCACAAAATTTATTGTTGGTGCATTTTCGTATAAGGCCCATTTTAGACCCCAAATTTCCTCTAATGTCTGATCATGGAAGGAACCAATCTTGTCGCGATGTCAGAAAGGCACATGACTTACATCTGACCAAGGAATGAACCAATCCTATCACCATGTCAGAAAGTCACATGAAATCATCACTTCCCTTTGGAAGGAACATCGATTTGGAGAACACTAAGCTTCTCCCTTCACTCTGGCCATTTCTAGCATAGAATCACATTAGGGATGATTATGTCCAAGGATAACCTGCGAGCTTCATGAGGACTTATTACATCCAAGGACAACCTACAGGACCGTTTGCATCTGAGCAACCTATCAGCTTCACCAGGATTTATGCTCAGACAACCTTTCTCACCAGCCATGCTAGAACTCCCTCTTTCAAGAAATCTCTATCTAGATCACAAACAGGAGCTTCACTGCTCCTCTCTACATCATACTGAAATGTAAGACAAATCAATTAAATCAAATAGTAGTTTTCAAAAGAAACATACGACCTCCCAAATAGCAAGTGGCAACATCTTTTGCCTCAGCTGTACTGAGTGCCATGCAGGACTCCATCCTACCAAGCCAAGAGATCACACCTGATCCCATACTGAAGTAGCTCCTCAAATTGATCTTTCGATGAATGGCACTACCTTCCCAATATGAATCCAGATAACCCTCCATGTTCATCCTCTGATTTGTATCAGACTTGAGCCCATACTCAATTGTACCCTTCAAGTACCTTACTGCATGCTTTGCAACCATTAGGTTAACATATCTCAATGTGTTCACAACAAAGCAAGTATCTGGTTTCATATTCGTCAAGTACATCAAGGAACAAATGATCTGATAATACATCATGGTATCAACTTTCTGTGATGAACCATCAATCAATAGCTTCAAGTTTGATGCCATAGGTGTGCTCATGGCCTTGCAGTCCATCATCCTAAACCTCTTCAGGATCTCTACTGCATACTTCCCTTGTCCCAGGGTGATTCCATCTACAATATGCCACACCTCGATGCCTAGAAAGTAGTGCGTCATATCCAAGTCCTTCATCTTGAACTTGGAGGAAAGTATTCTTTTTGCATATTTAATGAGTTCCTCTTTTCTGTTAGAAACAAGTAATCGACATATAACAGCGACATCACTAGTCTTCGTCCTTCAACCTTGAAGCACAGGTTGGAATCCACTTTACTCTTAGTAAATCCTAGATCCATCAGTAAGTTGTCCGTCCTATCGTATCAAGTTAAACCTCAGGATCTTCTATAGTCACTTCTTCTGAAGCAGAGCATCATTCTCCCTCTGTCTTTCATACTCTATGCACTGAAACATTCTGTACCGGAGTGACAAGTAGCTTCATATGCTACTAATATTCTATGTATCCATCTAGGATCACTCGATATGAAGATCCTCTATCTTAAACTTTTTCAAAAGTTATTCTCTTACCCATCTATTATTTTGTCATCCTTTATAGGCTTTCATCTTCAACCTTGTAGAAAAGGTTAAGATCTTCATCACTCTAGGTGATCTTCAACATCCTCGTGTATGTGTCATCCCATGGGTGTCTTTCGAGCTTGTACAAGTCCTTCTTTCATTTGCGCACATGATTCTTCCTATCATTTGTATTAACTTCTAATGACTGCAAACTTCTCTTCGTAATCTATGCCTTTTTTCTGTGAGAATCCTTGTGCTACGAATCGTGTATTGTATCTGACAAACTTCTCTTTAGGTCGATACTACATCCTAGACATCATTCTTCTTGAGCCGGTCTTCCCTCTCTTCCTGGCTACTTCTTCATCAATGATGTCGCTGCATTCGCCATATTATTCCTTATCTTGGATTATTTCTCAAACTGTTGTCACTTGTTCTTCGGAACAAGTCTCAACCTTCTTTGCTTGCAGGTGGTTGTACACGATCTTTCCTACAATTCAATTGCATTAGTTGTATGGTTAGAAACATTTCATAATGCATATTCATAATGGTAAATTCTTATCCATAAAGATATAATCATGCAACTATTTTAGCCAATACAACATTCATCGATGTCTCACGGAAACTTTCTAGATGCCTTCCATCTCTATGAGGACAACATTGAGATTGTGCAATAATCCAATATGCCAGCAAAGAGGTTTCATTCTAGATAAGTAGCAATGAGTAGTTGTATAGCACCATGAGCTACTTACCCATCACATGCATATTAGTAGTATACTATCATTAATGAAAACATTCTATAACACATCAACTGAATATAAATAACTCCATAACAAAAACAATATCATGAAAGAACAATTGAATAGTTAACTTTATTTGTTTCATGGATAGACTCCTTCTTCAACTTCATCATCTTCTTCATTCATAGCAGCATCATTTCTTATCCAAATTCTCAAGATGGATAAGAGGCTCTTCAAGAATTCAGTTCTTCATATTCCTCATTGCTTGAGGTATCCTCTTTTGAATCGTGAAATATTGATCTCTAGTTGCTCCCATCTTTTTTTCTCTTAATATGAATTGAGCTTCTTATTGTGTGTGCTCTTCCTAGAGTCTCCTAAAAGTAATCACTTCCTTCTCAGACAAATTACTTGAATGAATGAATCCCATGATCCTAGCACGCCATTCAAGGTGCTTATCACGACTTCTGTATTCTCCACTTGTTCTATTATTGCTTCATGTTGTTCTTTGATTTGAGAGACCCTTATAAAGCATCACTGTATGGTCTCTGAATTATGGATCTTCACATTCTTCAACTCTTGTCTCAAAGTCATCTTTCAATTTATGTTCTTCCCTTCAAATAGCTTGGTTAAGGAAACAAACATCTCTTTCAGTTTCTTTAGGGAAGACACTTGTGGTATAAGGCGATCCATGATTGAATCAGCAATGATCTTCTTGGCCTTGACCAATTTCTCCTTGTGTAAGGCTTTTAGCCTCATGTCTCTCTCGAACTAGGACCTCTCTACTTATGTAGGTGTCTAATTCATTTCCTTCAAGGACTAGTGAGATCCTATACTTCCATGCTTGGAAGTTGTCAGCCTCACCAAGCTTTTCATCAAGCTAGCGTGATTAGTCATCTTGAAATGAGAACCTCAATTGTAAATAGAAAAAGATTAGATCTTACCCATTTGAGGTGTCCATCCTCGTTCTAGAGCTTGTTCATCAAGGGTTTGTCAGAGAAACCCTAATTTTCAAAACTTGGAATCTTTCAGATCTGATTGAATAGAAAGATAGACCTCTTCAAGGTGAGATTTCCATTGTAGTCATTTTCTAAAAATAGTGGAGGGAAGCTCCCATAACAGGAAGCCCTAGTTTACCAATTTCTTCTACAAAAATTCTTGATACTGTTTCTGCGGTATCTCCTAAATTGTTGCTCCCCTATGTCTGAAATTTCGTAGTGAGGTACCCTCGTCTATCTTTGTTCCAACACCATAGGTTTCATCAAAATTTATTTCACCAATTGGGACTTATCAACAGTTTCCCAAGGTGACCTGTTTGTGGACTATTCAACATAGAGATGTTGTACGAACTTCCACATGTCACTGTTTCATCTTCGAGGTCTGAAACTTCTACCATAGAAATTACAGTCTGTGCAATTTTTGTAACATCTTGATCAATTTCATTTGGACCTTCATAGCCCGAGCTATTTCAATTCTCCCCATATGTCCTTTTTAGGGAGGAATCCTGGTAGAAGCTAGAACCCTAACTTGGAGGAATCATATATCCTATAGTATAGTGAATCTGAGGCTGAAGCTTGGATACAATGTACATCAGGATTTTTGTCTTCGACCTGTTAAAGTTTCGACCCCTAAGACTACTGCAATCCTGAGATATAGTGAATGTACCAAAACTTATCAATTTTAGTATTTAGGGTTTTTCTGGTCTCGGTTCAAACTAGGGTTTAACTTTCCCAGAGTTTCACCCGAACAGAAATCTTGACCCAGGTCTCTAAAGTTTTATTTTGATGAGGAGACCAATCCTATAGCAAGATCACTCAAACATTCTTTTTTCTATAAAAATCCCTAATTTCATGCACCAAAAACTGAAAAATTCCCAGAATTGAAATCTGCTTCAACAGAAAGATGCGAGGCTTCAATGGAGAGTCATCCTAGCATAATTTTGCTGATGGATTGTGGAGAGATACCCAAAACGTAAGAATCCCTAGCATCTGCAGATGCACAATGTCTTCTTGTGAGGTTAGCTCTGATACCATGTTAGATTTTTATCTTTTAAGCAAGGTGATCTTAGGATCTTATGTGAGAGAATAACATGCACAACAATAAACACAAGAGACAAAAGAAACAAAGAATTTTGCTCGGGGAAACCATAAAGGAGAAAACCCCAAAACTTCCTCAGAGATAGAATGAGCACCAATGGTAGCAATAAAACCTGAAAACATAAACATGATCTCCAACAACTTGTTCTCTCTCTCTCACTTGAGAGAGCTTCTCCTCTCTCACTCATGCGCCCCAATGAGTGAGTGTGTGTGTGTGTTAAATAGAGAGGCTCACTCTCTATTTATATTCTTTCATTCACTTAATGTCCACTTCAACATGTCATCCCCACTTAACAATTACTTACTAGGGCCTAAATCTCTAGGAGAGTCTAATAACCCTAGTGCCCCACAAATGTGGGGACTTTGCCCTCCGATAAACAAGGAGGGTTAACTTTTACACAATTGTGGGGACTATTTCCCCGACTTACAATGGAGGGTTAACCTCAATGACTTTACATGACTTGTTTACATTATTGAATCTTTTGATTGAAACATTGGGGCATGACATGACTCAATTACATTATAGATACTTCTTGGAATAAAAATCAGGGTACAATACATAAGATATACAAGTGAATACATTGCAAAGTTACAAATGCATCAACAAGAAAACATAATGGTTAAAGGTTTATTTGTTTACCAACCTCTCTGCTCACTTACAAACATCACATTTCCATCAAATGCAAAATTTTCTTTCCAAATTTAAATTTCTAGTTAATGCACACTATGATAATGGTAACTAACAACAAGGAAAAAAATATCTATGTAGTGTGAACCCCATGAGAATAATAAAGATGAGTGGTTGAACCAAAAGGATATGAGAGAATCATGAATATGCAACTAAAATAAATTATGACCATAGAAGAAAGAACTTGTGGGAATTCATCATTATCTTATAATTACGTTCACCACATTCTCCCTTCAAGGTGCAAGCCACCCATAGTTAAAAGTGAAAATGAAAACAAATATATGTAAATAAAGCATGAAAGAGCCATTATAAAATAGTATAGTATATTAAACATGAAATAAAGTTACATAAGTACATCACATAAATGAAATTCTACATCAATGAACAAAATACCATGACCCCAGTTACCTGAATGAACAAAATTCAAATATTGTATTTCCTACTAATCCAAGAATCATACCTCATACTATCACCCTACACTAATATCCCTATCATTCTGAAAATCGTTAATGGTTTTCATGTCTAACATTCTCCTCCTCTTCATTAATAAAATCATTCTTAATGTTGAAATTTTTCCTTATTTCTTTAGGTGTCTTCCCGTTCAACATATTTGACACAGTCTCGCATGTCATATGTAAATTTATTTTTATGTGGAGAACATTTGCAACCTTCACAAACCAAAAAGCTTAATAATCTAAATTTCTTATAAATATACCAAAAAAATTCTCTAAATTGGATATGAAAACACATGCATAGAATTACTAAACAAAACCATAAAAGTATTATAGAGCAAAAAATCACCTACAAACAATTAATCCTGTTACTCTCTCGCTTAAAATAAGAGAACTCAATTTATTATTCATGTAAGTAGAATAATTCAAGAATATTCAAATTCAAGGAAATAAATCCTCCAAAAAAGACTTCAAATGTTCAAATAACAAAATAAATTTTAGAAATAATTTACATTATATCTCCTTCATACTAAGATAAAGAGGACCTTGCTCATCTCCATGCAATTAGAAAGGAATGTACCCAAGGGTTCAATTCTTTTTATGACACACTTCATAAATGAAATACACATCAAAGAAATAGAGGCTAGGAGTATCTAGGTACCCTAGGTAAATATTAGTAACCCAATAACCCATCAAACTGGAAAATAAGAAAAAGAAAATAGTTTTCTTACATTTAGGTTCTTAATGGTCGGTTTCTCAAATACACAAATAAAAATAAAGTGTTGGTTCACTATTCAAGTATAAATAGTTTACAAACTGTGACTCAAGCTCTAAGATACTTTCTTAGAATAGTCAAACCTTCTGCAAAGTTTATACAACCAAAAGACTATGATATTCTAAATTTAGAATACTTAATATTTGTGTTTCCATATTTCACATAAAATACACATTGAAAAAATCATATCAATTTTAAAAACCTCATGATTAAATCAAAATAATAATCTTGAAACTTATTTTGGAAATTAAACTAACATACAAACAAGAAAACATAACTAGTTCTTCAAAAAAAAACTAAAAACAAGAAAAAACCATTTAATTCATGCTTCGTGAAAGACATCCATAAAAGAATCCCCCTATTTTTATACAATATGCAATCTAAAAAAATTTGAAATGCTAGCTCTCGAATATATAAGAAAGCTAAATACAAAAAAATCATTCTAGATACTCTACCAAATTGTATAGTACATACAAAAAGTAAAAAACTTTACCTCATTTGGCTCAAATATATCTAGAAAATGACCAAAAGCACCTAATTAATCATTGAAAAGAAGCCGCACAATAATTTTGTCAATATGATCGTGACAAAAATGTTCTAAGAAACCATGTAATTAGAAAAATAATAAATTAACCTTCAAATACAAAAAGTCAAATGAGTCAAAACAACAATATAATTGGAAAAATAAATAAATTAACCTTCAAATACAAAAAATCATATGAGTCAAAACAAAATACAAGCTAGGAATCAAACATATAACCTACCTATGAAAAGTAAGTCATTGTTGCACTATTCTACATGCACTAGTGATTGGAGTCCAATATCTCTCGGTGATTACAAAAGATGTAGTGATCCATTAGAGGCTAAATTACCCTACTCAAAGGAAATTGATAAAAATACTTACAAGGTGGGCTGATGGTAAGGTCCCTTTACTCCACCTTAATATGCCTTTCAAAGAAGATAGGTCATGTAGCTTTTGTTAGAGACAACAACACTTTCTACATCATACGAATGGATCGCAAAAATCCAAAAAATGAAGGAAATATAAAAACTCTAGAGTTTTAATATCATAAAAAATTCCATAAAAAAAACATTGAACAATATCTAAAAGACTAAACTTCCAACTTTAGAAATAATCTCCAAAAAGAATATAATAATCTTTCAAAAATCAACTAAAATATATCAAAAATAAGAAAAATACTATTCTTTTTTAAAAGAACCTATGGCTCCCAAAAGTATTCATCTAAACCACTTAATTATTTTACTCACACAAATACTAATTTAAAAAAAAAACCTATGGCTCCTCAAAAGTACTCATCTAAATTTCTTAATCTTTTAAGCCTTAAGAATACCTTAACAAACAACACTTCAGAATAAGTTTAATTACATTACACATAAGTACTCATCTAAACCCTTTAATTATAATAAGTAAGAATACCTCAAGAGGCCACACTTCACTAAATGAATTGCAACAAAGTGGAAATTTAATAAGACTAATTTTAATGAGTAAGAATACCTCAAGAGACCACACTTTACTAAATGAATTGCAAGAAAGTGTAAATTTAATAAGAGTAATTGTGTATCCATAAATTCAAAAAAAACGATCCAAATGTTCAAACATTCGGAGTTAAAACGCCTTAAAAAAGCACTCCCCAACCTCTTTAAACGGGTTCCAAAAAAACCCTAAGAACATGTGCGCAAGGGCAAATTAAGGGGTGAGAAGGAGAAAGACGAAGCCCTAATGAAATGAGGCTTTTGGTGAAATACCAAACCACTGAATCACTAATTTAATTGAGTTTCTTGATATAGTATCAAATAATCGAATACCTAATTATACAGGAACCTTAATTAAATCGGGTTCTCTAGAATAATACCTAACGATCAAATTCCCAGTAAGGTCGAACAAAGGTCAGGTTTCTGAAAAAAATATCTACTAAATAGGAACCATTATAAAATAGAATACTGAAACAATTCGTAACAATTCGGCTTGCGGAAATAAGCTTGCCGAATAAAATTTTAATGAGCGATTGCTAGGGCTTTGGATAAACAAGGCCATCTAGCTCTTAGTTGGCATCAGATTGTCGTTATCCTCTGACTTAAATATTTGAATCTTATGCATTCCCTGACTTGGCTTGACTTCCCTCCCTATATTGGCACATTGATGCTCTCCTCCAAATTGAGTTGAAAACGCTTATTAGCTATTACCTAGACTCATCGTACTACAACATGGACTCATCATGCAGTGAATCCTCAGCTCATTAGATTGTGAATTAACGTAAGTAATTATATCAAAATGGGGGTATGACTGTAATGAGGTAGCTCGGTGGAATGCCAAATTATTGGTGGAATGTATCTACTTGTGATAAGTGAGCAGCTGTTGTGATGTGATATGTGGATGTGGATGTGATGTCCCTCCCTTTATCAAGTGTCTAGGTGATGGGCTATATGTGAACTGCCTCTAGGTGGGCTGTATCGCCAGAAAGTATCCTGTGAACTTGCTCTAGGTGATGGACTCCTGGATCCATCTTTAATGTCAATGTAACTCTTCCTAAGCGCTGTGAGTTTTTTCACATGGTTGGGGTTTTGTGTTGTTGATGGAGTAATACGCTCGTTTACTCTTGGTTCTCACTTTGTCTTGGCTCTAGGTCACCCACAGAGATCGTTATCCATTGATGTTAGGGTTTGTATGTTCCACATGCCCTTACTGCAGTCTCTGCAATCCTTTCTACCATACCTTCCTCCGCACTGTTGGATTATTATTTGCTAAATCTGTGGGTTATTGCTTATGATGGTTGTTTTTAATTCATGCGTATGCTTTCTACCTATATGATGATGGGTTCTCTCTGCCTTTGTGAGGAACCCATCAAGTTGGATCGGTCTTCTCCTGGACATCTGATTCAAGGATGGAACCCATCAAGTTGGATCGGTCTTCTCCTGGATATCTGATTCAAGAAATATGGCACTTAACTTTTTTACAGGAAAAGATGTCGCTTGACCATGGCTCGACGGTCCCGCCAATGGCGAGTAATTCAAATTCCCATGGTATTTAGATGGTTTTAACCATCCTATTTGCTTCCTGTAATTCTTGGGTGCAACAATGGTTGGTGGGTTACTTGGCAACTGATCCTTATGCCTTTCTCGTTCCATTGGGATGTAATGCTTATAATTGGGAAATGTATTTCGTGAGCTTAGGTCGTTGCAATGCCCAAACACTTGTAAAAATATTGTTAACTTAACTTTGTAGAACGTCGTTGGTTTTACACCTCTTCTATTGTTAAGTTAACTTTGTTATTTCATTTGCTTGAATGTGCCGCGATTGTTTGACTGAATGTTCGTAACATCTCTTTACTTGTTTGGGATATGTTTACGTTGTACTCTAAGAAAATGTATTGCGTCTACTATGCATTGTCTCAGAAAGAGTATTAAGATCAAGGGAAAAACCCTAAAACTGAAAAACTTGAAACAGTCATTAAAAATTTATTGACAGACACAAGAAAATTGAATTTCCAGGCCTGGTGGGAAGGAATAGGAATGTTGTTAACAACCAACATGCCAATCATGAATGAGTGGAAGTTCCAAATGAAGGAAACAAGCAATAGGAGGTCCCCAAGTTCTAGATTTTAGATTTTAGAGGGTAATTCCCATTGGATTGGGAAAGTTTCCTACAAGCTGCAGAGTTCCGTGGAAAGTTGGAACTTCAGGAATGAGTTTGCTAAAAGCCTAAAGCAGTTCCCGTGCTACATAGGTTTGATTACAATGTTTTAAGTAGTTTTTTTAACTCTGTCTTACATTTTGACTTGATTCTAATTTAAGTTATTCTAGGTTTTAAAATCTATGCATAATTAGATGTGAAAAGTTATCTGTAATGTGTTTGGTTGAATGTTACATGTAGAATAATTAGGAATGATTTTATCATTTGATTCTATAAGAGTTAATGGATATTTTTGGATATTTTTGGAAATATTGTTGATATTAATTTCCATAGTTATCACGAGGTGCTAACTAAAATAAAATGCCAATTTGTATGCCTAAATCCATTTACATTTTAATATAAATTCTGAGTACACCATGTTACTAAATGAAAACACATTTTTTGAAGAATTAGATCATTTCAGGTGTCATTTACCTAAGATGCTCATGGAAACTAAATGGTGATAAATGAATTTAATGGAAATCAGTTTCTTTGAAACAAAAAGAAACAAACATAATTCATCATTAAAGTATCCCTTACTATTTCCACAAGTGTTATAAATAAGGTCCTAGTTAAGTGTTTATTTCTTAAGATATGAATATTTCAAGAACAATGTTGGTTTCTCGTACATAAATCATAATCCAATGTAAAAGTGGAATGACACACTTTATTAATTAAAAGAAAACTTATTAATTTAACCAATATCCATGTACTCAAACACCATCATGCTACTACGACCATGTTGTCCCGAGGTTGTCTCTTCACATATGTTAGATGTCTCTTTTTTCCATAAACCACTCCTTTAATAAAAGGAAAGAACACTTACAAAAAATACACAGTTACATGAAACCAAATAAAAGACCACACTAATTCTTGCAACATGTACCAAACTAAACTACAACATTACAAAATACAAATGAAATCATGCTATTTATAGAGATAAAGAGTAAAAATCTATAAGAAGAGAAATTTGAGGAGTTTTATTTAGTCAATTATAAGTTGAACATCTACTTTCACATTCCTTGCTTGTAATGGAGAAGGCCCTATTATTTATACATCAATTTATTTTGAAACTAGAATAACAAATATTAAATGTATATCCACAAATATTTCATGTGATTCAACAACTTGCTAAAAACTAGCCACTAAAAATCAACTCATATTATTTCCATTATATTTTCTAACTAATACTTCCCAAAGTTATATGATTCTTCTTGATCTATATATTTGAATGATTATCCCAAATTTAAATCAAATCTTCCATGGTTGAATGAAGAAATTTGAATTTGACACACAAATTTTATAGTTATATGTATTTCATGTTCACTTAATAACTAGGTCAATTTCTGTAATCACCCGGAAACTAATGGCACTTTCAAATATAAGTGAAAACATCTTATTTTTCTAATATTTAATCATAAATTCACTAAAAATACTAAATTAATTGAATTGGAAAATATCTAGCCTAATCCCACATATAAATATTTAACTAGAGTAAAATCACCAAAATAAATGATGATTAAGGATAAAGGATATTAAATGATGGTAGAAGGATGTGAAAATATGGAACACTTATCTATCTAATCCCACAAGAAAATATGCTCTTAAAGTGATTATCCATAGCCATAGACACTTCTTTCAAGAGACTTCTTCCAACCATTCCACCAAACAAAATGAAGGACTTTCCCTTCACTAATCCACAATTCCCTTAAGTAATCCAATCCTTACAATGCTTTCCAAATGTGTACAGTAAGATTAAAACATAGTATATGTTGTTGGAGAACCTCTTGTATGGGTTATTGATGGATCACAAGGGACCTATGAGTAGCAAAACTTAGTGGTTAAAATTTTCTTCCTTTACTAACCTCTATGATCACTTACAAACATCACATTTCCATCAAATACACAATTCTCTTTCCAAATTCAAATTTCTAGGTAATGCAAACTATGCTAATGATAATTAACAACAAGAAAAAAAACTCTATGTAGTGTGAATCCCCATGAGAATAATAAAGATGTGTGGTTCAACCCAAAGGATAGGAGAGAATCATGAAAATAAACTAACATCATAATAGAAGAAAAAACTTCTAAAAATTAACACCATTGTCATAGAATTACATTCACCACATGCTCCCTTCATATTAAATTTCATCAAAGTGCAAGCCACCGATAGTTAAAAGTGAAAATGAAAACAACTATATGTAAATAAAGCATGAAAGAGCCATTATAAAATAGTATAGTATAATAAAAATGAAAGAAAGGTCCATAACTATCACTTAAATAAAATTCTACGTTAATGAACAAACTACCATCACCCCGGTTATCTCAATGCCACAAAATTCAAATATTCTATTGCCTACTAATCCAAGAATCATACCATGTACTACCACCCTACACTAATATCCATATCATTCTAAAAATCCTCAATTGTTTTCTCATATAACATCCTCCTCTTCCACATCATTCCAAAAATCCTAAATTTTTTCATGTATAACATCCTCCTCCTCTTCATTAATAAAATCATTCTTAATGTTGAAAGTTTTCCTTATTTCTTCAGGTGTCATCCGGGTTAACATATTTGACACAGTCTGGCATGTCATATCTAAAAGATTTTTTATGTCGAGATAATTTGCAGCCTGCACAAACCAAAAAGCTTAATAAGCTAAATTTCTCATAAATATACAAAAATATCTATAAATTCAATATGAAAACACTCGATTTATTGTTTATGTAAGTAGAATAATTCAAGGATATTAAAATTCAAGGATTTTGAAATAATTTACATTGTATATCCCCCATACTAGGTTGTAGAGGGCCTCACACATCTCAAAGCTATTAGAAAGGAATGTACCCAAGGCTTCCATTCTTTCTATGGAACACTTCATAAAGGAAAAACACATCAAAGAGATGGAGGCTAGGAATATATAGGTAAATATTAGTAACCCAATAACCCATCAAACTTAAATAAGAAAACAAAATAGTTTTCTTACTTTTAGGTTCTTAAGGGCATGTTTCTCAAATACACAAATAAAAATATTTTACAAACCATTCAAATATTTTGGTTCACTATTCAAGTATACATACTTTACAAACCATGACTCAAACTCTGAGATACTTTATTATAATAATCAAACTTTTCTCAAAGATTATACAACTAAAAAACTATCATATTCAAAATTTAGAATACTTAACATTTCTGTTTCCATATTGTAAAGTACTCCTTGAAAAATTCATATAAATTTTCAAAACATCAAAATAAGAATCTTGAGACTTATTTTGGAAATTAAACTAACATATAAACCAAAAAAAAACATGAAAGAAAAGTCATTTAATTCATGCTTCCTAAAAGACATCCATAAAAGAATCCTCTATTTTATACAATACTCAAATAATATTAAAAAATATTAAATGCTAGCTCTCAAATTTATAAAAAAGATAAATAAAAAATTTTGAGTGTAGATCCTCCTATATTTAAATGGATCTTAAGTCACCATTAAAAATAATGGAAACACTACAATTCTTTTAAGAAAAAATATCTAGACACTATTTAATAGAAATCATCCATACAAACAAATCCCAAATTTTATACTAAGTACAAAAAGTAAAAAACTTTCAATTGATTAAAAGCCATTGAAAACAATATATAAGCCCCACAATAATTTTATAAATATGATCATCACACAAATGTTCTAAGAAACCATATAATTGGAAAAATAAATAAATTAACCCTCGAATACAAAAAATCAAATTAGTCAAAACATAAGGCAAGCTAAGAATCAAACATATAACCTACCTATGACAAGTAAGTTATTATTGCACTATTCTACATGCACTAGTGATTACACTCCAATAGCTCACAATGATTGCAAAATATGTAGTGATCCATGACACTCTAAATTATCCTACTCAAAGTGAATTGATAAAGCTACTTACAAGGTGGGCTCATTGTAATATCCCTCTTATATGCCCTGAATATGTTGTAATTTTGGAATTTCTATTGTATTTATTCTCTGGTGCAGATCTCAAGGCCAAGGCCCCACCAGCAAAATCTTGTATGTTAGGTAAAGTAATTCCCTAGGTGATAGACTTGGGACACTAAGACATGGACAAAACTTAAAGCGACGAGTAACTATATCCACTAGGGGGCATGGTTAAAATGGTGAGTGAATCTTGGGATTTGGATAAAGGATTTAAATATGTTTCCTTAAGAACCTAAACTATTAGGTGTCACCCTAGGCTGAGGTAAGTCCTAAGTATACTAACTTACCTAATGGGTCTTCAGCAATGAATCCACCTAGAGCGTATTAAGAAAATCATGCACCAAAGAGTTCTCCCTAGAACCTAGATTAAGAAGCTTAAGCTTTTATCTTAAAAAATAGTATAATCGTCTTCAAAAAAATATTTAAGAGGTATGTGATTCAAAAGGTTTAGCTACCAGATTTATCCTCAAAAGGAGGAAGGGTTTTTGTAGCAACTTACCTTTACACAAACTATGCTCGATATATATATAGAGAGAGAGAAAGAGAGAGATACAAGCACAAATACATATAGAATATATGTATAGAATATCCTTGATAAAATGTTTGACAACGAAAAAGCTAATAAAATTCCTGTAACTACTAAGGGGGAAGCCATAATTCCTAATTAGAGATATATTCTCGAGGAAATTACTATTTATGTCCCCGCCTGAGGGGATATATATGAATCGCTCAAGGCGATTATCAGAAGCAATTTGTTGCAATTTTAAAAAATCATAGAATTTTTCCTATAGTTTGTATTAAATATTTTTTGGGAATTATTTAAATATTAATTTATCTTGCTTTTAATTGGTTTATACAGGTGACGTAGGCATGGGACTTTGTGCCCCAAGACCCGACGGCGGGCTAACGTCAGCAGCATTAACTCAGTCAGGTGGATTAGTTGAGAGTTTGGCATAAATTTTTGTGTGTTTTGTAAAGTTTATGGAATTGATGGGCGAGATATGTTCATTGATTATCATGACCCCAAGCTCGTTCCACGTGCATGCCTGAGGTAACGTCAATCAAACCCTCCAGACCCATCTTTTCGGATCCCTGGTTTTTACTGTTCTGCGTTTTATTTTATTTTCACGTTCCTGACACGACGATGGTAATGGATGTTGGTTTGGTGTTCAAATGAATATATAGTTGCAGGGCTTGGCATCAAAGAATTGCTGTTGGCATATCTTGATCTGAATCTGCAAGAACAAGACTTGATCACAGGCGTCAACTTTGCCTCGGCGGGATCGGGATTAGACAATCTCACCATTACCACTTTAGTAATACCCTGCATACTCGAATGAAATGCAAATAGTATCTGAAAGTCAATGTTTTTGCATAAAATTAGTAGTAGATTTCTCCGTATTCGAACTTTTATATTTTTTGTGTGCTTTGACCGTTAAATCCAGCAAATTAGATAAGACATAGTTTTCATTCAAATAGTCTGTTATATTCACCAGGCTTCTTAATACTCGAAAGTGGCTTAATTATTTCCGGACGATCTGAATTGTGCAGTCGGTGATTCCAGTATGGAAAGAAGTCGAATATTTCAAGGAATATCGAACTCGGTTGGCCAGGGTGGTGGGAGGAGTAGAGAACGCTGTCAAGGTATTGAATACATCAGTGGCGTTTATCAGCATTGGTACCAACGTCTTTATTGCAGATTATTTTCTGGAACCAACTCGTCCATCACAGTTTACAATTTCCCAATACACAGATTTCCTATTGCACACATTGTCTGCATATATTAAGGTTCAAATATTTTCCCTCAAATCTCTGTAATCCAAACAATTGCCACTGGATATTCCATATAATTATATTGGAATTATTGTTGCAGGAGCTATATAGATGTGCGTAGGATTGGGATAATAAACCTTCCTCCTTTAGGTTGTCTACCGTTTCAAAAAATGCTGAGAATGAAAGAAGGGAGGGAATGCACAGAGGAATTAAACACGGCTGCAGCTGAATTCAATGCCAAACTTATATCCATCATTGAGGGATTGAAACCAGAGCTCTCTGGACTCAAAGTTATTTCTCTCAACTATTATGGCATTGTCTTAGACTTTATACAACATCCAGCCAAATATGGTATGGTTCAGTTTTATTGTTTTGTGAAGTTGCAAATAATTTTTCCATATGATCAGATTTGAGGGGGTTCATTTTGCAGGGTTTGAAGTTACTGGACGACCTTGCTGTGCCACTGGTGACGAATCCACTTATCTCTGCAACAAGGCGATACCATTCGAATGCAGTGATGCCTCCAAATATGTATTCTTCGATTCAGTCCGTCTTACTCAGAAGTCATATTCAATCATCTCTCATGCATTTATAAGCCAGATAGGTCCCGAATTTTACTAATAACTGATTGGTATCTTCATATTCTCTTTCATGTTCCATACTTTTAGGACTGGATGAAGGATCTGAGGAGTCAAGCTTTAGACTTTCACCTGGGATTTTGAAATTTGGAGTTTTAGAGGGTTAATTTGAATACCCACTTGGTCTTAATGGTTACCAGGGTTTGGAGAAATATTTTAGCTAATTTTCATCAGAGTTTTTGTTGTTTTGTGTTGTGGGTTTCCACCTCATATATGTTAAGATAGATTTCTAAAAAATATCATTAGTTTTCATGCTACTACAATCCATTCAGGGTCTGGGTATTTGCCTGTTTTTAAATACAGTGTGGACCTTGCTGGAATGAGATTCTACGGGGAGACTACCAAGACGAAGAAGCAAGCAGAGAAGAATGCTGCAATGGCTTCCTGGTTGGCTCTCAAGCAATGTATGTAGATACCCAGCATGATCAAATCCTAATTTATGCCATTGGTGCTGGCAGGTTTTAGGGTTTCTTTTTAATCCACAGTATTGGGTGTTGTTTCTCCATTGTTTTGGGTTTTGATATTGTGTATTGGGTAATATTAGTGGGCATGAATTTTAATAGTGTTGTTTTTGTGCAATTGGTATATGGTGGGCATGAATTTTGATAGTGGTTTTTTGTGTATTGGGTAATGAATTTAGTGGGCATGCAGTATCACAGTTGAGTGGGTTGTGCTCTTTTTCCTGTGACAGGGAGAGCAGTTAAGAGAGAGAGCAGATTACTATTCCTAGAATTTTGGCAAATATCTGTAAGGATGAGACAGGCATATTTTCCCTGAAGCAGAGGAGTAAGATGCCTGCTCAGAAAGATAATCCCAGCGGTATGGGCACTCAAAATTGGTGCCGAGGTTTCAGTCCCGTCAGCCTCCTGCCCCACCTCCTTTCTTGCTTTTCATATGCTCAATTTTTCCCCAGACAACCCTACAACAATATTTGGACCATCGTATTACTTCGACACAGCCATCACGACTCCCGAGGGATTCCTATAATGTGGTAAACAAGAAGACTGAAATATGCCATTTGCCCAACTATTCCATGAATATTAATACTGTGATCATGGACATCTGCAAGATTCCTCCACTGAGGTTGCAAATCACTAGAAGTTAAAGACAGGATATCTTAATTCATTTGGACGAGCACCAACGAGACGAAGACGAATGGCTTCATGGCTCTGACACTTCAAGCGGAGATCAAAATGCTGCAATTTAAGGCTACCATTGATCGATTGAAGAAATTTTGCATTTGGGTCTAGGAATACTTCAATTAGATCGTTTTATTCAATGCAAACTCTTCAGAATTTCAGCCACTGCATTCCAAATCTCAGTGCCCTCCAACACCTGCAATCCTCAACATATAGAAGCAGCCCCAGTTCCTCTGATTCCAGATGCCTAATGCCTCTAACATCAAGGGCTTCACCTGTGAAATAAGTTTGCGGTTCCAATCAGCTCGACCCCTTCTCCATCTAGAAGGATTAGGCTAGAAGATGCACCAGAGACTATGGCTTCACACTTCGTTGTGCCATCTCTGAGTCGAGGCCCTGTCTGCATTTGGTCCGTAATACCCGCCTGCCATGTGACCACTAGATATGTATATGTTTTAATTTTAATAAAAAGTGATGACATGTATACCTTATAGTCAAACCATGCAAAAATGTATGTGAAAGTGGTAACACTTATAGCATAATCCATAATGCATAAGTTTTATTATAACAAGAATTACACTACTTTTTGGATAGTTTTCCAACACATGCATCTAAATTGTTGTTTTGGTCATTAAAGCTAAAAAAGATTAATTTTTTGAGATTGGGCTTGGGATGGGGTAGAGAGAAATAAAGTTATGGGGGATTCTCAAAATATTTTGTATGTAAAATATTCACACTATTGTTAAAGTTGAGCTAAACAAAACATGAAGGCATTGAAAGAGTGTGATAGATAAAGCCGCATTCACACTATTCATTCATTTTCAAATTGTTTACAATATATATATTTTTACAATGTTTATAATGGATTAACCACTAGATATGTATATGTTTTAATTTTAATAAAAAGTGATAACATGTATACCTTATAATCAAACCAAGCAAAAATGTATGTGAAAGTGAGAACACTTAGAGCATAATCCATAATGCATAAGTTTGACTATAACAAGAACTACACTACCTTTTGGATAATTTTCCAACACATGCATAAAAAATGTTGTTCCAATCATTAATGCTAAAAAGGATATGGTTTTTTGACACTGGGCTTAGGATGAGGTAGAAAGAAATAAAGTTATGGGGGATTCTCACAATATTTTACATCTAAAATATTCACACTATTGTTAAAGTTGAGCTAAACAAAACATTACATGTAAAACAAAACATGAAGGGATTGAAAGTGTGATGGATAAAGTTGCATAAGTTTTTTTTTTCAAAAGAAAAGAGTCTGTCCTTGATATTCAATCATCTCTCAGGCATTTCTAAGCCAAATAGGTCTCGACTTTTACTAATAACTGACAAAGGAATCGATTGTTTATTCTTTTGATCTTTGCATTTATGACTCTTAATTACTCTTTTGATCCTTGCATTTATGATTCTTAGTCTGCGTATGAAACAAGCAATCAAGTTCAATGTCTGCCAAAGCAAACTGACATAGTCTTAGATAAGATCCAATGGTTCACATCCACCCCTTGACATTAAATTTAATGCTGCACTGCAGGTGAATATTGAACACCATCCTTTTGTGATGGTTGTGAAACAATACCTATCTTGTGAATTCTTAGAATTGCTCTTATCTCTATCTTGTTGCTTACAATAAAATCTCCTTTTTCAACCTTTTTCTTTTGGTGTCACAGTTGTTTGGATATATTCTATATAACATGTTCTAACAGGCTTCCTCTTCCCTGATTTGTGTCAACAGCTCTACGTGGAGCAGCAGCCATTTCAAGCCAGCTCTAGGTTTAAGAGTCATGTATATTTTTCAAGCCATTTCCATTCCACCATAGAAAAATTCAAAAACCCATCATCAAAATTCAAATTCTCAGCCTCTCTTCAACTCATCTAATGCAAGATGTGTAAAGAATCACACAAGACATGTAGATTAAGTTCCCATGAACAGAAAGAAGTGAGGTATATAACTAGAATGCATTGTTCAACGCCAGGGCAGAGAGCAGACATTGTAACGTCTATGAGAGGAGGGATCGCCATGGAAATAGCAGTGCAGTGCAAGAAAACAGTGAAGAATAGGTGACCCATCAACCCCCAACATTCATGCCAACAATTTTGTGTCATCTTCAACTTCAAGAGATATAGATCACTGTATCCAACATTGTTTCCTCACCAGTTACAACATTGCATGCATGGGAAGATCATGAAAGAAAAAAGTGATGTTGTTTTCTGCAGAACATTGGGCACATTTTGTGTGAATATTAACTCTAAAGCTGAAAGTGGTATTATCTTTTGCATTTTTTTATGGAAACAAATGTTTGCATGAAAAGGATGAGAATTTGGAGGAAGCAACTATGGATGGATTATTAGTGGAATGCAGAGCAATGAAAGGTTTTGTCTCACACGCTTCCTGCGTCCTGCTCCTTTTTCACAGAGGTGGCAGCAGTGGGGGGTATGCTATCTCTGAGATAGAGGCTCACCCAGATGGTCTTCCAAATGTCTTTTCCCTTGATGGTCTTCCAAACATCTCGGCCCTTGCTAAGTGACAAGTTACTGGTATATCTAACCTGCAAGCTGTTGGATATACCCTCGAGAGCTTGGTGTTCCCATGGTAAAAAAAAACATTGACCTTAGATGTTTACAAGAAAACTTAGAACTGGTAGAGTGGTCCCAATTTAACAAAGTAAAATTTTCAGATTAATGAGCAAAAGGTGGCTATCTGTCTGGATTGTGGTCGGCATGAGCAAAAGGTGGCTATCTGTCTGGATTGTGGTTGGTATGGGGCTTGGTCAGGTAACTAAGCCAAATTCAAACTAAACGTTGTAAAGAGTTTGGATATGTGCCTAAAATATTTTAAAATTTGGAGTAACCCCAACGAATTAATCTCCATGTCTGATGCAGTTAACAAAATATGAGAATATTCATAATATCTTAATCACGCTTACCAATTAGCATCTCTCCAATTCCGTTGTAGTTGGGTATGAATACTGCTTGTATTGGACTGAATACATTTTGATAATTACTTGCATCTCAAATTTTACATGCTTAATACAGACATTCAAATACATTCCTGAGCTGCCTGTGCCATCATACATACAAAGTAAAAGATGATTTGATGCATTCAAGCAATATTGTGTACACCAGTCCAAAATCATTACTTTTAGAGAGAATTTTTTCACAATAGAAATTGTCAGAAGAAGAGATTACCAAGACAGTACCACAGTCAACATGTAAAGTGTCAATTGAGCATTGTAATATATACATCATGCACAATCACAATAATTGTACAAACCGCCATCACAAACAAGTCAAAAATAATACTACAGTGTGGACACATACGTGTCTATGCTTGCAACATAACGCACAGTTAAAAACTTTTCCTTTTTCGCATTGTTCTGTCCAATGCTCTGATTGTTCTGCCATCTCTATCACTAGCAATTTGGCCATGAATTCCACCGTGGAATTCCCCATGTAAACAGAATTGAATTTAAGTGTTTGTTCGATCTCATTGTACAGATGCGTTTACTGCTTCATGTCCAGTTTTTAATCTCTAGTTCCAAGGTGTATGAAAAAATTTTGTTTTTTTCCCATGACTGGGAATGTCGATGAATCCAAGTCTCTTGGAAGGATCGACTTGTGCTACCTGCCTACCTCAATCTGTGTCCCATTTGGCAAAATAGTTACGTGGACGATTCTATGAAATTATCCATTTTCCAATACGTACTAGTGAAGCAATGCCCATAAAATGCATTTACAGTTAAACTGACCCATCACGAGCCATTTAATGGATTGCAGAAACCTTATCTGTGCTTTGGCTTCCATGAATACGGGCAGTTAGAGACCTAAATATAATCAACGACCAGATGTCAATGAATGAAACATTTCATATTCACTTTTCAATGAAACATCGAAAATAGTAGAGTAGGAGGCCTTGGGACGCGCAGCCTAGCTATTAATAAGTCTGGCAAGAAAGTCGAATCTCTAATCACTAAGCATCTCGGCATTCTGCATTTTGCATTTCAATGGAGGAAATAGGATCAGGGGATCCAGTTTTAGATCTCAAAATCAAAGTGCAGAAGCCGTTCCTTGTGTTTCCTGGTGAAGAAACAAAAAGAAGATTCTTGTTCCTCTCTAACTTCGACCAGAATTTGGTGTTTATGGTGGAGACCCTCCATTTCTTTGGTAAATTAGGAGGCCGGGACGACGTCGCTGAGATAGTTGCCAACGCTCTGAGAAAATTGCTGGTTCCCTATGACTACACAGCAAGGAGACTCGCTCTCAATTCCGAAGAGGGTCGGCTTGAAATCGACTGTAATGGTGAAGGAGCACTTTTCACTACTGCCATGAGTGAGCTAACATTGGCTCAGCTACCAGATATCGGGTATCCAAATCCTGCGTTTTCCCAACTCATTTTGCAGCAGTATGGAGCTCAGAAGCTACAAGATTTGCTTCTTTTGTTCATACAGGTGTGTATATATTTCCATTCGCTCACTCGTAAACTGTATGGTGATATAGTTGCTTATTTATTCCCAAAAAAGACATGAAATTTTACTTTGGAAACTTGTAGGATAAAGTTATAAACCATGGTACTAGTTTAAAAAACCAAAAAGTCAGTTCAGGTATACATTTTCTTGCATAATGTCGCAGCATGCTTAGGGTGAAAAGTTGGGGTGATATGACCTTTAGTTGTCAAACTCATCTTGGGACCTGGCTCATTGGCTCATTTAATGGACCATAGTCTATATTAATTTATAAATCTTATATATATGAATGGCATTGGTGAAGAGCGAGAGTTTTTCACCAAATTTAATTATAAATCCTAGATATATATAAATGGCGTTGGTGAAGCCAGATTTTTTTACCAAATTTAATTATAAATCCATATATAATTAGTTTAGAACAGAGAATTCTTAATGCTGATTCTTCCTAGCCATTTTTCATTTGGTCGGACTCTTCATGTAAGATCGAGGAGTCCTAGGCTAAGGTTTTTAGTCTTTTTCCTTTCTCTGACAAGAGAAACGATGGATATGGAAACCGACTGTTTGGAGTCTAGAGAAACGATGAATATCAAAACCGACTATTTGGAGTCTAGAGAAACGATGAATATCAAAACCGACTATTTGGAGTCTTTTGCGCAAGTACAACTACTATATCATGAGGTTTATCGTTTATTTACATTCAGTAATTCTTGTTTTAATTTCCATGCTAATACTAGTCATGGTTACAGTAAAGCGAGGAGGGTTCTTTTCGAGGGTTCTCTCAAAGCTCTCGATTCTTTGTGTAGTCTTAGAAGCCTTTGAAAAATTTAACTATAAGGGTTTTGTAAATGTGTGTTCAAAGTTTCAGTGTTTTTTAATAATTAACTCTCATATTTAAATTTATTTGTCTTATAGCAATAACTATTAACAATAGAGTGGACATTTCCACGTCGTGGCTCTTGTTATAAATATAAACAACAACAACAAGTTTTGCATATTAATGAGAAAGGGAGCATATCTCCAAAATTGCTTTAAGTAACCAAAAGGAAACGTGTAAGCTTGTTCTGCCACTTGTCTCATTGGATTCCAAACATGGTTAGTATTAAAGGAAATTTATTGGCATTCCAGGGCGAGCTCCTAGAAATTAGCCGCCACTGATTTCATGGGATTTTGCGGCAAGATAAAGGGAGGGAAGCCGTTAGAGAAAAGATTTTATAAGGGCGTCAATTTTGGAAAAATGGCTTCCTAAGGAGGGGAGTTCATGAAGAAGGGGAGAAGTTTCTTTCAATAAAAATTTTCCTTCCCAGTCGAGAAGGGAGGGCGTTTTATAGAACATTATGAAGGGCGCTGAAAGAAAAAGAATAGATCTCTGCATGTTCCAGGAGAACGCATGGTATTCAAGGAGGGATCTGCATCTTGAAAAGAGAATGGGGCGTATTTGATAAAACGCTAGGCACAAAGATGGAGCTGTGAGTATTTGGGGAGGGCTCTCCATATTAGCAACGGAATGCTTATGAAATCATCAATAATTGAAAACGCTAAGTTGGTTAGAAATTGATGACGTACGATCTGCAATTGTATTTTTGTTTCCTTGCCTTTAAATTTGTCTTGCCTGCAGTTTACCCATATATTTGAATGGGAGTTTGTCCACAGTGATGTGATATGGATATGGAACCGTATTTTTTTGGCTGCTTATGATATGAGACCTAGAAACACTTGGAGGTAGGCAGCTCTGCTGTAAGGTATTATAGAGATCTTAATGCATGCTATATGTCTATGGTTACATTCCAATGCTTGTTCGACTTGACAAATCACCCTCTCTAGTTCCTCATGAAGGTACTTGCTAAAACCCTTTTCCATTATGGTGAATTATGGGCAAATCTAGATGGTAGAGGCGATTGTAGCAGACTAAGTGTCTATATGAGTAGCGATCTAGCTTGTCGATAACTGTAGTTGTGCATTAAATTTCCCCATCTTGGAATGAAAACCATAGACGTGATTCACAGGCGTCTGGCTCTAGCAGCATCCTAGCATTTCCCATGGTTGCGTTTTAGTGCAGATCTGGGGATAAACACTTTGTCGGATTTCTATGATTTGAAATTGAATTTTCAGTGCATGTCTAAGAATGAAACCTAAATACTTCAACTTCTTTGAGTGAGCTAGATCTAACCAGATCTGTTGACAGAAGGGAAATCGCCTTGGTGGTTGGCGCGTGGAGAAAAAGGGAAAAATCCCTAGCTCTAAATTTCATTTTAGGGATTTCGTAGGCTGGGAGAAGGGTCTACTGGTTTCGAGAGATTTCAAGCCTCCTCTCTGTGTAAATTCTACTGTGTTCAAAGGTAAACGAACCTACTACCTTTGATTTTGGTAAAAGAAATGAGTATGAATCAGTCATGATCTATCTCGGCTTATTATTTATTTGTTTGAGAGACCCCATTTGTTTATGGAGTCACGATCTATGGTATAAACCTAGACCCTTATCATTTTATGTTGGGATCACCAAAGATACCAATCCGTAGATATATCAATCAATTTTCTTTTCTATCCTCATGTTTGTGCCTTTCTACCTGTAGATAACTATTGGTTGGGGAGAACCCCGACCCCTTCTAGTGATTTGTTTTGAACTGGCTGGGCAGTCTTACATGCAGAATACGATATCTGTATTCTACCTCTCTTGTTTGTTGTAGTCTTGGTTTATGCTAATAAAAGATCTCATCAACACGTTTTTGACATCGCTGGGATTTTGGAATGATTTTCCTCATTCAAAATATGCTTAGAAAAACATGGTGAATTTAATCATTGCAAACATATCTATTCCCTTAGAGAATCTAGGCTTGTTTGAAGTCACCACATGTGGTATTTCCAGTGGATTGGAAATTGGAGTGTTCTGGCTTCCCGGTGGGAACCAGATCCGGATTTCAATAGGCCAATCTGTGATCTGTTTGCTGATGCATTGACCTCGTTTTGATATACTTTGTGTTTTAGTAGTATTGTGTTTTCTGATATTTTTCCATTTCAGTTCTAGAAGAGAACTACAAATGCGTTTTAATATTTTGGTCATTTTTTTGCATTGATAAATGTGTATCCATTAATTCTTATAAGCAAGTAAAGAGAAATACATCATACTGTGGGTTATGAACTTACACATTCCTAAGTGTAAATTTTACATTCTTTAGATCTGAATCTACTGATTTCAAGTGGGAGCCATACGACTTGGACTATAGCCGGTTGTGATAAGAAAACCCCTTTAATTTGTCTGCTTTGCTGTGTCAAAAACAATGACTCCTACCGTAGTTGTTATATATGTTAAGTATGCTTTAGGTATGTCTAGTTGGGGTTGCTAATATTCCCATGGATTTGGGTTAAAATCCTAGATTGCCTAAAAGGTTTATTGCTGGAACGAAATAAGAGTACAGAAAATAATAATTGGTATCTCAAAGTTAGAAACAATCTATGAATAGTAGTCTATGAGATGTAAAAGAAAGAATGTAAGGCAACAGATTTGTTTGCAGAATGTAACTTTTGATGAAAATAGATTGTCACAAGTTGTGGCTATTTGGTGGACATAGCCTCGTGGACGAGGTGAACCACGCAAATATGGTTGTCTCGTCTTTTGTATTTCTCTTTATGTTGTGCATGCTCCTTTTCTTTACATAATGATGCTACTATAATTGTTTACTGGTGAAAATGTTACTAATCATATTTGTAGATTCAGAAGCACATTGCATGGATGATTTAAAGCTTTAAATAAAAATGAAAATTGATTTTACCCATTTTATCTAATTCCGCAAACTAGATACTTTGGGGATGTTACACTTATGTTAAGATCTCTTTACTCCACCTTAATATACCTTTCAAAGGAGATAGGCCATGCACCTTTTGTAAGAGACAACAACACTTTTTACATGGTGCAAATGGATCACAAAAATCCAAAAAATGAAAGAAATATGAAAAATTATAAAAACTCTATAATTTAAATATCATAAGAAATTCCATAAAAAAACCTTTTGAACAATATTTAAAAGACAAAGCTTCCGCTTTTCTAAATCAGCTCCAAGAATATAATAATCTATCAATAATCAACTAAAACATACCAAAAATGATAGAAATACTATTTAAAAAAGAAAGAACTTATGGCCCCCAAAAGTATTAATCTAAACCTCTTATTCTTTTAAGTGAGACAAATACTATTTTTTTAAAAACCTATGGCTCCCCAAAAGTGCTCCTTTAAACATCTTAATCTTTTAAGACTCAAAAATAGGTCAAGAAACCCCACTTGACAATACATTTAATTAAATTGAACATAAGTAGTCATCTAAACCCCTTAATCTTAATTTTAAAAGTAAAAATACTTGCAAGTGAAGGTGTTGCAACAAACTGGAAATTTAAAAAGACTAATTGTAGTCAACACAACTTTAGTTCTGCTGGTGGATGTTTTTCCACTACTTTCTCGGGATCTGCGTCCAATCGATAAAGTATCAATGATGAGTTGTTAAGGCCGGTCAATGCAACTTCGCCTTTTTATTTCTGATTTAGAAATTATAGTTCTGATCTGGCAGCAGAGTAATACCCCTTCAATCGATGAAATAGACTACGCGTTCTCAAGGGTAATTTCCTATAGCCAATAAACGACAACTTATCCTTTAGCAGGATGGGAAACACACTCTGCTGGCTATTGGAAATGCTATAATTGATAAGCGTTGGGTTGAAACAAGCTACGATTGTGTGTCCAAAAATTCAAAAAACTTTCCAAAACTTCACAGATTCCCAGTTAAAAGACCTTAAAATAACACTCCCCAACCCCTGCAAACGGGTTCAGAAAAACCCTTAAAACATGTGCGCAAGCGAAAATTAAGGGTGAGAAGGAGAAAGTCGAAGCCCTGGCGCGAGGGCAAATTAAAGGTGAGAAGGAGAAAGTCGAAGCCCTAAATAAATGAGGTTTCCCAAGAAATACCAAACCACAGAATCACTAATTTACTTGAGTTTTGAGTTTCTTGAGATAGTACGAAATAATCGAATACCTAACTATACATGAACCTTAATTAAATCACGTTCTCTGAAATAATACCTAACGATCAAGTTCCCAGTAAAGTAGAACAAAGGTCAGGTTTCAGAAAAGAGACAAATTCCCAGTAAGGTCGAACAAAGGCCAGGTTTCGAAAAAAATACCTACTTAACTA
>LPNX010282584.1:123918-211039 GCA_001517045.1 Pseudotsuga menziesii
CGTTGCCATGGCTAACAGCTTGTCTGAAGAAACACAAAATACTTTCTATGTGCGTGAGCGAAGATATTGCGAAGAGAAGTCTGAGCGAACTTTGCACAAATGATCTACCTGCTAGTCAGAATAAACAGAGAGAACTTTCTCTGTGTGAGCAACGAGCTTGCCGAGAGAAGTCTGACCGAACTCGATATAACAAAAGAGCTAGGATGGCATCTACTTATACACGTGCGCATTACCCAAATTAGCTGTGTTATGAGCCTTTATATGTTTTTTAATTAATTTTTCATTTCAATTTCTATTTTTTTAATTTTTTTTTCTTTCAACGGTTAACTTAAACATAATATGTGGGTTTTAGGGTTTTCTTGTTTTATAGATTTTTAACCAATTAGCTATTGGTGTCCGCCAATTTCAGGGGGCAATATGGTCACCATACCACTCATGTGGCCCACAATGTGTAAGCGCGTATGAAAAATCAAGTATGGGCAAGTAGGGGTAACTTCATGAGAGCAATATGGTCGCCATGTAGCCCACAATGTGTAAGGCCGTATTAAAAATCAAGTATTGAAGAAGGGCATGTAGGCATGTTTTTAACTTCATGGGAGGATTTGATTTATTCCACATGAGAAGGATAATAGACATGGGAAGGATAATAGCAAGAATAGCTTGTATACTTTATGAGAGGATATGCACTATTACACATAAGGAGGATAATGTATAACCAAAATCGCATAGTTATTGTATCATTCTTTTTAAAGTTTATGATATCATAAATATATTAATTTATTGTAAAACATTTACTCATAAATCAAAATGTAAACAAAAAATGTTTACATGATAAAATTTATGTTGTAATTTTCATGACATTTATAGTGTGCTCTTTATGTGTAAAAAAAATACATAAGATATAACTAAGATATTATTATTAAAAAATGTTTAAAGCATTGTGTAAAACCATAAATTAGGGATTCCTAGTTTAAGGTCTTCTCTCCATAGATCATCAAGAAAAGAGCTCTAGGCTAACTTGCTCTAGAAGGGTGCATCTTCTAGAGGAAGTGGATTCAAGTTTGGAGAGTTTCATTTTTTTTACTATTGGGCACTACTACACTATGGGACAATGCATGAAGAAACTAGGGCAACCAGTTTCAGAAGCTTCCCATCACAGTTTTCAAAAAAGGATATACTGAGAAACTCTCCCTCGAAAGGCACATCTTTCTATGATGTCATAATTGAGTTTTGCGAATTTTCATTTTTGAACTCATCTCTTGTGCTATGGGAAACTAGGGCATTAAGTTTTTGGAGTTTTTCTCCACCAAATTTGTCAAAGAACCTCACTAAACAACTCATGTGAAGGAGGCGCATCTTTATATCCACCCAAAATTCCATGTTTGGAAAATTAGGGTTTCTCTTACAAACCCTAGATGAGCTAGCTCAGAAACAAGGTTGCACACCTCAAATTGGTAAGATCTAAATCTCTGTTATTTCCATTTGAGGTTCTCATTTCAAAATGACTCATCACACCGAGGTTGATGACACAAATACATATGGCTCAAAAGTTTGACACAATATTCCCACGAATAAGTTAAAATCAAAATTTTCATGGATAAAGAGATAAAAAAATTAAAATAAATGTTATGACCCCCGATAATCGTCGCTATAGCAATGGAAATAATGTTTTGTCACTATAGCGACGAAATTTCGTTGCAATAACAACAAAAACACAAGGTTCATTGCTATAGTGATGATAAAGTTAACATGTGCAACATCGGCGATCATCAGAGTAATGCTCATTGACATTTTTTTGTTGTTGAAATTTGATCATTGTGCATTTTCGCTAGAACCGCCACAATCACTGATCTATAAACACTAGTACAAAATGAGAGATAAGTGACAAAAAAATGGTCATAATATGTATATAAAGGACCAGTTTTGATTTTGCGATCATTGTTGGCTAATTTTCAGTCTCTTATTACGCGGCAAAAAATGTGGACATATTTAGTTTTTCCATTTATAGGTTGTATTGTGGTCATTAATTAGTCATATATTTGGTCATTAATTATCACAATTAATGACCAAATATATGACCAAATTAATGAAAAAAACTGACCAAATTAATAACCACAAGAAAAGCATTAATTGACCAAACTAAATATGACCATTTTTGGTCATGTAATAAGAGACCAAGAATTAACCAGCAAAACTTCCATTTGATCATTTATATGTGAACTTTCATCTTTTTTTGTCGCTTATATGTCATATTTTGGTCACTAATTTAGTCATTCTATATGCCAATTTTGGGGATTTTGTTTGGTCACTTATCTTTCACCATCTGGTCACTTATCTCTCATTGTCTCGCCACTAATTTAGTCATTTCTAACTGATTTTGCAATATCACCAGCGTAGATCCAAATCCTAGGCTCTATCAAGCGCCAAGAGGGATCAAATATCTCGAGTTGCAAACCTCTTTTCAGGTATTGAACTCAAGGAGGTGCAATAGGGCATGCTGAAAAAAACAATGCCTAGCCCCTCCTCCCCACCACTAACCTATAATACCTCTGTTTTCCCACTCAAAGAGGTTTTGCACCTTGGGAGATTAGGGAGATTTTATCCCTCTCTATGATGGATAAATAACATCAATTAAATTAAAAAAAAAATTATAAATATATTTTAAATTAATAAATAACACCAAACAAATTAAAAGATTTTTTATTAAAATAATACTAAAGATAAATATAAATATGTATTTGTGCATAAATATACATTTTTATTTTTTTATGGAGTAAAGGTACAAGTATGCAGTATGAATGCACAAATACACCAGTCTTTAAAAAAAATTGCTCGGAATTGAAATGTGTATCAGTTTCTATGTGATAATTAGCATTTATACCCATGTGCACCTTAACTCAAAAATACTTCTTTGGGTAACATGAATATCGAAATTGTGACTTGCACGATTCAGAATTTTTGTAGGTCAAGAGGATGAACATTTCGTACCATTGTCCATATGTTTTCATTCCATTGTTTTGGTGTCCTTTCTCTACCTTCTGCCTAAAGATTCAACATAAGAGCATCTACAACAGCCAGATCCTGACCAGGTCAGAACCTTCAGTTATATCTGATACAACTTCTTCTATTATGACCTTTCCTTTTTCTGGAATAGCCCGATAGCACGGGGTCTTCACTTAGTGAAACCATGCCATAACACGTTCATTCGTGGCATATGAAACAATACCCCTATTTTCAAAAAATATTGGAAAATACCTCCCAAAATCATTTTTTTTAACCCCCTCCCAATATGCCTTGCCGATTTTAAAAAACCCCTATTTTCCCTATATATTGCATGTATCCATTTTTTCATTTACATTTTTTATACCCCTTTATATTTCTACCTAAGGAAAAAAAAACTAAACACAAGAAAGGGCCAGATTACTGGAGACACACCTTGATGTTTGTATAGATTGTGAAATTACTACAATAAAGTGAATGTTGTTAGGAACATATATAAGACGACAACAAAAACATATAGAAAATAATCATGTATGTCTCAATATTCTAGGAGTAACCCGAGGGTTAGCTCTTTCGGCTGAACAACAATCTGTCAAAGGCATGTTGCCAATGAGGAGGGCCTAGGTCACAGGTCCAAATCCAATCTAATCCCTCAGGTTACCAGCCACATGGTTGACAACATCTTCCATTCAGATATTCTGGGGAAGAGAGTGGAATCCCATGAAGTGTTCTTTAAAAAACATAAATTTGGCAAAGAAAAATCTGAAGGTTTTTTGAGTTAAGGTCTTTGATTTGAATGTTCATAAAACAATTGTTAAACACAAAGCCAATTCCTGATATGTGTTCCATCAATATTAAATTTTAATGATGTATAAATGAAACCCTGAACTTAGTTCTTGATATGAAAGGCTTCTGCTTACCACATTTTTTCATGTCAAGCATGATTGCATCACTCATTTTGGCTCCTCAATATCGAAGTGTTATTGTCCTGCACTCCAATCATTATCATACTCTAGCTTCTCAAACTACACAATGTTTAGATTCAAAGTCAATAAATTATCACTATCATGTCAAGGCAATGGTTGGTGCTAATCTACCATGATGGCTAATAAGAAAACTTGAGCAAGTAAAATGAACAGTTCCCAACTTGATGGTCTACATTTGGGGATCAGGAAAACCCAATCATCTACATTTTTTTTTCTTTCAGAGGAAAAAATACCAGCCTTTGTTATTCACAGAATCAAAATACATCGTTTACATAATTCTGACTTAAGAACAGAATACAAATATTAAACAATCAGTAATATACTATGATCATGCCAACCATATCCAGCCTAAAACTGAGAAACAAAGAAAGTCTGATCATTGCACACTTTTGTCATCATCCCTGATAAATCAGGTCAGAAAATAGAGTGAACAGGAGGTGATCTCAAGCAAATATTCCTAAGCAGAGCTAGTTGACAGAAAGTCTCAATCGTGACAAAAAGAGAAAATACAATCAATGCTGATATATCAGGGCAAACAACATCTAAAAGAGCACAAAAATATCCTGTGCTATTACCAAACCATCTAATGCTTCAGTGAATTTTCTGTATCCCATATCCAAATTCAGAGCTGATTTAGAGAGACCGTCTTCCAGCGAGTTGTGCTCCCGGTATATGTGCTTGAAAATCACCGAAGGGACATGATGAAGCATATCTCTAATATCTTCGCACCAGTGCCTCAAAATAGGAATATTAAGGGCAGAAAGTCTGTTGATCCATGAGATAACAACCAAAGAGTCACCAAGTATCAAGTGAATGGGAAATCCCATAATTAAGCTGACTCTTAGCGTATCCCATAGAGCTAATAACTCAGCTCTGGTATTCATACTGCAACCACAGCCCATAGAGAAACTATAAAAATGGTTATCATTCAGATAAATCACAAAACCTGCACCTCCCACATTATTTGCAGCAGCCCCATCATCTACATTACCATACTATGGCTTCCTTGAATACAATATGTCTACATTCAAAGTCAAGAACTTACACTTGATATATCTATATGTAACAGTTGGTGCTCGTCTACAATGAACCTGAAGAAAAGATGAATAACTATAATGAAAAGCCCTTTACATCTTCCATGTGCCTTCCACCAAGAAAGAGTGTGGCTGCATAGTCTCCTTTTTAAACCCTTATCATATGAAAAGACCCAACCAATTATAGAGGGGGAAGTTGCCCTAGCATGGCAGGATGCTCTACAAATGGTGCAAAGTGCAAATTAAGACAATGGGAACACAACCAATGAAGCTCATTTTCTTAAAATTTCTAAACAAAGTGATTGAAAACAAACAGCAAGGTTTCGCACATCAAGTGATCACAAATTAAAGTGTTTGAATCTAACATGCTGCCATGCAAGCTATAACTTTATATCTAATCAAAATCTTCCCCTAGTAGCATATGCCTCGTTCAGATAAAACGCTACAGCACATGATAAAGCCTTACAAAAGTAATATCTACTCCTAAATTCCCTGGAGGCTGGTATTCATACAATTCAAGAACATGTTAATTGTAGGTTAAACAAATAAAATGACAAAGAAGAAGAGTAAAGCAAAGCAAGCCCTGCTCTGTTATACCCAAAATTGCCAGTTTAACTCAACCCGAATCCAAAACTAGGTCAAATCTAACCAGAACAAGGAAGCATTGGTTTGCTACATCAAACTTAAGTCAAAACTTGTGAAACTTGACAATCTATGCAAACATGACAAGCTGTAACCAGGTCCACTCACCCGCATGCCTATGTAAACCAAGAAATCTCCAATCTTACCCATTTTTTGCACATCTTGCAGCAAATTTTTAGACCTTCATGTAGCATCAATGGCACAGATTTTGTGTTCATCTTCTAAGCATATTATCTGTAGACCTTAGGGAATAGAAATTGTACTCATTTTCTAACCAATATTCAAGCATATGGGCACAGATTTACACCAGAGATTTTTCATAATACAATTTTCTATATATTGTGCTCAGTTTCTACGCAAATTTTTGATACCTTGGGCACAGTTTTTCACCAATATTGCAGATACGTTGTTTATAATGCAATTATGCTCTACCATACACCTATATAGTGCTCATTTTCTGAGTAAACTTTCTGGCACCACTGAACCAGGAAAGAGACAAAGATCAATAAAGTCCATGATGAAAGCAGTCACACTAGAGGAAGTTGAACCTAGAATACTTGTCTGAGTATGGGCATGCAAATTATAGCGGTAGCTTTAGAGTCCATTAGAGTTTCAAGTCAAGTTGTGCCATGGACACAGTGCACATGGTAGGGGTAACTTTAGAGTCCATTAGTGTGACAAGTTCAGCTGTGCAAATTACTTAGGTGCAAGTGCAACAAGAAGTCAAGTGCATCTAATGGCGTGGCATACTACAATGGGATGGATAGACTACTCAACTTATGGTTTCAAGTGGATGTTCAATGATCATACTTGATCGTCATACACATAGACCAGATGTGAAACACTTTGTATTTCCTCAAACTATATTGTTTATACCTAGATTTAAAATTGCAATGGGCTTGATCACTTCATGGTGTTAGTCACAGTCGGTTGATAGACGGATAGCTATGTTGCAAAGCTTCATAATGTTCGTATCATTATTGCACAAACTTCTTAGTTAAATGAAATTCCAATACTATATTTTTGCCCAAATATTTGTGTCAATCATGTGTGCTCCTATATGTAATTATTTCTGATTATCTAATTTAGCTTCATAAATTGTCTTGCCTAATTAGTTCATTGTGCCTGATTACCCTGTGGTAAGCATACCATTTCCATATGTTATGATTTATGTCAAGGTTGGTATTTGTAATGGAACATGTTGCTTCCTAGTTTTATATTGGACAAGAATCTCACTCTCAGTTGGTTCAGAGTCAAGATTTTGCACAGCAATGTCATCCTTCTTGTCCTTGCGTTTTCACATATTCATCCATCATTGATGCATTTTGCAAGCAAGGTAATGTGGAAGCTGCTGCAGGGCTAGATGGTGAAGAAGGGTCTGGCATTCAATGTTGTGACCTGAGGCTTTGGAATTCTGGGAAGAACTACAAAGACGTGGTGTTATGCCCAACATTTCTAATTACAATTCAGTTATCAATGCCTTTTGTAATAAAGGTAGGATATCGGTTGCAAGCAACCTCCTTAAAGATGCCTTGGACAAAGGTTTAATTCCAAATGTGATTACCTATAGGGATTTGATTAAGGCGCATTCTGAGGCAAGAAATATACAGGAGGCCTCCGAACTTCTTGATAAGATGATAGGTTGTGGAATTGTGCCAGACGACTCTCTCTATAACACTGTCATTGACAGACTTTGCAATCAATGGAAATTTGATACTGGTATGAAACTCTACAATGAAATAGAAAGGAAAGGCATGCTCCCAAGTATTAGCAGTTACATGTCACTTATCAGAGTACTCTTAAAAAATTGCAGAAAGGAGGAGTTTAATGAGATTCTGAACAGCACCTATGTAAAAGAATTGGCTTCTGATGTCAGAACTTGCAATATGCTAACCGATTGTTTATGCATGGAAGATGCAGATTTTGTCATGAATTTGTATGACAGAATGGAGGTGAAAGGTGTTGCACCTAATGCTTCTACATACAATGCTGTCATTGGTGGACTTTGCAAAGTAGGAAAGGTAGATATGGCATTGAAGATGCATTTGAGAATGCAGAAAATGGGTTTTCTTCCTGTTATTGAAAGCTTCAGCACCCTTATGAATGGTCTTTGCAAGAAGGGCAGTTTGGAAGAGGATAATAATATTTTTAAACTAATGCTAGAGAAAGGTTTAGTTCCTAATGTTCAGATTTACAGTAAGATGATAATTTCAAACTGTGAAAGGGGATGCATAAAGGGAGCCTTAAAACTAGATTATGAAATGCAAGATAAGGGGTTATTACCGGCGCTGGAAACTTATCACTCACTTATTTATAGACTTTGCAAAGAAAGGGACATAGATGGAGCTCTAACGATTTAAAATGAAATGGAGGCCAAATCTATGTTCCCATCCCTTCATCCCCACACCACCCCATCCTAGAAACTCAATGCAACATAGGTTAAAAGGCAGAAGTAAGAAAGCTACTTCAAAATGGTAGTGTAAGGACTCGACATTACATATAATACATGTTCAGGGTCGTGGGTTGTGCCTTGCAAATATGATATATCTGTTGATGGAATGTCAATTACTTGAAAAGTAAGGGTAGATATTTTTCTCAATCAGAACGAAAATATAATGTTACATATTCTTTACCATCAATGCATGCAATCACTAGTTGTGGTTTGACCAAATCCTTTGCATCCACGCCAACTGGCAGCTTGAGAGCCTTGTAATGTGCAATGTGAGGGAACTTTTCAATTACCTAAATAGTAATCAAAAGTTCTAATTAAGCATGTTGAGATATCATGCAATTAATGGTTGTAAACGCATTAAAGACAATACTTCGAACATAATACAAAACAAGATAATACATCACAGTTAATAAATAAGTGTAAGGGGGTTCACCTTTGTAGGAATTCTTCCTTGCTACTCTTCTAGTTGAATTACAAAATATTCCCCTGTAAATACGGGAATGGTACTTTATCAGAAAGCTGGCAAAAGTGAATAAAAATAGATCTATACCTGTATCAACAAAGGGCCTTGAGGCTTCCATCCCCCCTTCACCACCTTTAAGATTGGAATATGGACATTGAGGCAATATCAAGAAGTCACGAAACCTTCCCCACATGAGCAATAGATTCTATTGACTCACTACCATCTTAGACGTCAGAGATTTTTCACTCAATTGTTTAAAAAATGATGCTCTTGGAGAAAGTACAGTATTTTTAAACAACATACATTCTAGCAATTATGCCATGAGTAAAATTCATATATTGTTGTCATGAAAGGGGGTTTGATTACAATGTTCCCCTTTTACTAAGGTTTCCTCAAGGGAGGGATCAAGTTGAGCATCCTACACCCCTTCCCAATAAAGGAGCTTCTCCATAATCTTTTGAGATTGAGTGTTGTGTTATGTAGCTATCCAATGATCTCTTTGACTAAAATTTCTAGGGAGGCAACTATGATGTCCATCCATGGGGCCTTGATTTCAGACAAGTAGTCCCAAGCATGAAAAAGGGCTGCTAGAGTGTTATAACAATGCAATCAATGCCTCACAATAAGTATTTTGAGACAAGCCACCACCAAGTGTATTGTCAGGTCCACTTAAAAATGGTTAATGAGAGTGGTACCATGGCAATCAGAGCTACACAAGGAATATTTTGAGATAGGTCTCTTGAAAGGGTATTGTCATGACCCAAAACTCTTTAGTCCTATAGGAATACTTCTCCTAGTTGAGAAATATTGCACTAATGGAACCCCCAAGTTATTGATAGTTTATTTTAAGTAAGAATCTTGTGGCATGTGTTGCAAAGGCTAGGGTTTGCAAAGTCTAAGGACAAGAGTGTTAAGTGTTATAGCTCTCTAATATATGTGCAGGTTTCCACTATAATACTTCACCAATCCCTGGAGGTACTCATTAAGAAGGCTAGTCTATACCATTAACCATACTACCCAATTCCCAAGTAATAGAGAGTGATCTCCCCAATGTTAATCTCACTGTACTATAGAAAAATATGGTCGAAAGGTAGGTTGGCCTTGCACATGGTTTAGGAACCAACCAACTGCAGATTTGTTTGTAAAATAATAGATCTTCATGTTATTTAAAGATGTCAAAACACATATCTAGCCTTTACAAGTTCTAAAATCAAACACATGTTGCTGAAGGAAAGAGCTCTAATATCACTTGTAATGTATGTAATCAACAGAAATCGCAAAGCACGATCATTGAAAGAAATTAAATGCAGAAAATCAAATACAAGAGAAAAAAGGATTAAACCTACAAAATATATCCCTTATATTAAATATCTCCAAAATAGTGAACCTCCTATATAAGCTTCTTCAAGGGGAAAACCTCTTATGAGAGCTCGAATTATAATGCCCATGAAACCTGTGAATATCCCTACTACAAACAAGGGTTGTGGTAGGAAACATTCAATCTTTCTTGATCTTGCTATAGTTAATAGGATAATGTCTGATCCAATGAAGCCAGAGCTATAATGTTTTATCAAGGAGGGCAGAAGCTATAACAAAATGAGTTTACAAATCAAGGTATAGGATAACACTGAAAGCAAATTGAGAATGCAACACATGGAATACATTAACTCGAAGAGGATTCCTCGAAGCATTGTACATTACCTCATCTTGTTACAATATTACGAATTGTCGAAAATAGATTCAATGATCAAGAGAACAATTGAATTAACATAAATCTTAGAAACCTTATGAATTTTCCGTAATTCTCCTATCCAACACAAGATAATTAAGAAATTCAGTATTAGATTTACAGAAAGAAAAATACAGGTCATAGAGGAAGTTGAAATATTGGGACTGAAGTAACAGCATTGGATAATCGTGGAGAAAGTTGAAATATTGGGACTCAAGGGCAATGGCATTGGAAAATCCAAGGCTTAGGTGATAGCATGACAAACCAATACAGATGGATGTGGATGTAAATGTCATTGTTTAAATGCAAATGGCATTGATCACATTCGCAGATCTATTTTTAATTTATTACTATGGTAGCAAAAACGGCCATATAGTGACAATTGAGGTCTATTCCTAGCCACCTAAGAGCGGCCATTTAACTTTTTATGAATCACAAGTAAAAAGTTCAGTGCATCCCATTAAATAATAGGTTCAGAAATTGGAATAAATTGAGATATTATAACACCGTTGAGAAAAATTCCTCTAAAGGTGGTTGCACTAGTTATTAAAAAAATTATTTGTACTTTTGGCCTGCCATTAGGAGGCCATCAAGCTGTCTCACATACTTTAATTACAATTGGATTGATTGACATATATTAGAACATGCTCTCCAAAATGTAGTTACTTGATGTGCACTATGTTCTCTTGTTTAGTACTCCATACTCAATGACCATAGATTTACCAAAACAATTAATATCATTGAGCATAACAATCTAGACATTACAACTTGAAGCACCCACTTCAACTGTCATTCATTGAAGAACATGAAGGCTGTAATGAACCAAATTGGAGATTACCAGGAATGTAGGTACACCACATGCAAAAGCATGAAGCAACTGGGATTATTTAATGGATTGAAACAAGGAAATGTCACATCCACAAATGACTGCCATTTCTGCAGTGAAGAACTTCCCTGTCTGCATGTAATTTGCTTGAGCGTCCACTGCTAGATGTCAGTACCAATTGGCTTCTAAAATCCTTAAATAGAAAAGAAATATAGTATCGAAGTGATTTTTTCCTGCAACAACTTTGAAGAATAAAAGGGAACAGAAAATCAAGCAGCAGGAGGAAAAATCCAAAGGAGAGAACATCAATGGGGCAATCGAACAAAGATTTCTCATTAAAGAATGTACTTTTCTTGGAAAAATATTGATGTCCTCTAAAGATGGAACTCTAGAAATTATATATGTTGAAAAAAAAGGAAACACCAAAGTCTATAAAGGATTTGCCTATGCCACAACAAGATTTTGCATCCAAGACTGCTGACTTGGTCTTTGCATTTATGCCCCTTTGCTCACTAAAACAACTTCAATAACAAAGTCAGCACCAAAATCTCGATTCCTTACTCTAGACTCAAGCTCTCATAACTTACTAAAACAACTTCAATAACAAAGTCAGTACCAAAATCTCGATTCCTTCCTCTAGAATCAAGCTCTCATATAAATCATTTTAGTAAGTGCCCAAATCAAACATTTGTTATTAAGACTCATTGAATTTATGGAATACTTCATAGATTATGAAAAAGACAAACTTACTTTAAGAAAACTTCACGAAACAATTCTTAGGTACTGACAATTATAAACTTGAACTATGGATGTGAAATATACATAACTGTCATACTTGGTTGGCCTTGTAAATCAGTTTTATGGAAGAGACTGAAATCAAGGTTTTCGAAAGAGAATGAAATCAAATATCAGTCCAATTAAAAAGATACTGCATGTGCATGCCCACAAATACAGCACTTCTTTGTGGACAAAAGATTTACCTCATCACACAATGAAAGAAAGGATAACAATACTTGTTTAGTTCACGATGCAAGCGGGCATTCATCTCCTTTAAGCTCTTTACACTGTTCCCAGTTACTGCATATGGAGCATTTGGCCTGCCACTTGGCCGGGAAGATTCTGCTGTGGTCTTGAGATGAGCAAGTTCCTGCTCTAGTCTTTCGATATCATCCTTATGTCGTTGAAAATTCATTTCTATTTTCCTATGCAATGCCTCCTCCCTTCGTCTCGTAGAAGCTTCAGCTGCATCCTTTGCTCTTCTTTCTTCCTCTGCTTGTGCAATTGCCACTTCTTTAGCTTTCTCTTCTTGCTTCCATTTTTCCTGTACATCACTCATTAAGCCACAAGTTACATTATGTTCATACCAGTATATGCAACATATGTGCCACTGTTGTCAAATCGGCCTTGCTCAACAAGAAGAAAACACTAAACAGTTCAATGTGATATAACGCACTATTAATTTCACTGCAAATTTTTCAAATTCTTTAACAGAGTTTGGTGATATGTTGGACACACGAAACAGAGTTTTCAACATTCTCACACCATGCTCTAGATGTGTTAAACCAAAAGATGAAAACATATTTAAGATGTTGGAATGGTCAACAAAAAGCTTGAGATTTGAAACATTTAGATGTGCTCTCACCTCCATTTCTTTCTACAAATCCCGTATGAGAGACAATTCTTGTTGTAGTTGAGCAATCTTCTACTTTTCTTCACAAATTTCATCCTGGAGCCTGGAATCCTGTTTCTCCAAATCCTGAACCCTCTTTAGACACTTTTTCTCCCTCTTTGCAATCTCTTGACATGTTGCAAAAGATTCTGCTGCACTCAATTTGGATGCTTCCATCTCTGCCCTCACCTCTGCATTCTAAGTTTCAATCCTTCTTACAGCTGAATTGGCTCAATCAACATCTCCACTTGCTTTCCGTAAATCATTCTCCATTTCAGAAATCCTTTTCATTGTGTTGTCTTCCCGATCTTGTTTATCCTTTTTCAAGCACAAAGTCTCATCTCTCTCCATCCTCAATGTTTTCAACTCAGCGAAATATTTGCTCAATTTTCTAGCTGCTTGCATAACTTTCTGATGAGCCCATTCAATCCGATCTTTAAGTTGCATTTCTAAATATCTTATTTTATGCATAAGTTTCAGCATCATTTCATTCTGTTGATCAATTCCATCAGACTTCTCTGTAATACCCATGTGCTCCAAACTTCCTAGAATGGCTCCTACAATATCCTGACAATTTCTAGTCTCTTCTCCACGGTAGAAGCTATCCCCAAAGACAGTTCTATACCTGCACTTCCTGCACTAGTTGCATGAGCTACATTTTCGGTGTGAATAATGTCTCTTGTTAAAACCATATTCTTCTCAGAGAAATTCCCTGATATACTTTGTATGTTTTGCACTCCACTTGTTGGAACCAAACATTCACTATTATTATCAGCTGATCATGAACATGAATCTAATTTGGATTTCTGATCAGACAGAAACCAGGCAGAGAACAATGCAGCTGCATTCTTCTTCAACAGAGCTCGTTTCATAGAAGGAGAGAGACCAGAACTTGGGTTAAAGTGAGTCATGGTGGTGGAAGGTGCATGTGATGTCCCAGCATCAAAAGTGAAACCTTTCTGAGCTGAAGATGATGTATCAACAGCAGCTGTACCATCTTGTGCCAAATTCAGACCAAAGGTTTTCTTTGTTTCACTACACATCCTACAAGGCTCTGAAGTTGCAGTTACAGGCACAAAACTAGAAGATGAAGAAGATGGTCTGATTGGTGATGGCATAGAAATCACTGTTGAAGGATATGATCCATTCCCATTGGGTTTACTCATCATTTTTTCATAGCCAGGTGGTAATACAGGTATTTCTAATGTACTTTCCCGACCAACATTAATATCACTCATAAGGAGGCACCACATAGCATCCCCTTTGCTCAATTGTGGTTGCACCTGGCGAAGCAAGCACACCAGTCATGTCAACACATATTGTTCTAGCTATTTTATCTCTCCAAAGGCAATATCAGATTCATCAAAGTAGTCACTGCAACTGCTATTCAAATAGGCCAATGAATTGTTAACAATGTTGGAAAGCACATCACTACTCCCATAGCAGTGACCATTTCGCAGCATACCCTTGAGAACTTCCTCTGCAGTGTACCCGAGATTTGTGATTTTACGTACTGCTTCCTTGTAGACATACTCGATATTCTTTAATAAAAGGTCCTCTAATTGATCTTCTGTGCAATAACCCCAATCCACCTCTTCAGGTTGTTCCTCGAAATCCTTCTCCCTTTCTTTTGGTTTTTCTCCAGCAAACCCACCACCACCCTCTAGCAATCTTATAGGTTTAGAAGCAACAGAAGAAGGTTCTACAACTACACCATTTCTTCTATCATGGCATAGGTTCTGTTCAATTTTAACAGGCATAGCAGGAGGAATTGAACGAAGCCTTCTCTTATTTCTTATAGATTTGTCTCTTGTTGTGCAACCCGTTTTACATTGCACAAAAATGTTTGCTGGTATGTGGTCTGTATTCTAAACAAATCGAGGGAGAAAAAAAAAGAATCAAACCCCAATTCTAGAAAACCCGAATTCAACACTTGTACAATAAAACCTCTTTGCAATCTTTTTCTGCTCAGTCAGAAATCCTAATATCTCAACAATAAATACTTAACCGCATAGCTTGATTCACAACTGCAATCTTCAATATTCAATCAAACCATCAAAACCTGGCCAATGCAGAGGATACCCACAATAATCTATTAAAAAACCAGCAACGTTATCTACCTCATTACCAGTATGATTATGATTCAATTGAAAATGATCCCAAAACATTGGCAGATTGAAGAAAAAATGAAAAAATATCATTAGGAAAAGCAAGAAGATTATAGGCAGATTCAGCCACAGACTTACACAAGAAAGATAACAAAAAACTAGATTATATTCAGCAATACAATTCAACTAAAAATCATATTCCTCTATCCCAAAACTACCTGTAAATCGAATCATTTGCCTATATATTTCAGCTCAGCTGGCTGATCCTATTTCATCAATTCGAGTCTGCGCAGAAATATTGTCCCCAATCAGAAACCTTTGAGTGGATACAGAATGACCTATGGCTATGGTTCCTTCATAAACCTCCCCAACCCTTTCTTCTTTATCCACCTTGCACTTCTATACGCTATCAAAGAGCCCCAAACTGCTATGCTCCAGACGATGAACCAGTTTAAGCTCTAGTACCAGAACTAGTTTTTGCACCAGTAATAGTAATAGCTTCCCTTCACTCTATTTTAATACCACCATTGGTAGCTTCGGTAGCGGATATTAGATAATATAATACCACAGTTAGAGCAGCCAAGCCAGAAAGCCCACCATCTACTACATACTACCACACTGAGACACTAGCTATTACTACCTACCATAGATAGCCAGCACCACCGGCATCACCAGTATAGGAAGGTTTTTATTAGCAAGACTGAAAACCCTATGCAGTATAAGTAGGCCCAGCCCAACGATACTTCCAACCACGCCATCAAAAACCTCTACGATCAGGGCCAACTGAAAGATGCAGTCCATGCTCTGAAACTAATGAGTACCCCCTTAGAGCTTTCTACATATGCTTATCTCCTACAGTCCTACACGAAGAAAAATGCCTTACCAGAAGGCAAACTTATCCATGCCCACATCAACCAAAGGGCATGTGTCACAGACACCTTTTTACACAACACAGTTGTTATGATGTATGTCAGGTGCGGGAACCTGGAAGACGCTCGCAAAGTATTCGACAGAATTCCTGAATGAGACGATTTCTCATGGAACGCCATGATTGCAGCATATACCAAGCACAAAATCATCGTAGAAGCATTAAGGTTGTTTTACCAAATGCAGCAAACAGGAATAGAGCCCAATCCATTTTCCTTCGTTAGCATTCTTCCAGCATGTACCAGCTCGGTGGCTCTGGAACAGGGCATTGAAATCCATGAAAACATAATAAGAAGCGGTTTTCAGTATGATGTTTTTGTGGGGAATGGTGCACGTAGGCTTGGAGCTCTGGTGAAGGGAGCGGGCAGAAAACCACAGGAAAACCTATGCATCATACGCAGGGGTGCAGGCAGGCTTGGAGCTGTGGTGAAGGGAGTAGGCAAAAAACCACAGGAAAACCAATACAGCATATGTAAGGGTGCAGGCAGGCTTGGAGGACTGGTGAAGGGCGCAGGCAAGATTGTGGAATAAAATATCCCTCAACATATTGGATATTTATATAGTTAAAAAAAAAAACCTTTTTACCCCTAATATACCACCAATATATTAACTTTTAATTTTTTAATTTTAACCCCCCAATATGAACGGACGTGATATCATATTGGTCCCTAGGTGACGCCCCCGTGCCCGTTAACAGTTGCTAAGTAGTTTGATGCATTCTTTGCAATCCTAGATATGTAGAAAATTCTTTCATTGAGAAATCCATAGTAAAATTCATAAGTAAAGTACTAATACCATTTGTAAACAAATCCAAAGTAAATATTATCAAACTATTTTCCTAAAATAAAAGAGTATTTCTCACCTTCATAAAAATCGGATCCGCGGAGGGTATGTTGTCAAACGCATTTCCACTAATGTGTTCTATTCTTGCATGAATCATGAGAATATGATTAGAGGACCGAGGGGATAAATACAATTCATTGGAGATAAATACAATTCATTGTATGTTTGTAATGTCCCTCCTATATACCCCTAAGCAATTTGTAATTTTGAATATTATTGTATGAGGACCTTCTGGTGAGGAGCTCAAGGCCAATGCCCCACCAAAAGAAACCTTGAAAGTTAGGTTATTAACTTCCAAAATCATAAAACATCAAGACAACTTGATGCTGGACAACTGGAAACCACTAGCTTGAAAAGCGAATGGTTAGCGACCCATAAATTTGATTTTCATAGCATTGCATGACGGTGCTGAAAATAAGGTTCTGAGATTCGAGATCTCACTGAAATTATCCCAACGAGAATACCATGGCCTAGTTACCTAAATCCAGTTATCTTTAAGCCATGATAAAGGGAGTTGCTATAATTTTAACGATGACATAAAAATCAAGGAGTTAAAATAAAAAGGAAGAATGTCACCTACATCATACCCCCTTTAATAACAAAAAGGTGATATACCATCTCTTTAGACAAATATATATATATATATATAGAGAGAGAGAGAGAGCCCGATACTTAACATATATTTTAGTAAATTTGTGGTGTTAATTATATGTGTATGTATATATATATATACACACACATTAAATGATGAGAGGGAGCCCAGGTTGGGGGCATGCTGAGGAAAATATGATTTGATTATATTCTTTTATTATTTGATTAAGGATAAAAGAAGATTTAGGGTGGACGCATAACTCCAAGTTGATACTAGGCGGCGAAATCAAGGGAAAACCTGCCTCAACAAAATTAAAGGCATAATTTCCTCCTTAACTTGTGGGAACTCAATGCATAGTGCAGGGGCAGTCATTTTTCTTTTGATTATTTATTGGGTCAGGATTTCCCTAGAGGGGGCGCTCAACTGGGAGATTGAATTTTTAAGATGTAGAAAAATAAGGCCGTTGGGAAAAAAGGAAGTGGAACAATTCATTTGCATATTAGGTTTGGGGATAATTGAGAGCGCTGGTTGAATAAACGGGGAGGAGGGCTCTTGCACAGACATGTTGCCTGGGGGATCCAATGGAGACTATGCCTTTGTTTGACCTTTGTGAGTATGGTTCACACTATATCTTCGCAGACCTAGATATGGAATGGGGCGGTTTATTATTCCTCCTCATATTTATTTTTAGATATGGAATGGGGTGGTTTTTGTGTTGGTATCTCTCGATGATTTGAGATTAATATCCCTCTGCATTCAAGGAAATAAGGAAATTGTTATGGACTGCATTCTTTACTTTGAGCAGATCGGAAGAACAGACCCAAATCCTGATTTCTAATACTTAATACATGGTTTTATGATAGCTATCTTTGGTTGGATTTTGAGTTTTTTCCCCAAATTGAAATGTACCTTCTGTGCTACAGTAAGCTCGAGAATAACATCATCTAGTATGTTATTTTTGAATAGGATAGGTATGGCGAAGGATTGCTACCCTATTTCCTTCTCGGAAATCATTTTAGTGTCTTATTGTATTATGTATCCTGTTGGTCTCATACCCAAAGTCTGTATTTTTTTTTATTGAATGGCCTTTCACTCTTTACCTGAAATCCGTACCTCACAATATCCCGCAGAATATATACAAGTCCATGGCTAGTTCCCGTGAGGAGTCATGCTACATTTTAGTTGGAGGTCGCAACATTTTTGTGGGTATCGTGATTGTTTTCCCATTACCACCTTGGGGTGGATTGTCTGTGCGCACTAGTATCACTTTTAGTCTTTCTTTCTGAAGTTTCATTACCGGCTAGACAGACCATAGCTACGTTTTGGATTTGTTTTACTTTCTGGTTTGTTTTTTCGCTAAGTATGGATATGGCAAGCCTCTGTGAGAAGGTTTGGGGATGCATTTTAGATTTAGGAAAATCCAGAAGCTGCAATTTATTCTTGACTATGTCTTTTGTTTGGGTATGTTGAATCCCTCCTTACATTGGAGTTTAATACCAATCTAGAAAACCCCAGCTAAGATTTAATACTTAACTGCATCTACCTTTTTTTGATCTGGAAGATAGTATCTCAACCACGCCTTTTCTGTGCTTTTGCATCCTAGTTTGGGCATTGGTGTTTAAATTTTCTTATAATAGTTAGGTTTATTTATATATAAAATGTTTTATACATAATACCTATAGATGTTGAGAGAAAATGAAGATGCTGATATTTAAGGTCTTATAAACCTACACAAAAAATAGATAGTGATTTTAATGTTTCATAAATATATAAGAACTATGTCTATATATATATATTATCTCATATACATTGTCGGATATATATCTAGAGAAGATCAAGATGTGGAATGTAATGTTCTTTATAGAATATTTATTAGATTATTTTCTCGAGAAATACATCCTAAGTGGGATTCACTGAGGTTCAATAGGAAATGTTGGCAACAAGTTGTTGCAGATTGTAACTTCCTTTTTAATAAATATTACATGACCTCACATTTTGGTGGACGTAGCCCAAGGATTGGGTGAACCACGTATATCTATGTGTACATGTGTTCTTTCTTGCATGGTATTGGGTACTTAAGTTGTTTCTTGTTAATCGAATTTATACTGCTTAGAGGTGTTGGAGACATTTACCATCATACACACTCTTTTGGTCAAATTGGCCTAGTTAAACCACTATCCTAAGTATAATTGACATTAATTGACATCAATGGAGCATTAATTGCCATCATCCAGTCACACCCACACCTACCTACAGTCAAGGAGGATAACTTAGCCTTCTCCTATAGTCAAGGAGGCTAACTGGAGTACTCCGAGGGTGATCTGAGTGACATTAATGCACCTAATTGCTAACTGGTGGTTACAATCAGTTCAACTAGTCAGTTAAGGCACCTCCTATCATTAATTATATTATTTAATGATTATTTAATGATTATTAAATATTATTTAATGATCTGGAGTCAACAAGGCGCCTCCACCAACTTTTGATGGTCAGTTCAGCCTCAGTTAGCCTCATCGGGGTTCATTGAATTCATGGAGCACTAGCACTTGATGGTTGGCTTGCTATGACATGTGTTTGATCTCCTTTAGTTGAGATTTAGTCATTTATTGCACTTCAACTTCAGTTAGGGTTTGGTGAGTCAATTAGGGTTTTGGTCAAGTGGTTAACTGAGTGTGAACCAATGGTTGAGAGTCAGTTAAGCTAGACGCACTCACTGAATTCGAATTATCTCCTTAGGGATTCAAATTCTTCATGGAGTTAAGCTATTTCTTTACATTGGTATTGTAACCATTCATTGTTTATTAAATATACAGAGAGGTAACCAATTTCGGTTTCGATTAACACAATTTCATGAGTATTTGTTGATTATTATTTCATGAGATTGATTCTTAGTTCCTAGATCATGTGCAAGAATTAATACGGTATCATAGCATATGGTGGGATGGAGATCTATCTCTCAAAAACAAGCTTCTTGACAGATTTCTCCATGAAAAGTGAGAAATAGCTCAAAATTCCAGCACTGCACCAGAATCCAAGGCTTACCACTCAATATCCCAAGTAAAGAACTTGTTGATCAAGCTTGCTTGATTGACTATGCTGGGTGTGATGAAAGCCTAGAATGTGTAGGTTGTTCGACCTTATTTTTCCCTTTCTGTTTTGATTTTCAGGTTTCTGCAAGTGAAGCATTCAATACAGCATATCCATATGGCCTCCTCAGTACCTCTCTTGACTCCATATAATTTCCACACATGGAAAAATAAAATGGAGGTTCAATTGTGCTCCAAAGGACTCCATAGAGTCTCCGTGGACACTGAAGTTGAGCTTGGATCCATAATAGAAGAATCAATATTATTGAACAAGAAGGATGAAGCCTTTGGTTTCTTGTGCCTCTCTATTTCTGAAGACCTTCTCTTCCATCTTATGGATCTAAAGACACCGAAAGAAATATGGGACAAATTTGAATTGCTATATGGAAAGCATGATGACTTGAGAGTTTACCAACTTGAAAATGAACTCATGTCTCTCCAACCTTCCAATTTCGAGACTCTGAATGATTTCTTTACAAATTTCAAGCATACCGTTTTCCTCTTGAAGCAATGCAAAGTGGAGAAGGAGAATGATCAGCTCATCCTAGCCATCCTCTCCAAATTCGGGGCTGATTATTCATTTTTTGTTTCTACATTCCGTGCGGGGAAGCTCACAACCCCCGAATGGAAGATGCCTACACTCAATGCCTTCATTGAGTCCCTAACTAATGAACATGACAAGCTTGTCCATATGGGGATAATCTGATCTTCCCATGATCAATCCCTCCATGTCTCGGGGCACAAATATTTGAAGCATAAAGGAAAATAGCAGAAAAATCAAAAAAGTAAATTTGATGCTCCCAAGCCTAGAGTTGAAAATCAGTAGCACGATGAATCTTCTGGCTCAAGGAAGAACAAAGGAAAAGGGCACAATGAGAAAAGAAAAGGTCAGGCATTCTTATTGCAGGAAGGGTTTTCACCCTGAACATGCCTGCATGAAGAAAAATATTGATGAAGAAACCTCTCTCCTTGAGAGGAATCACATCAATCTTCTGGAGAGCTTTCAGAGGAGAGATCACCAAGATGGGGAACCACAACATGAGAAAGGTCATGCTCTCTTGGCAAGCACTTCGAATTCCAAAGAACTGATGATTGACAGTGGAGCTTTGAATCACATGATGGCTGAAAAATACTCCTTTTCATCCTTGGAGACCGGCAAATCCATCCCCATCCACATGGGAGATAACTCCACCATCATTTCCGAAGGACAAGGTACTGTAGATCTAGAAAATGGTTTTTTTTCTATTTTTTTGTATGTACTGTCTCTAACAACAAATATCCTTAGTGTCTATCAGATGACACATACAGGAATGCCTAAGAGAGTCTCTTTCAGCCCAAATGATGTTGATATAACAGAAATTGCATCCAGGAAACTTATTGCAAAAGGCCTTGCAAATCATCATGCAAAAGCCTATGAGTTCTCTCACGTTGTTGTGGATGCAAAGCCCACCACTCTGCTAAATCATGGAAATGAGGTTAGTAGGCTATGTCATGAAAGGTTTTGCCATATTGATTTCAAATATTTGTAGCAATTACAGAAAAAATCCATGGTTGAAGGCCTCCCGGTCATCAAGGCAACCACGGGAATCTACAAGGGCTATGTGATTGGAAAACACCCTGAGCACAAGTTCGATAAGGGGAAGCCAAACCAAGCTACAAGCATATTGGGGCTGATACATTTTGATATCAGTGGTCCAATTCCTATCACATCCATGAATGGATCAAGGTACCTTCTTACTTTTATTGATTATTTTTCAAGGTATACATGGGTTTTCTTTCTCGAAAAGAAATCAGAAGTATGTGAAAATTTTTCTGAATTGAAGGCCTTAATCGAAAATTCCACTGGGCTTAAGATCAAGATCTTGAGACATGATAATGGAGGGGAGTATTTTAGTAATTAGTTTCTATACATTTGTTCCCAAAGTGGTATTCAGGTCCAACATTCAATTCCCTACACTCCCCAGTAGAACGGAGTAGCGGAAAGGAAGAACGGGTCTCTCAAAGAGATGACCACCTGTCCGTTGGAGTCAAAGAAGCTTGTTGCAAATTTGTGAGATGAAGCCATGCATGCTATAGAATACATTCAGAACAAGGTTCCACATTCATCAGTGAAAATAAATACTCCTTTTGAATCATACTTTGGACACAAGCCAGATGTGTCAAACCTACTGGTGTTTAGGTCCACTGCATGGGCCCAGATTCCGCTTGATAAAAGAAGGCCTTTGCAACCACAAAGCATAGAATCTCTATTTATTGGGTATCTTGATTAATATAAGGGATTCAAGCTGTTGTATATCAATACCAAATAGATCATCATCGAGAGAAGTTTCAAGTTCGATGAGCCTCTTCAGGAGGTGGAACTAGTGAAGGAGAAAACTGCTAAATTTCCTTCCTATTCCACTGAATATTTGGATGATGAAATTGGGGGTGATGACCCTGATTTGGATCCTCTGATTTCTGATATCAGTGTGTAGCAATCATGAGATAATTAATCAGAACCTGAAGTGCAAAATCATCTTCCTACATGGTCCCAACAGACACTCTCCTCCGTAGGAGACAACATTGGAAATTCGGATGATCCAAGGAGAACCCGGTCTGATTTCCAAAGAGCAGGTATTGCGCTCTCTTGTTCTGATAATTTGCTATATAAAAATTGCTATTTAATGATTATTTCAGATCCAAAATTGTACTACCGTGCTTGGAATGATTCGAGATGGAAAGTTTCCATGGATGAAGAGATGAATTCTCTTCAGAAAAACACTACTTGGGAGCTAGTTTCTCTTCCTCCGGGAAGGAAATTGGTTCAATGCAAGTGGGTGTTTCAGACAAAGGTTGCTGCTGATGGAAGCACCTACAAATATAAGGCAAGTCTGGTAGCAAACAGTTTCTCTCAGGTCCAAGGAGTGGACTACCATGAGACATTTGCACCGGTTGCAAAAATGGATTCCATCCGCCTTGTTTTGGCTATTTCTGCATCCAAGCACTGGGAGGTGCATCACATGGTTGTTAAGTCAGCCTTTGTGCATGGAGATATTTATGAAGAGATATACATGAAGCATCCTGAGGGCTACATCATTGATCCATCTTTGGTTTTCAATCTAAAGAAGTCACTATACGGGTTAAAACAGGCCCCAAGAGAGTGGTATTCCAAGATGGATGCCTTCCTTCTCTCGCAAAACATTCAGAGATGTAGATCAGATCCAAATGTGTATTTACAGAATAATTATGGTCATATAATTATAATTTTTTTATATTTTGATGACTTACTGATCACAGGTAGCACAATTGCCTCCATTTCAGCCATCAAAACTGCTCTCCACAATGCCTTTGAAATGAGTGATTTGGGGCTTCTAAAACAATTTTTGGGGCTCGAAATCGAGCAAAAATATGATGGGATTATGGTCACTCAGTCCAAATACATTTCAAACCTGTTAGTCAAGTTTAACATGGCTGAATTTATGCCTACACCATTCCCTTTCCTTTCAGGGATCAGCCTTGAAGAAGGAAAACACACACCTCCCATGGACTGCACTATCTATCGAGAGCTGATTGGTAGCTTGTTGTACTTGACACATTATAGGACTCATATTTGTTATGTCATGAATGCTGTATCAATATACATGCAGCATCCTCATGATATTCATTGGAAGGAAGCCAAGAGAATCCTCCAGTACATTCAGGGGACCAGGACCTATGGCATTCACTATGCTGCAGACTCCGAGATAGAGCTGATTGGATACACAAATTTTGATTGGGTGGGTGATTCTATTGATCTGAAGTAAACTTCTAGATATGTATTCATGTTTGTTGGTGGCCCTATTTGCTGGTAAAGCAAAAAGAAATCTACCATAGCACTATCTTCAGCAGAGGATGAGTATCGAGGAGCGGTGAATGCTTGCATCCAAGCAGTTTGGTTGCAAGGAATTATTTCAAACATTGATATTGGTAGTACTTTGTCCACTGTCCTCTTTTGTGACAACCAGAGTGCTATTAATATATCCATGGATCTAGTTACTAGGAAGAGGACCAAGCATGTACAGATTCACATGCATGACAGGACCATCATTCTACAATACTGCCCAACTGATGAGCAGATTATAGACATCTTCACCAAGAGATTTTCAGAAAAGAAGTTCACTTACCTCCTTTCACTGTTGGGGCTGAGTTCATTAGGGTGATCTAGACTAATTTCAGTGTTCACTTGAGGGGGGGGGGGGGGGGGGTTTCCCACTAGGTTTTCCCTCTTTTCCTCACTTAGTTTGTTTTGAGCATTGTTTTAGTTTCAGCATTGTATAGGGTGACCTATGGTCTTAGTTGCCGGGGCCCTAGCATTTTATGCATCTATGTTTTCTAACTCTTCCTGAGTATAGCTTAAGGGGGGGTGTTGGAGACATTTACGATCATACACACTCTTTTGGTGAAATTGGCCTAGTTAAACCACTCTCCTAAGTATAATTGACATTAATTGACATCAGTGGAGCATTAATTGCCATCATCTAGTCACATCCACACCTACCTACAGTCAAGGAGGCTAACTTAGCCTTGTCTGGGGGTGATCTGAGTGACATTAATGCACCTAATTGCTAACTGGTGGTTACAATCAGTTCAACTAATCAGTTACACCGCATCCTATCATTAAATATATTATTTAATGATTATTTATTATTATTTAATGATCTGGAGTCAACAAGGCGCCTCCACCAAATTCTGATGGTCAGTTAAGCTTCAGTTAACCTCATCGGGGTTCATTGAAGTCATGGAGCACTAGCACTTGATGGTTGGCTTGCTATGACATGTGTTTGATCTCCTATAGTAGAGATTCAGTCATTTATTGCACTTCGACTTTAGTTACGGTTTGGTGAGTCAATTAGGGTTTTGGTCAAGTGGTTAACTCAGTGTGAACCAATGGTTGAGAGTCAAATAAGCTAGACTCACTCAATGAATTTGAATTGTCTCCATAGGTATTCGAATTCTTCATGGATTTAAGCTATTGCTTGACATTGGTATTGTGACCATTCATTGTTTATTAAATATACAGAGAGGAAACCAATTCTGGTTCCGATTAACACCATTTCATGAGTATTTGTTGATTATTCTTTCATGAGATTGATTCTTAGTTCCTAGATCATGTGCAAAAATTAATAAGAGGAAATCTATCACAAGGTTCATTCGGCTTACATTATTTATTGAAATGTTGTGATGAAATGTTCGGGGACCTCACTTCTTAAGGTTATGAACAATGATTTACCTAAATCACTTTAAGTTATGGTTATCAGCATGGTTGATGTATTATTGATTTAATATGGTAAGAAAGGTGTAACGCTCATACTATAGCTAGTTAGAAATAGGAATAGATAGTCCTTTAAGTAGACATGATTACAATGAAAGGCAATGCCTTGTAAGCTTTGAAGTCTACTATATTTTTCTGGCTAAAATGGATATGTTGTACTCTCTCGTATTCTTCCTTCCCTTAAGGATCAGTAAGTGTTATATCAGATAATATTGCATACACAATTTTCATAGATGTTGGATGTATATAAAAGTAAGTGTCATAACCAATTAACAACATTGCAATAGCAAGACCAAATGTGCTAAATGGTTGCATGGTTGAAACAAAGGTATGCATTATCTCTTGGGAATATTTTGTAGCATTGGAAAGGTCACTCACTCTCCTAACGGTGATGTAAATAATACCATGGTTTTCTTATGAGTACTCTAAACAAAAGAGCTCACCTGGATGTTATGAATTGTAGACAATCTAATGATGTGACGATTCTCTCTTCTGATGAATTTAATTTATGTTAGACACCTTATGTCTGTAGAGTAAAGGCGAGACTTTTTCCTAATATTTCTACCCAACATGTTAAGTATTATATCAATATGAACGACTTTCATACTGTTGAACTCAAAATTTTGGGTGACCAACTTACATATATTTCTAGTGGGCATACGACCATTCACACAATCTTCAATGATAATTTCCTCAAGGAAATAATTCTTCGACCAAATAAAAGAAATTTATCATTTACTGATGTGGGTATGTTATAGGTGTTAGCTCCTTTTGTTGACAAAAACATAGGGTACATATCCAGTATCTAGTACATTGCATGTGTCAGCTGCTGGGGTTGTCTATGTTGTCAAGTCTGTATTTTTCGTTGTTGTGACAAAACCCTGAAAGGGGATTCCCCAAAAGTATGGCAAGTACCTTGAAACCTTCTGCTTTGATTTGGCAATTTCATTATAGCACAGAAACGATGTTTTATTATTCTAATTGCTTTTACAGTATGAAAAATATGAGTAGACACAAAAGATCTCGCTGTGCCTATAAGATTTGATAGTCGGAAATATTCCTTTGATCACATTTTAATTACAGTTCAAACTTTGATTTTTATGCATTTTCATGGCTTCGGGTTATCTGCAAGGATGCATTTGAACTCGAAGCACTCCTGCTCATTTGTAGTCCTCTTGGAAATCAAGCTCATAAAATATGAGCAAGTGTGTTGCTCTACTCGAAAAGCTCTTACACATGATCCATTCGGATTTCAAAACAATTTTTTTTAAAAGGATAGCTCAGAGGTTTTGTGATTAAAATTATCAGGCCTAGTATTAGTGGCTGTTTGTACTGAATTATTAACCTTCATTGTGCTTAGATGTCAACCTTCCCCCTTCTTCTGCATTTAACAGGAAAAGGTAAAGTTCTAGCGTGGACAGGTTAATGGCTACTTAACATTGAGAAGGATTAAGTAAAAGAGGTTTAGTTTTGAATCATTGTTACTGTTAACTTACTATTTTATGGTATGCATAGTTAGTCATTTTTAGGGCACTATGATGATGACATGTTGTGAATTACATTAAATGGAATTCTCAAATGATTGTTTTAAAATGGACATGGTTTTTGACATATTTGATATGAAATTTCTTGTAAAGTTTGCTGCTAACAGGTTGGACCCCTTTTGTAGTAATAACAAACCAAAAACTTTACCCTTTTTCTACACATATTGGCATCAAGGGCAAGTTGGGGACATGACATATGGTATTAGAGCAAAGTTACAACGCTCGAACCTAGTGGACTCATCGACATGCAGGTATGTTGTGAACTATGTGATTTGATTATGAGATATTATAATGCACGCTATAAAAAGAAATATTGCTGAACTCTTTGCATGGGTTTTCTAAGAATTATGTGTAATGCGTGAAGTTAGTTGCATGCACTGAAATACAAGAAAGGTTATTTGTTTAATTTTGGGAATGAGAAAATGAAGACACTATTAGGCTTGTTGCAACAACTCTATGCAAGATATACTTATGTGGTTTTACATACGTATTGATGAGTGAAGTACAAGTTTAAATTGTGTTTGGTAAGATTAAGTGCATAATATTAACACATCAAGAAAAGATATTGAAGAGGAATTAAAGCCTTGATATGATACACAAGTATATTTTGCCGTAGTCAAATAGGAACATGTTATCATATAATTTGTTTTATGAGGGTAAGATGCGGCTTATTTTGGGCAAGAATTTGTGAGCAGATAATGCAGGTGTGCATGGTTACAAGAAGCAACATCACATGGGGATCAGAGGTAAAGATGAAATCCTTAATAGAAATAGTAACATCTGGAGTTTGTATGATTCCTTGTTTATTATGGAAGGTTAGCGAGATGATAACATTTAATTAGTTATATTGAATTTTTGGAAACCATAGCTTCGATAATTTGTTATGTTAAGAAATATACTTGATAAAGAGTTTTGGAAATTTTCTAGTATAGTAACTAATTATAGAATCTTTTGAGATGGTCTATATATGCATTAATACTAGAACATCAAGTTATGTCGGATGTATACTGTAAGTCACTTACATCTAGAGGGCTTAGGTAGACATACCTTGATGATAAGCTATGGAGCATGAGGAATATCGAGTTACCACATGGATACGGTGTTGAGAAAGTAGGCATGAAACATCAAGTAGGCCTAGAGATATGAAATTATGCCTAGAGATATGAAAGTTGTGTTTGAGGAGGAGCTTCTAGGTTCCAGAAGAAAGAATATGTCAAGTAGGGATTGTGATAGTTTTATGCCTTCACAATTGAAATGATATTACATGTATGTTATGGTAACTCATAGAGCATTGGGATTTTTGCAGGTGATGAATTATGGAAGTCCCAGTTGGAACATAACTGAATAATTGAATGTAAATATCAATGTATGAAACCTACAAAATAAAGAGACTAACTAGATTACCTAAGCAATTAGGCTAGAGTGTAGCCAAAGTGAACGGTAAAGTATCTTGTGCATAAAATATATAATTATTCTTGTTATATTGCACTAAATATAGAGACTCTTATTGGATGAACAAGAACCTCATCAGACCTAACATAAGTGGCTGAGATGTGAAATGATGGTAAGTAGCTCACATGGAATTACTGATGTTATCAGAATACCTATGTCCCTAGCTTGCCATGCATAAATGTGGTGTAAAGTTGGAATGTCCCTTCACATTAATTATACAAACAACAGATGTGTAAAGATGTCTAAAGTTATTGATATTTGAGTTGATGAATGTCATGTAACATTATACACTGAAACTGCAGGATATGCTAGGAACACTATCAGTTGGGATTGACTAGTAGTAAAAATATTCATTGCCTTAAATAATGAGGTAAGAATGGTTGATGTATTACTTATTATAGATTGTCAAATTTCAATATTTTATAAACCAAGGATTTAACTATGGATTATGTGGTTTTTATACTAACATTGCAGGCTTCAGCAAGATTATGACCAGTGTTGCAATCGACATGCACTACGATATATAAAATATGCTTGCATAAATAAGTTGCGCTCAAATTGCTTAGAAATATGTAAGGAATAATTTCCTGGATAGTTTACAGGGTTATATAACTCATAAGTGATGATTAAACCACTGCAACGTATGATTAATTAATAAAATTTTGAGTTATTGATAGATGTTTTGACTAACCGTATAGTCGACTCACGAGTCGGGACAATGACAGTAAAATTCATGCGAAGCACCAAGGAGTGTGCATTATGATTAGTTAAGGTGAAAATTTATACTAAATACGAACAAGGAAAATTTGGATGCTATGTGAGCACCGTGGTGTTAGGCAAGTGATTGTCATGTGAGCACAGTGGTGTTAGGAATATATGGTACAGGAGCACAATGGTGTTAGGCAAGCGATTGTCGTGTGAGCACATTGGTGTTAGGCATATGGTGTGGAAAAAAGACCTAGGAAAATAAATTGGACATCTAAAAGATAGGATGCTGTTTGATGTCACTAAGGGGAAAACTTTTAACTACCAGTTAAAAGGGAGTGTAACCTCAGAAATTGTTGTAAGTCCACACCAGAATGGAAAACGAAACTCAATGGAGTTTGGAAAACATAACAAACGTAAGACATGTTGACAAATATCCAAGTAACTATTACATGATGAACGGGTAATGTGAGGAAGGGATTTCCTCATGTCGGGGACGACATGACTATCCAAAGGTTGGAGATAAAACGAACATCCAAAGGGTAGTGATTATATTTTATTAATGAATAAATTTTCATTATGAAAATAATTGGGTAATATGACACCAATGGATAGAAAATTGCAGATTGTTGCAATGTACAAGGATCTATGGCTTATATTTAAGTCAATTTATTATTTTGAACATGATCAATTGATTAAAATTTGGGATAGACCCAATTTTGTGCAGGAAACTGTAGTTCCTAGAAGTTAGCAACTCCAAAAATGTGAAAGGATCCCAGGGGATCAGGACAAAATAGGTGAAGCTCGGGAAAAGAAGGAAATCGATGAGGGATAACAAAATCGAGGATGATGTTAATTTTACGAGGAAAGGATGTAATGTCCCTCCTGTATACCCCTATGCAATTTCTAATTTTGAATATTATTGTATGAGGGACTTTTGGTGAGGAGATAAAGGACAAGGCCCCACGAAAAGAAACCTTGAAAGTTAGGCAATTAACTTCCAAAATCATAAAACATCAAGACAACCTGATGGCGGACAACTCGAAACCACTAGGTTGAAAAGCGAATGGTTAGGGAGCCATAAATTTGATTTCTGTAGCATTGCAGGATGGTGCTGAAAATAAGGTTCTGAGATTTGAGATCTCACTGAAATTTTTTGTTATCCCGACGAGGATACCATGACCTAGTTACCTAAATCTGGTTATATTTAAGCCATGATAAAGGGAGTTGCGATAATTTTAATAACGACATAAAAATAAAGGAGTTAAAATAAAAAGGAAGAATGTCACCTTCACCATACCCCCTTTAATAAAAAAAAGGTAATATACCATCTCTTTAGAAAAAAAATTAAAAAAAAAATATATATATATATATATATATATAGAGAGAGAGAGAGAGAGAGAGAGAGAGAGAGAGAGAGAGAGGCCAATACTTAACATATATTTTAGTAAATGTATGGTCTTAATTATATGTGTATGTACACACACACACATTAAATGATGACAGGGACCCTAGGTTGGGGCCATGATGAGGAAAATATGATACGATTAAGAATAAAAGAAGATTTAGGGTGGACACATGCCTCCAAGTTGATACTGGGCAACGAAATCAATGGAAAACCTTCCTCAACAAAATTAAAGGCATTATTTCCTCCTTAACTTGTGGGAACTTGGCGCATAGTTGGGGGGCAGTCGTTTTTCCTCTCATTATTTATTGGGTGAGGATTTTTTCTGAGGGGGCGCTCAACTGGGAGATTGACTTTTTAAGATGCAGAAAAAGAAGGGAGTTGGGAAAAAAAGGAAGGGGAATAGTTCATTTGCATATTAGGTTTGGGGATAACTGAGAGCGTTGGTTGAATAAATGGGGAGGAGGGCTCCTACGCAGACATGTTGCCTGGGGGATCCAATAGAGACTATTCCTTCGTTTGACCTTTGTGAGTATGGTTCACACTATATCTTCGTAGACCTAGACATATATGCATTTTTTTGGGAGCATGCTTTGTGTTACGATTCCTCCTCATATTTATTTTTAGATATGGAATGGGGTGGTTTTCATGTTAGTATAACTCAATGATTTGAGATTAATATCCCTATGCATTTAAGGAAATAAGGAAAGTGTTATGGACTATGTTCTTTACTTTGAGCAGATCAGAAGATCAAACCCAAATCATTATTTCTAACACTTAACACATGGTTTTATGATAGCTATCATAGGTTGGATTTTGAGTTTTTTCCCCAAATTGAAATGTACCTTTCGCGCTGTAGTAAGCTTGGGAATAAAATCATCTAGTATGTTATTTTTGAATAGGCTAGGTATGCTGAAGGATTGATATCCTATTTCCTTCTGGGAAATCATTTTAGTGTCTTATTGTATCATGTATCCCATTGGTCTCATACCCAAAGTCTGTATTTTTTTATTATCGAACGGCCTTTCACTCTTTACCTGAAATTTGTACCTCACAATAGCCCGCGAAATATCTACAAGTCCATGGCTCGTGCCCGTGAGGATTCATGCAACATTTTAGGTGGAGGTCACAACATTTTTGTGGGTATCGTTGTTGTTTTCCCATTACCACCTTGGGGTGGATTGTCTGTGCACAATAGTATCACTTTCAACCTTTCTTTCTGAAGTTTCATTACCAGCTAGATAGACCGTGGTTGTGTTTTGGATTTTTTTTACTTTTTGGTTTGTTTTTTTGCTAAGTATGGAAATGACGAGCCTCTGTGTGAAGGTTTGGGGTTGCAATTTCAGATTTAGGAAAATCCAGAAGCCGTGATCTATTCTTGAATATGTCTTTTGTTTGGGTATGCCCAATCCTTGCTTACGTTGGAGTTCAATACCAATCTAGAAAACCCCAGCTGAGATTCAATACTTAACCCCGTCTCCCTTTTTTTGATCTGGAAGATAGTATCTTAACAGTGCCTTTTCTGTGCTTTTGCATTTTGGTTTGGGCATTGGCGTTTAAATTTTCTTATAATAGAGAGGTTTATTTATATATAAAATGTTTTATACATAATACCTATAGATCTTGAGAGAAAATTTATATGCTGATATTTAAGGTCTTATAAACCTCCACATAAAATAGATACTGATTTTAATGTTTCATAAATATATAAGAAATATGTCTATATATATATATTATTTCATATACATTGGTGGATATACATCTAGAGAAGATAAATATGTGGAGATTTAATGTTCTTTATACAATCTTTATTAGATTATTTTCCTGAGAAATACTCCCTAAGTGGGATTCAGTGAGGTTGAATAGGAAATGTTGGCAACAAGTTGTTGCAGATTGTAACTTCCTTTTTAATAAATATTACATGACCTCATATTTTGGTAGATGTAGCCCAAGGATTGGGTGAAGCACATATATCTATGTCTACATGTGTTCTTTCTTGCATGGTATTGTGTACTTAAGTTGTTGTTTGTTAATTGAATTTATACTGCTTAGAGGAAAGCTATCACAAGGTTCATTCGGCTTACATTATTTATTGAAATGTTGTGATGAAATGTTCAGGGACCTCACTTCTTAAGGTTATGAACAATGATTTTCCTAAATCACTTTAAGGTATGGTTATCAGCACGGTTGATGTATTATTGATTTAATATGGTAAGAAAGGTGTAACCCTCATACTACAGCTAGTTAGAAATAGGAATAGATAGTCCTTTAAGTAGACAAGATTACAATGAAAGGAAATGAATTGTAAGATTTGACGTCTACTATATTTTGCTGGCTAAAATGGGCATGTTGTACTCTCTCTTATTTTTCCTTCCCTAAAGGATATGTAAGTGTTATACCAGATAATATTGCATACACAATTTTCATAGATGTTGGATGTATATAAAAGTAAGTGTCGTAACCAATTAACAACATTGCAATTGCAAGACTCAATGTGCTAAATGGCTGGATGGTTGAAACAAAGGTATGCGTTATCTCTTGGGAATATTTTGTAGCATTGGAAAGGTCACTCACTCTCCTAACGATGATGTAAATAATACCATGGTTTTCTTATGAGTACTCTAAACAAAAGAGCTCACCTGGATGTTATGAACGGTAGACAATCTAATGATGTGATGATTGTATTTTCTGATGAATTTAAATTTTGATAGACACCTTATGTTTGTAGAGTAAAGGCGAGACTTGTTCCTAAGCTTTCTACCCAACATTTTAAGTATTATATCAATATGAACGAATTTCATACTGTTGAACTCAAAATTTTGGGTGACCAACTTACATATATTTCTAGTGGGCATATGACCATTCACAAAATCTTCAATGATAATTTCCTCAAATAAATAATTCTTTGTCCAAATAAAAGAAATTTATCGTTTACTGATGTGGGTATGTTACAGGTGTTAGCTCCTTTTCTTGACAAAAACATAGGGGGCGTATCTAGTATCTAGAACATTGCATGTGTTGGGTGCTGGGGTTGTATATGCTTTCAAGTCTATATTTTACTCTGTTGTGACAAAACCCTGAAAGGGGATTCCACAAAAGTATGGCAAGTACCTTGAAACCTGCCGCTTCGATTTGGCAATTTCATTATAGCACAAAAATGATGTTTTATTCTTCTAATTGCTTTTACAGTATGAAAAATAAGAGCAGACACAAAATATTTGGCTGTGCTTATAATATTTGATAGTCGGAAATATTCCTTTGATCACATTTTAATTACAGTTCAAACTTTGATTTTTATGCATTTTAATGGCTTCAGGTTATCTACAAGGATGCATTTGAACTCAGAGCACTCCTCCTCATTTGTAGTCATCTTGAAAGTCAAGCTCATAAAATATGAGCAAGTGTGCTGCTCTGCTCGAAAAGCTCTTACACATGATGCATTCGGATTTCAGAACAAATTTTTTTAAAAGGATAGCTCAGATGTTTTGTGATTAAAATTATCAGGCCTAGTATTAGTGGTTGTCTGTACTGAACTATTAACCTTCATTGTGCTTAGTTATCAACCTTCCCCCTTATTCTGCATTTAACACGCAAAGGTAAAGTTCTAGCATGGACAGGTTAATGGCTGCTTAACATTAAGAAGGATTAAGTAAAAGAGGTTTAGTTTTGAATGATTGTTACTGTTAACTTACTATTTTATGGTATGCATACTAAGTCATTTTCAGGGCACTATGATGATGACATGTTGTGAATTACATTAAAGGGAGTTCTCAAATGATTGTTTTAAAATGCACATGGTTTTTGACATATTTGATATGAAATTTCTTGTAAAGTTTTCCGCTAATAGGTTGGACCCCTTTTGTAGTAGTAATGAAACAAAAACTTTACCCTTTTTCCTCACATATTCGCATCAAGGGCAGGTTGGGGACATTACAATTTTTGTTGAATTACAATAATAGATATAGTTCAACGTACTATAAACTTGTAGAGAATATGGTGCATCTATCCTGAGCTTCCATTAAAATAGTAGTAAAATAAAAAACGATTCAAAGACTGGGGATGTAGCTTACAAGTAAGAATTTAAGAGAATAATATTACCCGTGTAGATTAAAAATAAATAAAAACCATATGTTTCTTGTTTTTTTATGTTAAAATATTGAAGTCTAGATTTAATTTTTCATGTAGGTCTTATAGTTAAAAACAAAGGGGAAGCGAACTCACATGTGCAAACGTGTGTTTTATGAAGCGGGAAATTATTTTATATAGAAGGAAATAAGTTTTTCCATTTGGATGGCTTCGAATAGTTATAATGCTCGGCCAATAGAAGTAAAAAGTAAATAGTAGTATAAAGTAAAAATAAATAAATATAGAAGTAAATATAAATTCTGACTTTTTTAAAGCCGTATTTACATGAGGAACTTACATAACATTGCAACATCTCCTTCATAATATGAAAATCATAAGTAAATAGTTCAGTAAATAGTCGACATTTACATGAGTAATGTTACATAACGTTACAACATCTCCTTGATAATATCTATAGCCAACATTACATGAGGAACTTTACATTAGTTACTTCAATATTACAAACGTTACAAATGTTACATCACGTTACAAGATCTGTCCCATAATATTCACTATCACTATTGTTTTTTTCGACATGTTACAAACATTACACTGTGTTACAAGATCTCTCCCATAATATTCCCTATCACTATTATTTTTTGCCGACATGTTACAAACATTACTAACGTTACATCACGTTACAAGATCTCTCCCATAATATTCACTATCACTATTATTTTTTTTCGGCATGTTATAAACGTTACATCACGTTACAACATCTCCCCCATACTAGGTTATAGAGTGCCTCTCGGTGCAATTATGGCATAGAAGGCTCGAACCACAAACCTCATTCTTATAAGGAAAGCACTCTCGCATTGAGCTATGACCCTTTAAGAATTTTAGATCCTAACTTATAGAGTCCTATATAAAGGTAAAAAATATCTAATCCCTCAAAATATTTAAAATATTATTAAGGATATAACTCACATTATCATTCAAAGCATAAAAATAATAGAGAACATTAAAAATAGGATAAAATCCCCCAAAGTAAAATGTTGGACAAAAGTGGAATATAAGTCCTCATTAGGGTCCCTATCTAAGTCCTTATGTAGATCAAAACCTAAGGATGGAAGCAATAATAGAGTTCAATGTAGATGTATCAAGGGAGAGGGGACCTACTATGTATTAATATGTCACAATAATCTAGGGACTAAAACAAAGTCTTATAAGAGACTTCAAACAATTAAGCATGAAAATGGCATAATGGTGTTGCAATAGGAGTAGCAACTCTATATAATCAATAAAGAATGAGCAATACAATACATTGGTGATGCAAATTCCATGAATGCCAAGACAATTCGAATACTCAAGGAGGTCATTCGAATTGAATGGATGTGTGTAGCTTAACTGAATATGATCCACAATAGGAACACATAGTTAACCACCAAGCTAATCAATAATTGACTCTCAACTAAGTCCTAACTGAAGTGAAGTGCAATAGATGACTGAGTCTAACTAAAAGTGACTCATCAGTTGTAACTACATGTCCAGTTGAAGGAGGTAGCACATCCATAACTCCAAGTAGCTCAGATATATTTGATTGAAGTAAACATGTCATCACAAGTGGTTATAGGCACATGTGTTAGGTCCAGTTCATAAATAATGACAAAATATAATCAAATAATGAATGGAGGCACCTTCACATCACATATTAACTGATTGTAACAATCAGTTAGCAACTAGGTGCATTTATGATACTCTGATCACCCCAAAATTTCTCCCTGTTTGAAGGAGGAAACCCAGTTAGCCTCCCCGAATGAAGGAGAATGCTTAGATGGCCTCCTTGATTGAAGGAGGGCATGGGCGAACTCTTGTTGATGTCATAGTGTGATCATCTGATTACATGCAAGTTAATTAAACTTAGGATAGTGGGTAAATAGGCCAAAATTGACCAAATAAGTTAGCATGTTCGGTAAAGTACTACCAAAATCAAACTCTGAAATAATTCCTTGCAACCAAATAGCTTGGATGCAAGCATTCACCACTCCCCGGTACTTAACCTTTGCTGAAGACAATGCAATTGCAGGCTGCTTTTTTCTAGACTAGAAAATGGGGCCACAACAAAACATGAATACATATCAAGAAGTTGACTTCCGATCAATAGAATCTCCCACCCAATTTAAATCTATGTAACCAACCAACTCTAGCTCAGAGTCTGCATCATAATGAATGCCGTAGGTCCTGGTGCCCTAAATATAGTGGAGGATCCTATTGTCTTCCTTCCAATGAATATCATGAGGTTGTTTCCTATATCTTGATAAATATTTCATGGCATAACATATATCAAGATGAGAATGAGTCAAGTAAAGCAAGCTACCAATCAATTGGCGGTAGATTGTGCAATCCATGGGTGGAGTTTTTTTTCCTTCTTCAAGGCTGATCCTTGAAAGGAAAGAGAATGGAGAAGCCTTAAATTTAGCCATGTTAAACTTAACTAATAGGTCTGATATGTATTTTTACTGAGTGACCATTATCCCATCAGAATTTTGTGCAATTTCAAGCCCCAGAAATTACTTCAAGAGCACCAAATCGCTCATCTCAAATGAATCATGGAGGGTAGTTTTTATGACTGAAATGGAACTAATAGTGCTTCCAGTAATCAAGATATCATCAAAATATAAAACAATAATAATAAAATTACCATAATAGTGCTGTAGATACACATTCGGATCTGATTTACAGCTTTCAAAGTTTTGCAAGAGAAAGAAGTCATCTTGGAATACCACTCTCTTGGGGCCTGTTTTAACCCATATAGTGACTTCTTTAGTTTGCAAACCAAATATGAATCTAAAATGTGGCCATCAGGATGCTTCATGTATATCTCCTCATGAATATATCCATGTATAAATGAATACTTAACATCCATATGATGCACTTCCCAGTGCTTGGATGCCGCAATTGCCAAAACTAGGTGAATGGAGTCCATTTTTGCAACCGGTGCAAAGGTCTCATGATAGTCCACACCTTGGACCTGGGAGAACCCTTTTGATACCATCATTTTCTTATATTTGTAGGTGATTCCATATGCAGAAACCTTTGTCTGAAATACCCACTTGCACTAAAATAATTTCCACCCTGGAGGAAGAGAAACTAGCTCCCAATGAGCATTCTTTTGAAGAGAATTCATCTCTTCATCCATGGCAGCTTGCCATATCAGATATTTTAAAGCATGGTAGTAATAATTAGGATCTGAATTTATCATTAAATAACAATTTCCAGACAGCAAAGACTCATGACAAGAGAGGGAAATACCTTCTCTTTGGAAATCGGACCTGGTTCTTCTTGGACACGGGGACTTCACTTAGTGAACCTCGCACATAGCACGTGCAATCGTGGGATATTAAAGAATACCCTTTATTTTGAGAGATATTGACCCAAACTCTTTTTGTTGAAACCCCCTCCCAATACTTAAAACCTCCTCCCCACCCCTTTTTATAGCTCAATCCTTATAAACCACCCTACCCAGCCCCACCTTAAACCCCTCATCCCCCCAATACCTGCAATATATTGGTTCAATTTTTGATAATTTTAAAACCCACAATACGAACTAACGTGATAGTATATTGGTCAACAAGTGAAGCCCCCATGTTCTTGGATCATCAGGATTTCGAATGTTGTCACCAACGGAAGAAAGTGTCTGTGTGGCCCAAGTTGGGATATGTGTTTGAAAAACTTGACGCTTGTTGGTCACTGATATCAGATATAAGAGGTTCCAAATGAGGTTCCAAATTAGAGTCAACACCCCCAATTTCATCATTCAAATATGCAACAGAATACGAAGGAAATTCAACAATTTTCTCCTTCACTAGTTCTACCTCTTGAAGAGGCTCATCGAACCAGACACTTATTTCAATGATGATTTGTTTTGTTCTAATATATAGCAGCTTAAAACCTTTAGATTCATCAGGATATCCAATAAAAATGCATTCAACACTTTGCGGTTGCAAAGCATTCCTCTTATCATGTGGAATTTGGGCCCTTGCAATGGACCTATTGTAATCTCACAGGTCACATAAGGTTACCAATAATACACACTAAAAATATATATACATAAAACAGAGACAAGAGATAAGAAGAAATAGGTGAATAATATATTATATTATACAAATGAGTCCATACAACATAGAGAACTGAACTGAGTTCTCATCTGGCTCAACAGCTTAATATATATGATTACAGAACAGTTACAAAATAACTACCTGTCAGTTCGGTGAACCGACACGACCTTAGGTGGCCGACCTAATATCTTAGTCTAGTCATATGACTGACTTAGTCGGCTGATTGACTAAGTCGGCGCATCAAATTAGTTGGCTGATCGACTAAGTCAGCTATCGTTCAATTCGACTTATCGACTTGCTCCTTCTACATCTCCCCCACGAACAAAACGTTTCTTCGTCCCAAAGAAACAGGGAGGTATAAAATTCTTGCTGGCTTTTAATAGTTATTGCGGTGGGCTGTGAAGTTTGATGGTCGGTCTTTTTTATATGCAAGCTTCTACAATGGTTGGGGCTATTATTGCGAGGAGATGTTGAAAATTTGTCCAACTCTGCAAAATTTTCTGGATGTCGATGGTGAGTGTGGTCAAGCCTGATAAGATCGACATATTTTATGAGATGGATACTTGAGCTATCCTCTTTATGTTGGGACCCATGGACTGGTCCTTCTCCTCTGCAGTTTTGATAAGTTGTTTCATCTGTGGGCAGATGATGTTGACTTTCTCTAAGATATGGAGAGCTTGTTGCAGCCACTGATGTGCTTCCCTTTCTAGTTTCTGTAGTTTGGCAGTTTCAAGCACTATATGTTCTTCTATTTTCGTTTTGAGTGCTTCCTCAGTGGATTTTCTACTCTCTAGTGCCTGAATCCCTTGCCGAGTCTTTCATTTCTAATGATAAACTTTCCTGTAGTGATTAGGCCAGTCTCTTAGTACTTCTTCGGTTACGACAGACTCCTCCATATGATCCTGCAGTAGTTTATATGCTTTAGAAAATGCAGTGTGTTGTGCCATTAGGAGTTGGGAAGTTTCCTCTTTTTTTTCCTCCTTGGTTTCCTAAATGTGAGCTTCGAGGGTCGACACCATACTCTCAAATAGCTGATATGCTCTTTCAAGCGGTTTGTCTGTGTCGATCTCTATGGGGCCCGACATGATGGACTGGGCTAGATTCCTGCATTTGTCAAGAAACTTGACCTGTTCTGTGTTTTTCTCCTTTAGTTCTTTATTTCTTTGCTCACTCCTCATCTTTGCTTCACTTTCTAGGGTTTTGAGGATTTGTCCTAACTCTGTGTCAGTCAAGGAGCTTGCATCCTTCATTGTAATTTGGACGTTTGAAGTCTTCCCATGATGCTCCTTCTTTTGTTTCTCCTTCCTCTTCTTATGCTTTTCATTATCTACTTCTTGTGTACCTACAACAGTTGAGGCGAGATATTTGGTTTGTGGGTTAGAGGCCAATGCTTTGTCTGGTTGGGGAGGTTGGATGACTACCACCTCTGGTTGTGTGGATGTAGTTGGTTGTGGGGGGGATTTCTCTGAGTTAGGGGGTGGTGGTGGTGGTAGAGATGGTGGTGGTGGTGGTGATGGAGTTCACGGATGTGATGTTCCAGCTGGAAGACTCGATTGTGTGTTAATGGCAGATTGCTTTCGGTGCTCGATGTCATGAATGCGTGATGGGACTATCTAAGTCGTCGGTTGATGTCGGTGATGAGAATGGTTTATGGAAGTAGTCGGTCGATGAAAGTGGTCGATGGTGCTAGGTCGATGGTCATGATGGTGGTTGTCGAGATGGTGATTTCTTGTCATGATTTTCTGTTTGTAGGGTATTATTTTGTTTTTGGAATTTTTAGTTCTTTATGGAATTTTTGGTTGACGGTTATGGTCGTTATATAATTTTTTTGTACTTTCTTTTTTTTTAGATTAGTTTCTGTAGCATTTTATTCGGGCTCCATTAATGAACTTCCGAAATATTATGCCCTGTAACGTCTTTATTCATATTAATCCTTTGGGATGTATTTCTTCGACAATGTAAGGTCCCATCTATTCTGTGTGGATATTTTTAGGTTTACCTTTGACCGCGACTATTGTATAGTAAAGCAAGGTCTCCGAACGACATGTTTTTGTTCTTCATGTTGCAGTCGTGCCATGCTTTCTGTTGTTGCTTTTGGATTTCTTGGTGTTGTATAGCCATGAGTCGGTGCTCTTCTAGATTGCTGAGTTGAAATAGTCAGTTGTTCTTTCCTTGTTCGACATCGACATGTAGTATTTCTATGATAATAGGTGTCTGTTGTCGGAAGTGTAGTGGAACTACTGCTTCTTGTACATAGACTAGTCGAAAAAGAGTTTGTTCGGTCGATTGTTTATAGGCTGTTCTGTATGCCCATAAGACTGTAGGTATTTTCTCATCCTAGTCATCCTTTTCGGCATTACATATTTTAGTTAATCCTCTTGTTAATATTTTATTGAATGCTTCAATTGCTCCATTCGACTGAGGATGATATGCTGTACTCCGACGGTGGTTGATTTGGAACTGGTCGGTTAGGGTTTTGATAGTTTTGTTGATAAAGTGTGTCCCATGGTCACTAATTAGGGTTATTGGACATCCAAATCTAGTGATGATATTCTCATATATAAACTTAGCAGCTATCTCACTAGAACATGTATCGACCCGTTTAGCTTCTTCCCATTTAGTGACATATTCCACTGCAATAATGATATACCTTGCACCTGACCTTTTTGCTGGAATAGGGAATGGTCCTATGAAGTCTATGGCCAAGATTTCAAATGTGAGACTGGGGTTTACTAATATCAATGGAATTTCTGTACTAGGTAGGGATCGACCAAGTCGTTGACGTCTGTCACATCGACTAACAAATAGTTTGCAATCTCTGTGGAGTGTCGACCACCATAATGCTAAGTGTTGGATTTTATTTGCAGTTATGTTTTCTTGAAAATGTCCTCATGTAGGTCCATAGTGTGCTTCATGCAGAATGTGGTATCATTCATGTTCTAGTACACAACTTCTGAGGATATCATCTAATCCCATTTTGTATAAAAATCCATTGATGATACTGTATGGTGCAGCCTTCATAGCTAAGATTTGCTTTTTCTTGGTGGTCATGCCTTCTGGTGCATGTCCTCTTCTAAGAAATGAGCTATTTCTTCTAGTTCCGCTAGGACTGCTTCTATCCGAAATAAATGTGCATCAGGTAAGTCATCGTTGACTCCACATATTCTGCTTCTGTTGTTGAATCTATCGGAAATGACTATTTGCGTGATCTCCATGAGACAGCTGCTGATCCAAGACTCATATTGTATGCAGAAGTTGATACTCATGTCTCCTTATTTCCATCGAAATCTGAGTCTAAGTACCCAATAAGTTTGAAGTCATCCACCTTAGAGTACTTGAGTCCAATGTCTTGAGTCCCCTTCAAGTATCTTAGAACTCTTTTTCCAGCTGACCAATGTCCTTCACAAGGTTTATGCATGAACCTTGAAAGTATGCCAACAACATAAGAAATATCTGGTCTAGTTGTTGTAAGGTAGATAAGTCTTCCTACAAGTTGTCGATACTTGGTCGCATCCTCAAATTCTTTTCCTTCACTTGATGTGAGCTTCATTTTCTGTTCCATTGGAGTAGAGATAGGGTTGCATTCTGTCATGCAAAATTTGTCTAGTAGTTCTCCAACATGTCTTTTCTGAGATAGGAAAATACTAGATTAATTATTAATTAATATGAGATGAACAGAAAGACAAAGTGTACAATTTAAGTAGAAACATTTAAGTCATACATAATAAGTCACTTTGTTATACAATATCGGAACATAAAAACTGAAAATAAACAATTATTTTAGTTTTCTGAAATTAACTAATAATTAATGATCAACATAGGTATTTGAATCAAAAGATGATGTCTAATATAAAATCACTGTAAAAATACAAATGATAATTTTAACAGACAGAAGTGTGTATTCTTATAACTTAAATTTATAGTAAAAATACTAATAAATACAATCATAACGATATATTTATTCAAATGCGATATTGAGCTCACAAAGTGAAAATGATAATTAAACACAAGTATAACAAAGCATACTATAATTAATATTAATATAGAAGATAAGATACTCAAATATAGAATATATCCAAAACAATAATACCAGTAAAGATATCAGTCTGTAGATGTCCAGTTGCATCTCACATGCAAAGATTCAACTTCAGTAATGAAACAACACCAGCAACAAAATATATTTCAAGTATGTGTTCTTCAAACACTCCATCCCTAGTTCATCAAAATTCCTAACTTATATAATACTATGATTCAGTTTTCCCCATCAATGTTACATGCAACATTATAGGGTTACTATAACTATAAAGAGAATCGAATCTCTTTTATCAAACACCTGTCACTAAAAACAGAAAAACGACTAGCCTGAATGTTTGCTGATTTAAAGGTACTTGGTAAATTCGTGGCCATTGTTGAAACTCCAGCCTTCAACAAACAGCCATATCTCCCAGCCAACACATTAGCAACGTCTTGAAACTTTGGATAAGAGTGATGACATATCCACCTGTGTTTAAACAAATGAAGCATCTCATTAAAACCAATTAAAATAGATGTAACAAAATGAACTAACATTTAAATGTATGCCTGTAAAATCTGTGATTTTACAGTCATGCATAACAAAAATATTTTATTACCTGTTTGACAGCGACACAACCCATGTACTTTGAAAAAAAATGAGAATAACCATCAAGTTTTTCTTTGAAGATCGACTACTCTTCGTGCTTCAGCTAATTTGGCCTTCAGCCTGATAATCTTTAAATTTTTCTTTTCTATTCATTCAAGTAGGTGCTGATTCGTACCTATTATTGACCTATTTGATTTTTTATACTGATTATTTTTGGTACTTGTTTCTTTCGACCTGCTGATCCAATTTAGAAACTCCTCTCTAAATGTTTTATTTTCTTCTTCTATCAATGCTGCATTAGATTGGCAATGCTTAAGTTCATCCTTCAACTCTGTAATCTTGGTCTGGTATGCCTTATCTAGTACTTGCTGAAGAGTTTCTTCTTGATTGGCTACCTGAGGAGAATTAGGGATATCAATGTTTTGACCAGATGACTGGGGACTAATAAAAGATGATTCAGGGTCTGAAATACAAGTGTCCATACATGATGGAGCGATCTCGGCCTTACCCAGTTCTGTCACATCTTCAACTAATCTTGTATTATTATCCTTTATCAGACTGGATTTATTTAAATGAGTAGTGACATGTAATGACGATGGGTTATCATCTTCAATATGGATGACTATAGGTTGAGTGTCCTGTTGATTATCCATAGGAATTGAAATTGTAGGAACATGGTTCATACTTCTAGTAACCCTCCTTGAAAACAAAAGATTGTTTGACTCAAACCCTCCTTTATCGCAGCATACCTGAGCGAGATCATCTAGCTTATGCATAGACTCCTTGCTATGTTCATAAGGATTATTTGACTCAGATAGATTTTTACAATGAACAGTGTTAATACCTTTGTTTTCGATTAACCCTTCCTCTGTTTTTGCAGGAGTACTATGATATCTATGTGATGGGGGCCGGTTCAAGACTGTTTTAGAGCAACGTGAAACTATATTATCAACATATTCATTATTGATACCAGTTTTTACTAGTAGATTGGCTTCTTCAAGCCTTTTACCTTCTAACCCAGTCTCAGGAACATTATTGACTTCAGGCTTAGCAGCCTTTCGTTTCCTGCGGGTTTTTGGAGAGGGGTTCGGCGAATATTGGGTTGGCCCCAAATCACACTCAGTTAAAAATTCATCCCATGTCTTGCCATTTAAAGACAATTGATGTTGCACTATAATTTTGATTAATCCATGGTGAAAAATAATTCTATCAGGGTTATTAAAACTTCGAACCGCCTGTGACATCTTCTTCAAACTTTGCCGCAAATAAAATGGTAGATTAATCCTACAGCCCTGTAATGCTAATAGGAGTCTTAAGTGGTAATAGTGTAAATGAGAGGAACATCCATCGCAGGACACATACCTGACTAGAATTTCATAGAAAGCTCGCCACTCAAGATTCAGGAACTTGACAGGGACCCCAATATTCAGTTTTGTATTATCTGGTAATGGCAGCAGCAAAGATAAACACTTTTTCTTATTAACCTTACTAACTTTGAACCGGCATTCTCCAACTTGCAGGAGTTTTGTCGCTTGTGTGATTTTTTCTTCATTAATAATGAACTTAAAAATCCCTATCTGCACAATGTCATCTTTTAAATTCATGGAAAACAGTTTGGTCACCTCTGCGTGATGGCCATCAAAACACTTAAAGAATTGCCCCCACCCAATTTTCTCAAATCGCAAGCTGACCTTCTCATCTACTTCTATGAGTTCTGAACCTGAGATTTCGAAACGGTTCAACGAAACCATAACCTTCTCAGCACTACCCTAGTTTCAAAATGGATCGAATGGCGATGTGAAGAGGGAGGGGATAGGTATCCAAGTGTATCATGACATGATGTGAAAACTTCACATGCTTTGAATCTGACAGATATGAGATCTCTAGACTTGGCCATTTTTAGTCGAACCTAGCAATGATGAGTGCTACAACCAACGTTTTATTATGATACATGCGTAATCCACGACTTAGTCATGACTATCAGTGAAATTGAACCAAATCGACATACTAGGGATCTTGTGATTGACGGATCCTAAATTCAAACATTGATTATAGACAGTGGTCGATAATGAAGTCGTACATCGTAATGAAATGGAATGATTACCAACATTAAATCATGTTAATACGATGCATCAATATATTCACAGTTGTAGGTTTATCATGAAGTGCAAGGCACATCTCTATGCCAACTCAGTGATCCAAGTGACAAGCGTTATCAATTTGACACATGGCTCTCGTAAACTCTGTCAATTAATGGTCTTCTCTAATTTTAGTGTGAAAAGTGGTAGCATTCAAGGCGATATAGTAACGAAATCATATACCCTAATGTTTAGCATGAAAACTAGGAAATGGCTTGATTTAATATCTATGTCATGTATTTCATAGATTTAGTTTTAAATCTTTGAAAAATCCTATCGATTAATATCGGAAATTAAATTTGATAGGATATTAAGTGATAAAACTATAATATATGAAAATTCCTATATGATAATCATTTATTCACTAACTATATATACAATATTTACAAAGTCATGGTAAGGCATTTTATGAAAAATAAGTTACCTTTAGTTCTAGGAAATTAGAACTCGTAATACCTCATCCATATCCATCTTTTCAATAAACACAAGATGTGTTTTTGTTGATTTTCTTTTGGCATACTATCCTTTCGAGTTTCTTAAATCATATATAATCATATAAATTTAACTTAATGATCGAATTGATTATATGAAAATTTATGAACCTGACTTATTAAACTGACAGCTGGTAATTGCAAAGTTTATAAACATGTTTTCACCAATCTCTTAACATGTCATTTTACTCTTCTTTGATTGAGAGTACCTTCAGAATCAAAGATTCTGAAGGTGCTCTTTTATAATTTTAAATTGGTAAATCATAGACAGAGCTGATCTCCCTTTATCTTATGAGAAATGAAGGGGTTGTTGCTGGCTTCCAACAAATGGAGACAACTTGGGTGAACCAGTTATCTCTGCTCATAAGAAGTTATAAAAACAAAATCTTAAAACCTGTTAAAAAACAATAAAAAATTATTTATCTACATAAACCATTATTTATTAATACTCATAAGTATAACTCAGAAATATTCCATCTTTTGAAACATAAATTTGATTAGGGAGAAACTTAAAATATTTTGGTCGAAACAAAGTACTTCATAGTAAGGATAACCTATACGATCAGCATAGAGTATAGAAATCTACTTCTCTGAAATCTTTCCAAAATCTGTTCCATAACATAATAATTTTATTTTCTTTCCTTTTCTTTTCTTTTAAAACAATAATTCTACCTGAAGACTACTATCTGGGTATGGTATCCCAATGTGATAGTATCATTCACGAGAGCTATCTAAAATAAGAAAGTCGGCTCGTGATGAGACCTCTTGTATTTTAATTTTTTAAATCAAAAGCCATCACCCTGGTGATCAGAAATGAAGTTATTCCAGACAGCACTGATGATCATGACTAGGCCGGCTCGTGATGAGACTTCCTATTCTTCAGTCAAAAGTTATGTTTTTATTTCAATTTCATCTTTTAATTGTCATAAAATGAGAGATCATTACCCAGCATGGTGACCTTGAACGGTAATGTCAGTCATTAATATCACCAGAAAATGAATCAACTGGCTCATGATGAGACCCCTTATCTTTTAGTTTTTAAACCAAAAGCCATTATTAGTTTCCTAATAATGTCATACTGGTGATATTTGTGATTCTGATCGGACCGACTTATTACTAAGACCTTATGTCTCTCATTTTAGCATTTTATTGATTGGAACAAATCCTAAATAGTTTTCAGATGGTAAATACGTTTCTAAGAGTGATGGTAGAGGTTTGTAAGTGTTTTTCAAAAGTAGAAGCTTTAAAAAGATATTAAATAGGCTATCCCCACTTTTATAAGGAAAATAACAAGATGATGAATAATCTGAGAAACACTTACAAATAAAAACACTGAAGGTCTTTTGCAGTTTTTAAGAAAATTTGATCATCCTGAACAAACTTTAAAAGATTTCAGTCTAGTATCATAATTTTTCAGGCTTATGAGCAAACTGATTTTATTTATATACATTTATTTTTACAGCTGTTAACTAAAAATGACTGACTAATTATATACAAAATTTAACAGTATGAAATATTTGACTTAACAGAACTAAAACTAAAAATAACAGAATGATGTTTGAAAGTTATAAAAGTTTTATGAATTTCTCATCATCCTTAATTTTTTGTATTAAAACTCAATTTATATACAAAAAAATATAAATTTAATTTATAAACAGCAAACATAAGTTATGTACAAATATATAAATTTATTTACAAACAGCAAACAAATTATATACATTCTAAAACAGAAAAATATTAATAGAAATATTTTTTTAGAATCAGTCCATTCACTGGGAATGTTTTGAACTGAACTTCGAGTGTTTGCAATCGAAAGGTACTTGGACCTATTTTCTCAGAAATAACAAAGGGACCTAACCACAGTTTCTGAAACTTAGTATGATCTCCCTTTTCCTCGTGAACTTTATCCCATTTTAAAACTAAGTCTCCCACCTGAAATTCTCGATTGGAATTGAAGGATTGGTCAAACCATGATTTCGTGATCTGTTGATGTTTTGTAAAGTGTTGTTTTGACTTTTCTCTTTGTTCCTCTAGTTTTCGCAATGTATTAATTCTCTTTTCCATTCCTAGACACTCTTCATCTTGGACAGACTGAGCTAACTGTAATGAAGGTAAGGACAAATTAGGTGGTAAAATAGCTTCAGTTCCATATACTAAGAAGAATGGTGAGTTACCTATCACAGCCTTAGGAGTTACTCTATCTTCCCAAAGGGAATTGACCAATTCTGTATGCCAATTACGGTGGTGAACTGAAATAGTTCTTTTGAGAATTTTCAATAAATTTTTCTTTGTTGATTCAGCTAGACCATTCCCATGAGTATGATAGTTATCTAAATATCTGATTCTTATTCCCTTCTCTAAAGAAAACTGAGTTAACTCGATTGATGAAAAATATGAAGAATTATCAAAAACGAGGGAATTGGGAATACCAAATCTTTTTATGATAAAGAATTCCAAAAATAATATAACCTGATTGGTATTTACAACTTTTAATGGTGCAGCTTCCGCCCAACCAGTAAAATAATCGATCGCAGTTATTATATATTTGGGTTGCATAGATGAGGGAGGATTTATTGGACCTACTATATCAATACCCCATTGTTGAAAGGGTCTTTCAGCTAAAACAGGTTGTAAAGGAAAAGCATATTTTTTAACCCTTCCCACCGCAAGTTGACATTCTTGGAATTTTCTGACAAAGGTATAGGAATATCGAAACAAGGTGGGCCAATAATCACCAGCCCTGCGAATTTTATGCGCAGTGGTATCTACACCAAAATGACCTCCTGCTAGTCCAGAATGTAATTATTTTAGAATTAATTATGTTTCATCTTTATCTAGACATCAAAGGTATACTCCATCTGAATTTCTCCGAAAGAGGATATTATCAATTAATAAATAAGGAGCATACTTCTATCTGAGTGCTCTTTTCTTCTTTGGTTCTAAGTAATCAGGGGCAGCCCCTGTTTCCAAAAGTATCCATATGTCTCTATACCAAGAATCTTGAGGTGGTGGATAAAAATAAATTTCCCTGGTAAGTAAAGCCTCATCAATGATAGTTTCAGCTTTATCATCAGGTAAGTGAGCAGCTTGAGTATCTAATTTACATAGCCCTTGGCCTTTGACTATCGTTGAGGGTTTAATTTCTAAGTCATATTCTTGAAGAGCTGTCATCCAAGGTGCCCTCTTTTCACCTAAGTCTTTCTGTACTAACAAGTTTCTGACTGAGGAATAAGGGACGATTATTTTCATTTTAGATTTTAGTAAGTATGGACGAAAATGTTTAACAGCTTTAAAAATGGCAAAGGCTTGTTTATCAACTTCATGGTAATTAAGTTCAACACCTTTGAAATTTGAACTCATGAAGGAGATTGGGAGTTCATTATTCTGCTGATTTATTTGAGTTAAAACTGCTGCATATGAAATATCAGAAGCAAAAGTATACAATATGAAATCCTCATTAAAATCTCGTCTTAGGAGGATAGGAGCTTCTGAAATGGCTTCTAAAATTTTCTAAAATGATTCTTTTTTAGTTTGTCCCCAATTAAAAACAACATCTTTCTTAATCATTTTCTGCAAAGGACGTATGATCTCGGAAAAACTAGGAATGAATCTCCTAACAAAATTTATTTTACCAAGAAATGACTGCATTGCTTTCTTGATAGAAGGATAAGTTATCTTTGAAATGGATTGGGTCCTTTTAGGATCAATCATGATTTCGTGCTTTGAAACTACGCAACCTAATAAGATACCTTCTGAAACAACAAATATTGTCTTTTTAGGATTTAAGGATATTCCAAATTTTCTGCATCGTTCAAATACTTTTCTAAGATGATTAAGATGATCAGGTCGATGTTTAGAATATACAATAACATCATCCAAGTAGACACCAACTGAATGGTTTATTAGGCCTCTAAAAGCAATATCCATTACCTAAAGGGAATCTTGCGGTAGGCATATGTTCCCCATGGAGTTCTAAAAGTAGTTTTCAATTGATCATATGGGGATACCAATATTTGGTTGTATCTTGAGAAACCATCAAGGAGAGACAGTATGTCAGACCCAGACACCTTTTGAAGAATTTGTTCCATGGGAGGAACAGGGTAATTATCCTTCTCAGAATCCTTACTCAAATTTCTAAAATCTACACACAATCTAATATCCCCGTTTTTCTTCCTAACTGGAACTAAGTCTGCTACCAATTGAGTATGCCAGATGGGGAAAATGGTCTTGGCATCTAACAATTTATTCAATTCCTTTTTTATTGTTGGTTCTAATGACAGGTGATATTTCCTTAACTTCTGTTGGAAAGGTTTTGACTCCTGTTTAATTGAAATTATATGTTGCATGACTTGTGTGTTGAAGGTTTTCAGGTCATCATATGTCCAAGCAAAGATATCTTTAAATTCTTTAAACAATTTCATCAAAGCTATTTTTTCTACAGGGTTGCAATCTATTCCAAGATTTATAGTTTGGGGATCTAGTTCTCTTCCTAAATTGATGGTTTCATACCTAATTCGAGATCTGTTAGTTTTACAATTAGGAACAGACCTAAAATTATCCTGCAGATCAAAGAAATTTTCTAATCTTAGTACTGAATTAGGGACTGGTTTTACCTATTCAAAATCTTTTTCAACTGAAGAAAAATTATTTATTACTAAAACATCCCGTAGATTTTCGTCATGAGTGACTTCATCTATCGCTGAATCTTTAAAGGTATCCTCGTTCATCAGAAAATTCAGTATGTGCACATCATGGTCAAATACACGCCAGTTAAAAATATTATCAGGTATAGAAGGCCTAAAAATCAATTCAACAGAGAAGAAGTCTGGTGTAAGATTTTCTGACGGAATTAACTTTGATGCTACATTTGCCAACAAATCTTATTATTGATTTTGACTTCTAGGAACATAATTAATGTTAAATGCATCAAAATGTGAGATACGGTTCCATACCTCTCTTTGGTAACTATGTAAATGTTCAGATAAACAGTGAATGGAGTTATGAACCTGTCTGACAATGATGTTGGAGTCACCGTATACAATAAATTCTTTAATGCCCAAATCAATTGCTTTTTTCAGACCTTGTATTAAAGCTTCATATTCCATCGTATTGTTTGTACAATTAAATTCCATCCTACAAGCTATACATGTTTTATTTCCCTGAGGGTCCACCAGTAGGAAACCAGCTCCTGCTCCTTCTTTATTTCACACCATCAAAATACAAAGTCTAGATAGAACTATGCACAACCACTTTACTTTCTATAATGTTCACAATATTCAGATTATCTACATGATTAATGGTTTCCTTGAATGAAGAGTTAGGAGAAACAGATGTCACATTACAAATTTCAGATTGCTGTTTATTTTCAAATAAGGCATAATTTTCAGCTTTAAAATCACCAAATCCTAATTCATACATGTAATTCCCCATAATACAATTTGAAAATAAAACAGGTTCGCTAGGATCATGCAGTTCTGTGACAGTATGTTTCATATATCTTTCTCTATTTATCTTTATATGATTTGACTTTCCGTTCTTAGGTAACCACAATGTTGACCAATCAGTGGCAAAGAAACTCTTCAGCTGTTGAGACCAATCCCTACTTAAGAACAACCCATATGCATCTGGAATATCAGCAATAACAATATCTATAATTTTATAAATCGAAGGGTTACAAGCAATCCTAAATAAGACATCTTTCATTTCCCCTACAACTTTTACATTTGTCCTGTCCAATTGAGTTATTTGTGAATTAGATGGAACATATTTCCCATTCAATTTCTTGCATACTGATAAAGGCATCACATTGGAGGATGCTCCAGAATCTACCATGCAGTTATGAACATTCCTATTGAAAATTTCAAAGGTAGGTAAGAATGGAGGTGTGGTTGATTTCGAATTCTTACCTATCAGCGAAGCATTGTCAGCCGTTGCTTTCCCTTTTTTAGTTGCTGTTGGATCATTATTAGAACTATTTGCAGCAACATTTTGTTTTGCATTAGGAATAAATGAACTTACTGCGGGATTTATAACATGACTATTAGGCATTGGGTAGATTTAAAAGAGGTCATACATACTGATGTTTGCACGAGTCTTCTTTAAATCTTCAATGATGTCATATTGTAAATCTAATTTAGGAGCATTTTGAATGGGCTAGGTAATTTTGGTTGATTGAGTCTGCTTGCCGGATTGAGCTTGTTTATTAGGTTGTGAGTTATTGTTGTCATTATTTGTAGTAGAACTTGACGAAGCACCGGGAGTATTAGCAAATGTTATATTACAAGTATTATAGGCATGTTGTCTTGTAGGCGGACTTTTAGTGTCATGCTCTTTCACAAGACTGTCCCAGAAATGACCATTAACTTGTTGAGGTTCTTCTGATTCTTCATCATTTTCTGATTCTTCTTCTTCTTCATTTTTAGTTATTTCTTGACTAGAAGGAGTTTCAGACAAATATAAACAACTCAAATTGTATTAAAAATCTCTTCATTTGCTACTATGGCATGTGGTGTATTCTTATTATTTGCATTCAGGTTTTGTCTATACTGATTTCTGAAAGATCCCCTAGAAGGAGAAACTTCAGAATTGCTTTTCTTTAACCCTACGACTTCATTGGTTAATGTTCGAATAGCGTTCTGTAGCTGTTCTATATCGAATGCTTTGTCTTTGTCTGAATTGGGTTTTTCCGTCTTCCTACGAGGAAAAGAATCAGATTTCCCACTTCTATCTGGTTCATAGGACATAGAATCCTTCTAGACTTTAATGGCTTCCTCAAATGTTTCTATTAATGTTGTTTTTCCAGCTCTCTTCATGAACATCCCGGAATATTTAGGTAAGGCTGACATATAATTTTCAATAATTATGTCTTCTGGAGGTTGAGAGGCAATTGGGATTTTATTTTTTAATGTCAGAAACCTTTATTTGAAATATTTGATTCTTTCTTTAGGCTCCATTTTAATTCTATATAACTCTAGGTCTAAAAGAGTGGGTGTTTTATCTTCCCCGAATTTATCTAGAAAGGCTTTATTAAATTCCCCCTAGTTTGTGATATATCCCTCTACTAATGAAAAATACCAGGTAGAAGCTCTTCCTTCAAAAGTTAGAGGAAAAAATCGACAAACTACATCTTCATGCTGAACGTTCAAAGTTTGAACAACCAACATGAATTTGTCAACATGCACCTCTGAAGGTTCTTTGTCATCTGGGTTAAACTTAGGGAGGAGTTTATCTGAGTGTTTAGGAAAAGGATGTTGTATACCAGGGACTGCTACAGTAGTTGTTCTTAACCAAGGGAGTTGTGGATTGGGTGGATTGGGTGGAGGATTGCCTCCTCCTCCCATAGGTACATTTCCTGCCATTGGACTTCTTTCAGAAGTTGAGGAACTTCCTAAATTGGAAAGTCTTGGACTTTCAGGTGGTGATTCAGGAGGAGAAGGTGGCTGATCAAAACCACCTCCTACAATTAGTCTTCTAGCAATATTTGTTTGAGTAATCTGCCTTTGATGTCTTTCAACCTGATGGTGGGGAGTACTATCAGCTATTTCCAAATATTGCGTAACTATGGTCAATTGTGGATTATGTCGCTGCTGTCTAGGTAGACCATAATCTATTGGGGATATACCAAGCTGATTAGCGTATGCTCTTGTGAGAATATGTCTTGATTCTTCTAAAGTTTGAGCACTTTGTGCAGGAGTAAAGGGAGAGGTGACAGGATCACACTTGAGAATGTTACTAACGGTTTCTATAAACGGTGATCTACTGACTTCTAGAGGTTGTTGGCTGGTTGGAAATGTTTCATTAGTTTCGCTTGCCATTACTCATTAACAGGCCCTCCTTCTAACTCCATTTGTTGGCTTAATTTTCTGACCTAGGCCAACAAGGAGGTTTTTCCCACACAATTAGCTTAAAGCAGCGTCCGGTGTATTTGGAGTAGAAAAACCTTGCAGGTTATGGTCGTGCTACCAACTGATTTTTCTCTTTAAGGAGAAAATAAAATCAACAAAATCTAACCTATCCTAATGTTATTTCTACCTAAATGAATCCTATAATTCATTTTTGCTATCTAGATTGTCTTATATTTGATTTCTTAAGGAAAGACTCCAATTTTTTAAGAGTTTTCGAAATATAAAGACTGTTGAAATTATGATAAAAATTACACAAATCAAGTTAACGGCTGTTAACTAAAATATACTAAAATAAAACTTAATCTGAACAATCTTAACTATCCTATCTATCCTATCTATCCTATCTCAGCTGAGAGCGTTTCTAAATACTAGATTAATTATTAATTAATATGAGATGAACAGAAAGACAAAGTGTACAATTTAAATATCATACATAATAAATCACTCTGTTCTACAATATCTCAACAGAAAAACTGAAAATAACCAATTATTTTAGTTTTCTAAAATTAACTAATAATTAATGATCAACATAGCTATTTGAATCAAAATATGATGTCTAATATAAAATCACTGTAAAAATACAAATGATAATTTTAGTAGACAAAAGTGTATATTCTTATAACTTAAATTTATAGTAAAAATACTAATAAATACAGTCATAACGATATATTTATTCAAATGCGATATTGAGCTGACAAAGTGAAAATGATAATTAAACGCAAGTATAACAAAGCATATTGTAATTAATATTAATATAGAAGATAAGATACTCAAATATAGAATATATCCAAAACAATAATACCAGTAATGATATCAGTCTGTAGATGTCCAGTTGCATCTCACATCCAAAGATTCAACTTCAGTAATGAAACAACACCAGCAACAAAATATATTTCAAGTATGTGTTCTTCAAACACTCCATCCCTAGTTCATCAAAATTCCTAACTTATATAATACTATGATTCAGTTTTCCCCATCAATGTTACATGCAACATTATAGGGTTCCTATAACTATAAAGAGAATCGAATCTCTTTTATCAAACACCTATCACTATAAACATAAAAACAACTAGCCTGAATGTTTGCTGATTTAAAGGTACTTGGTAAATTCGTGGCCATTGTTGAAACTCCAGCCTTCAACAAACAACCATATCTCCCAGCCAACACATTAACAACGTCCTAAAACTTTGGAGAAGAGTGATGACATATCCACCTGTGTTTAAACAAATGAAGCATCTCATTAAAACCAATTAAAACAGATGTAACAAAATAAACTAACATTTAAATGTATGCCTGTCAAATCTGCGATTTTATAGGCATGCATAACAAAAATATTTTATTACCTATTTGACAGCGACACAACCCATGTACTTTGAAAAAAAATGAGAATAACCATCAATTTTTTCTTTGAAGATCGACTACTCTTCATGCTTCAACTAATTTGGCCTTCAGCCTAATAATCTTTAAATTTTGTTTTTCTATTTGTTCAAGTAGTTGCCGACTCGTACCTATTATTGACCTCTTTCCTTTTTTATACTGATTCTTTTTGGCACTCATTTCTTTCCACCTGCTGATCCAATTTAGCAACTCCTCTCTAAATGTTTTATTTTCTTCTTATATCAATGTTGCATTAGATTGACAATGCTTAAGTTCATCCTTCAACTCTGTAATCTTGGTCTGGTATGCCTTGTCTAGTACTTACTGAAGAGTTTCTTCTTCATTGGCTACCTGAGGAGAATTAGGGATATCAATGTTTTGACCAGATGACTGGGGACTAATAAAAGACGGTTCAGGTTCTGAAATACAAGTGTCCATACATGATGGAGCGGTCTCAGCCTTACCCAATTATGTCACGTTTTCAACTAATATTGTATTATTATCCTTTATCAGACTAGATTTATTTAAATGAGTAGTGACATGTATTGACGATGGGTTATCATATTCAATATGGACGACTGCAGGCTGAGTGTCTTGTTGATTAGCCATAGGAATCGAAATTGTAGGAACATGGTTCATACTTCTAGTAACCCTCCTTGAAAACACAAGATTGTCTGACTCAAACCCTCCTTTATCGCAGCATACCTGAGCGAGATGATCTAGCTTATGGATAGACTCCCTACTATGTTCATAAGGATTATTTGACTCTGATAGATTTTTACAATGAACAGTGTTAATACCTTTGTTTTCGATTAACCCTTCCTCTATTTTTGCAGAAGTACTATGATATCTATCTGATGGGGGGCGTTTCAAGACTGTTTTAGAGGAATGTGGAACTATATTATCAACATCTTCATTATTGATACCAGTGTTTACTGGTAGGTTGGCTTCTTCAAGCCTTTTACCTTCTAACCCAGTCTCAGGAACATTATTGACTTCAGGCTTAGTAGCCTTTTGTTTCCTGCCGGTTTTTGGAGAGGGGTTCAACCAATATTGGGTCGGCCCCAAATCACACTCAGTTAAAAATTCATCCCATGTCTTGCCATTCAAAGACAATTGATGTTGCACTATAATTTTGACTAATCCATGGTGAAAAAGACTTCCATCAGGGTTATTAAAACTTTGAGCCTCCTATGACATCCTCTTCAAACTTTGCCACAGATAAAATGGTAGATTAAGCCTACAACCCTGTAATGCTAATAGGTGTCTTAAGTGGTAATAGTTTAAACGAGAGAAACATCCATCGTAGGACACATACTTGACCAGAATTTCATAGAAAGCTTGCCACTCAAGCTTCAGGAACTTGACAGGGACCCCAATCTTCAATTTTGTATTATCTGGTAATGGGAGCAGCAAAGATAAACACTTTTTCTTATTAACCTTACTACCTTTTAACCAGCATTCTCCAACTTGCGGGAGCTTTGTCGCTTCTGCGATTTTTTCTTCATTAACAATGAACTCAAAACTCCCTATCTGCACAACGTCGTCTTTTAAATTCATGGCAAACAATTTGGTCACCTCTACGTGATGGACGTCAAAACACTTAAAGAATTCCCCCCACCCAATTTTCTCAAATCGCAAGGCGACCTTCTCATTTGCTTCTATGAGTTCTGAACCTGAGATTTCGAAACGGTTCAACTTAGCCATAACCTTCTCAGCACTACCCTGGTTTTGGAATGGATCGAATGGCGATGTGATGAGGGAGGGGGAAGGTATCCAAGTGTATGACATGATGTGAAAAATTCACATGCTTTGAATCTGACAGATATGAGATATCTGGACTTGGCCATTTTTAGCCGAACCTAGCAATGATGAGTGCTACATCCAACGTTTTATTATGATACATGTATAATCCATGACTTAGTCATGACTATCAGTGAAATTTAACCAAATAACATACTAGGGATCTTGTGATTGACAGATCCTAAATTCAAACATTGATTATAGACAGTGTTCAATAATGAACTCGTACATCAAAATGAAATGGAATTATTATCAACATTAAATCCTGTTAATATGATGCATCAATATATTCACAGCTGTTGGTTTATCATGAAGTGCAAGCCACATCTCTATGCCTACTCAATGATCCAAGTGACAAGCATTATCATTTTGACACATGGCTCTCGTAAACTCTGTCAATTAATGGTCTTCTCTAATTTTAGCGTGAAAGGTGGTAGCATTCAAGGCGATATAGTAACGAAATCATATACCCTAATGTTTAGCATGACAACTAGCAAATGGCTTGATTTAATATCTATGTCATGTATTTCATAGATTTAGTTTTAAATCTTTCAAAAATCCTATCGATTAATATCCAAATTAAATTTGATAGGATATTAAGTGATAAAACTATAATATATGAAAATTCCTATATGATAATCATTTATTCACTAACTATATATACAATATTTACAAAGTCATGGTAAGGCATTTTATGAAAAATAAGTTACCTTTAGTTCTAGGAAATTAGAACTCATAATACCTCATCCATATCCATCTTTTCAATAAACACAAGATGTGTTTTTGTTGATTTTCTTTTGGCATACTATCCTTTTGAGTTTCTTAAATCATATATAATCATATAAATTTAACTTAATGATCGAATTGATTATATGAAAATTTATGAACCTGACTTATTAAACTGACAGCTGGTAATTGCAAAGTTTATAAACATGTTTTCACCAATCTCTTAACATGTCATTTTATAATTTTAAATTGGTAAATCATAGATAGAGATGATCTCCCTTTATCTTATGAGAAATGAAGGGGTTGTTGCTGGCTGCCAACAAATGGCGACAACTTGGGTGAACCAGTTATCTCTGCTCATAGGAAGTTATAAAAACGAAATCTTAAAACCTGTTAAAAAACAATAAAAAATTATTTATCTACATAAACCATTATTTATTAATACTCATAAGTATAACTCAGAAATATTCCATCTTTTGAAACATAAATTTGATTAGGGAGAAACTTAAAATATCTTAGTCGAAACAAAGTACTTTATAGTAAGGATAACCTATACAATCAGCATAGAGTATAGAAATCTACTTCTCTGAAATCTTTCCAAAATCTTTTCCGTAACATAATAATTTTATTTTGTTTCCTTTTCTTTTCTTTTAAAACAATAATTCTGCCTGAAGACTACTATATGGGTATGGTATCCCAATGTGATAGTATCATTCACGAGAGCTATCTAAAATAAGAAAGTCGGCTCGTGATGAGACCTCTTGTATTTTAATTTTTTAAATCAAAAGCCATCACCCTGGTGATCAGAAATGAAGTTATTCCAGACAGCACTGATGATCATGACTAGGCCGGCTCGTGATGAGACTTCCTATTCTTCAGTCAAAAGTTATGTTTTTATTTCAATTTCATCTTTTAAATTTCATAAAATGAGAGATCATTACCCAGCATGGTGACCTTGAACGGTAATGTCAGTCATTAATATCACCGGAAAATGAATCAGCTGGCTCATGATGAGACCCCTTATCTTTTAGTTTTTAAACCAAAAGCCATTATTAGTTTCCTAATAATGTCATACTAGTGATATTTGTGATCCTGATCTGATCGGCTTATTACTAAGACCTTATGTCTCTCATTTTATCATTTTATTGATTGGAACAAATCCTAAATAGTTTTCAGATGGTAAATACTTTTCTAAGAGTGATGGTAGATGTTTGTAAGAGTTTTTCAAAAGTAGAAGCTTTGAAGAAGATATTAAATAGGCTATCCCCACTTTTATAAGGAAAATAACAAGATGATGAATAATCTGAGAAACACTTACAAATAAAAAAACTGAAGGTCTTTTGCAGATTTTAAGAAAATTTGATCATCCTGAACAAATTTTAAAAGATTTCAGTCTAGTATCATAATTTTTCAGGCTTATAAGCAAACTGATATTATTTATATACATTTATTTTTACAGCTGTTAACTAAAAATGACTGACTAATTATATACAAAATTTAACAGTCTGAAATATTTGACTTAACAGAACTAAAACTAAAAATAACAGAATGATGTTTGAAAGTTATAAAAGTTTTATGAATTTCTCATCATCCTTAATTTTTTGTATTAAAACTCAATTTATATACAAAAAAAATATAAATTTAATTTATAAACAGCAAACATAAGTTATGTACAAATATATAAATTTATTTACAAACAGCAAACAAATTATATACATTCTAAAACAGAAAAATATTAATAGAAATATTTTTTTAGAATCAGTCCATTCACTGGGAATGTTTCGAACTAACCTTCGAGTGTTTGCAATCGAAAGGTACTTGGACCTATTTTATCATAAATAACAAAGGGACCTAACCATAGTTTCTGAAACTCAGTATGATCTCCCTTTTCCTCGTGAACTTTATCCCATTTTAAAACTAAGTCTCCCACCTGAATATCTCAATTGGAATTGAAGGATTGGTCAAACGATGATTTCATGATCTGTTGATGTTTTGTAAAGTGTTGTTTTGACTTTTCTCTTTCTTCCTCCAGTTTTAGCAGTGTATTAATTCTCTTTTCCATTGCTGGACACTCTTCATCTTGGACAGACTAAGCTAACTGTAATGAAGGTAAGGACAAATTAGGTGGTAAAATAGCTTCAGTTCCATATACTAAGAAGAATGGTGAGTTACCTATCGCATCCTTAGGAGTTACTCTATCTTCCCAAAGGGAATTGACCAATTCTGTATGCCAATTACGGTGGTGAACTGAAATAGTTCTTTTGAGAATTTTCAATAAATTTTTCTTTTTTGATTCAGCTAGACCATTCCCATGAGTATGATAGTTAGCTGAATATATGATTCTTATTCCCTTCTCTAAAGCAAACTGAGTTAACTCGATTGATGAAAAATATGAAGCATTATCAAAAACGAGGGAATCGGGAATACCAAATCTTATTATGATAAAGAATTCCAAAAATAATATAACTTGATTGGTATTTACAACTTTTAATGGTGCAGCTTCCGCCCAACCAGTAAAATAATCGATCGCAGTTATTATATATTTGGGTTGCATAGATGAGGGAGGATTTATTGGAGCTACTATATCAATACCCCATTGTTGAAAGGGTCTTTAAGCTAAAACAGGTTGTAAAGGAAAAGAAGATTTTTTAACCCTTCCCGCTGCAAGTTGACATTCTTGGAATTTCCTGACAAAGGTATAGGAATCTCGAAACAAGGTGGGACAATAATAACCAGCCCTGAGAATTTTATGTGCTGTGGTCTCTACACCAAGATGACCTCCTGCTGGTCCAGAATGTAATTCTTTCAGAATTAATTCTGTTTCATCTTTATCTAGACATCAAAGGTATACTCCATCTGAATTTCTCCGAAAGAGGATATTATCAATTAATAAATAAGGAGCATACTTATATCTGAGTGCTCTTTTCTTCTTTGGTTCTAAGTAATCAGGGGCAGCCCCTGTTTCCAAAACTATCCATATGTCTCTATACCAGGAAACTTGAGGTGGTGGATAAAAATAAATTTCCCTGGTAAGTAAAGCCTCATCAATGATAGTTTCAGCTTTATCATCAGGTAAGTGAGCGACTTCAGTAGCTAATTTACATAGACCTTGTGCTTTGACTATCATTGAGGGTTTAATTTCTAAGTCATATTCTTGAAGAGCTGTCATCCAAGGTGCCCTCTTTTCACCTAAGTCTTTCTGTACTAACAAGTTTCTGACTGAGGAATAAGGGACGATTATTTTCATTTTAGATTTTAGTAAGTATGGACGAAAATGGTTAATACCTTTAAAAATGGAAAAGGCTTGTTTATCAACTTCACGGTAATTAAGTTCAACACCTTTGAAATTTGAACTCATGAAGGAGATTGGGACTTCATTATTCTGCTGATTTAATTGAGTTAAAACTGCTGCATATGAAATATCAGAAGCAAAAGTATACAATATGAAATCCTCATTAAAACCTCGTCTTGGGAGGCTAGGAGCTTCTGAAATGGCTTCTAAAATTTTCTAAAATGATTCTTTTTCAGTTTGTCCCCAATTAAAAACAACATCTTTCTTAATCATTTTCTGCAAAGGACGTATGATCTCGAAAAAACTAGGAATGAATCTCCTAACAAAATTTATTTTACCAAGAAATGACTGCATTGCTTTCTTGCTAGAAGGATAAGTTATCTTTGAAATGGCTTGGGTCCTTTTAGGATCAATCATGATTTCGTTCTTTGAAACTACGCAACCTAATAAGATACCTTCTGAAACAACAAATATTTTCTTTTTAGGATTTAAGGATATTCCAAATTTTCTGCATCGTTCAAATACTTTTCTAAGATGATTAAGATGATCAAGTCGATGTTTAGAATATACAATAACGTCATCCAAGTAGACACGAACTGAATGGTTGATTAGGCCTATAAAAGCAATTTCCATTACCTAAAGGGCATCTTGCGGTAGGCATATGTTTCCCATGGAGTTCTAAAAGTAGTTTTCAATTGATCATCTGGGGATACCAATATTTGGTTGTATCTTGAGAAACCATCAAGGAGAGACAGTATCTCAGACCCAGACACCTTTTGAAGAATTTGTTCCATGGGAGGAACAGGGTAATTATCCTTCTCAGAAGACTTATTCAAATTTCTAAAATCTACACACAATCTAATATCCCCGTTTTTCTTCCTAACTGGAACTAAGTCTGCTACCAATTGAGTATGCCGGATGGGGAAAATGGTCTTGGAAGCTAACAATTTATTCAATTCCTTTTTTATTGTTGGTTCTAATGACAGGTGATATTTCCTTAACTTCTGTTGGAAAGGTTTTGACTCCTGTTTAATTCGAATTATATGTTGCATGACTTGTGTGTTGAAGGTTTTCAGGTCATCATATGTCCAAGCAAAGATATCTTTAAATTCTTTAAACAATTTCATGAAAGCTATTTTTTCTACAGGGTTGCAATCTATTCCAAGATTTATAGTTTGGGGATCTAGTTCTGTTCCTAAATTGATGGTTTCATACCTAATTCGAGATCTGTTAGTTTTACAATTAGGAACAGACCTAAAATTATCCTGCAGATCAAAGAAATTTTCTAATCTTAGTACTGAATTAGGGACTGGTTTTACCTGTTCAAAATCTTTTTCAACTGAAGAAAAATCATTTATTACTGAAACATCCCGTAGATTTTAATCATGAGTGACTTCATCTATCACTGAATCTTTAAAGGTATCCTCATTCATTAGAAAATTCAGTATGTGCACATCATCGTCAAATACACGCCAGTTAAAAATATTATCAGGTATAGAAGGCCTAAAAAACAATTGAACAGAGAAGAAGTCTCGTGTAAGATTTTCTGACGGAATTAACTTTGATGCTACGTTTGCCAACAAATCTTATTCTTGATTTTGACTTCTAGGAACATAATTAATGTTAAATGCATCAAAATGTGAGATACGGTTCCATACCTCTCTTTGGTAACTATGTAAGTGTTCAGATAAACAGTGAATGGAGTTATGAACCTATCTGACAATGATGTTGGAGTCACCGTATACAATTAATTCTTTAATGCCCAAATCAATTGCTTTTTTCAGATCTTGTATTAAAGCTTCATATTCCACCGTATTGTTTGTATAATTAAATTCCATCCTACAAGCTATACATGTTTTATTTCCCTGAGGGTCCACCAGTAGGCAACCAGCTCCTGCTCCTTCTTTATTTCGCACCATCAAAATATAAAGTCCAGATAGAACTATGCACAACCACTTTACTTTCTATAATGTTCACAATATTCAGATTATCTACATCATTAATGGTTTCCTTGAATGAAGAGTTAGGAGAAACAGATGTCACATTACAAATTTCAGATTGTTGTTTATTTTCAGATAAGGCATAATTTTTAGCTTTAAAATCACCAAATCCTAATTCATACATGTAATTCCCCATAATACAATTTGAAAATAAAACAGGTTCATTAGGATCATGCAGTTCTGTGACAGTATGTTTCATATATCTTTCTCTATTTATCTTTATCTGATTTGACTTTCCATTCTTAGGTAACCACAATGTTGACCAATCAGTGGCAAAGAAATTGTTTAGCTATTGAGACCAATCCCTACTTAAGAACAGCCCATATGCATCTGGAATATCAGCAATAACAATATCTATAATTTGATAAATCGAAGGTTTACAAGCAATCCTGACTAAGACATCTTTCATTTCCCCTACAACTTTTACATTTGTCCTGTCCAATTGAGTTATTTGTGAATTAGATGGAACATATTTCCCATTCAATTTCTTGCATACTGATAAAGGCATCACATTGGAGGATGCTCCAGAATCTACCATCCAGTTATGAACATTCCTATTGAAAATTTCAAAGGTAAGTAAGAATGGAGGTGTGGTTGATTTAGAATTCTTACCTATCAGTGAAGCTTTGTCAGCCATTGCTTTCCCTTTTTTAGTTGCTGTTGGATCATTATTAGAACTATTTGCAGCAACATTTTGTTTTGCATTAGGAATAAATGAACTTACTGCGGGATTTATAACATGACTATTAGGCATTGGGTAGATTTGAAGGAGGTCATACATACTGATGTTTGCACGAGTCTTCTTTAAATCTTCAATGATATCATATTGTAAATCTAATTTAGGAGAATTTTGAATGGGCTAGGTAATTTTGGTTGATTGAGTCTGCTTGCCGGATTGAGCTTGTTTATTAGGTTGTGAGTTATTATTGTCATTATTTGTAGTAGAACTTGACGAAGCACCGGGAGTATTAGCAAATGTTCTACTACAATTATTATAGGCATGTTGTCCTGTAGGCGGACTTTTAGTGTCATGCTCTTTCACAAGACTGTCCCAGAAATGACCATTAACTTGTTGAGGTTCTTCTGATTCTTCATCATTTCATGATTCTTCTTCTTCTTCATTTTTAGTTATTTCTTGACTAGAAGGAGTTTAAGACAAAGATAAAACAACTCGAATTGTATTAAAAATCTCTTCATTTGCTACTATGGCATGTGGTGTATTCTTATTATTTGCATTCAGGTTTTGTCTATACTGATTTTTTAAAGATCCCCTAGAAGGAGAAGCTTCAGAATTGCTTTTCTTTAACCCTACGACTTCATTGGTTAATGTTCGAATAGCGTTCTGTAGCTGTTCTATATCGAATGCTTTGTCTTTGTCTGAATTGGGTTTTTCCGTCTTCCTACGAGGAAAAGAATCAGATTTCCCACTTCTATCTGGTTCATAGGACATAGAATCCTTCTCGACTTTAATGGCTTCCTCAAATGTTTCTATTAATGTTTTTTTTCCAGCTCTCTTCATGAACATCCCGGAATATTTAGGTAAGGCTGACATATAATTTTCAATAATTATGTCTTCCGAAGGTTGAGAGGCAATTGGGATTTTATTTTTTAATGTCAGAAACCTTTATTTGAAATCTTTGATTCTTTCTTTAGGCTCCATTTTAATCCTATATAACTCTAGGTCTAAAAGAGTGGGTGTTTTATCTTCCCCGAATTTATCTAGAAAGGATTTATTAAATTCCCCCCATTTTGTGATAGATCCCTTTACTAATGAAAAATACCAGGTAGAAGCTCTTCCTTCAAAAGTTAGAGGAAGAAATCGACAAACTAAATCTTCATGCTGAACATTCAAAGTTTCAACAACCAACATGAATTTGTCAACATGCACCTCTGAAGGTTCTTTGTAATCTAGGTTAAACTTAGGGAGGAGTTTATCTGAGTGTTTAGGCAAAGGATGTTGTATACTAGGGACTGCTACAGTAGTTGTTCTTAACCAAGGGAGTTGTGGATTGGGTGGATTGGGTGGAGGATTGCCTCCTCCTCCCATAGGTACATTTCCTGCCATTGGACTTCTTTCAGAAGTTGAGGAACTTCCTAAATTGGAAATTCTTGGACTATCAGGTGGTGATTTAGGAGGAGAAGGTGGTTGATCACAACCGCCTCCTACAATTAGTCTTCTAGCAGTATTTGTTTGAGTAATCTGCCTTTGATGTCTTTCAACCTGATGGTGGGGAGTACTATCATCTATTTCCAAATCTTGCGTAACTATGGTCAATTGTGGATTATGTCACTGCTGTCTAGGTAGACCATAATCTATTGGGGATATACCAAGCTGATTAGCGTATGCTCTTGTGAGAATATGTCTTGATTCTTCTAAAGTTTGAGCACTTTGTGCAGGAGTAAAGGGAGAGGTGACAGGATCAAGCTTGAGAATGTTCCTAACGGTTTCTATAAACGGTGATCTACTAACTTCTAGAGGTTGTTGGCTGGTTGGAAATGTTTCATTAGTTTCACTTGCCATTACTCATTAACAGGCCCTCCTTCTAACGCCATTTTTTGGCTTGATTTTCTGACCTAGGCCAACAAGGAGGTTTTTCCCACACAATTAGCTTAAAGCAGCGTCCGGTGCGTTTGGAATAGAAAAACCTCGCAGGTTATGGTCCTGCTACCAACTGATTTTTCTCTTTAAGAAGAAAATAAAATCAACAAAATCTAACCTATCCTAATGTTATTTCTACCTAAATGAATCCTATAATTAATTTTTGCTATCTAGATTGTCTTATATTTGATTTCTTAAGGAAAGAATCCAATTTTTTAAGAGTTTTCTAAATATAAAGACTGTTGAAATTATGATAAAAATTACACAAATCAATTTAACGGCTGTTAACTGAAATATACTAAAATAAAACTTAATCTTAACAATCTTAACTATCCTATCTATCCTATCTATCCTATCTCAGCTAAGAGCGTTTCTAAATACTAGATTAATTATTAATTAATATGAGATGAACAGAAAGACAAAGTGTACAATTTAAATAGAAACATTTAAGTCATACATAATAAATCACTCTGTTCTACAATATCTCAATAGAAAAACTGAAAATAACCAATTATTTTAGTTTTCTGAAATTAACTAATAATTAATGATCAACATAACTATTTGAATCAAAATATGATGTCTAATATAAAATCACTGTAAAAATACAAATGATAATTTTAGTAGACAAAAGTGTATATTCTTATAACTTAAATTTATAGTAAACATACTAATAAATACAGTCATAACGATATATTTATTCAAATGCAATATTGAGCTGACAAAGTGAAAATGATAATTAAAAACAAGTATAACAAAGCATATTGTAATTAATATTAATATAGAAGATAAGATACTGAAATATAGAATATATCCAAAACAATAATACCAGTAATGATATCAGTCTGTAGATGTCCAGTTGCATCTCACATCCAAAGATTCAACTTCAGTAATGAAACAACACCAACAGCAAAATATATTTCAAGTATGTGTTCTTCAAACACTCCATCCCTAGTTCATCAAAATTCCTAACTTATATAATACTATGATTCAGTTTTCCCCATCAATGTTACATGCAACATTATAGGGTTCCTATAACTATAAAGAGAATTTAATCTCTTTTATCAAACACCTATCACTATAAACATAAAAACAACTAGCCTGAATGTTTGCTGATTTAAAGGTACTTGGTAAATTCGTGGCCATTGTTGAAACTCCAGCCTTCAACAAACAACCATATCTCCTAGCCAACACATTAACAACGTCCTAAAACTTTGGAGAAGAGTGATGACATATCCACCTGTGTTTAAACAAATGAAGCATCTCATTAAAACCAATTAAAACAGAGGTAACAAAATAAACTAACATTTAAATGTATGCCTGTCAAATCTGCGATTTTATAGGCATGCATAACAAAAATATTTTATTACCTATTTGACAGCGACACAACCCATGTACTTTGAAAAAAATGAGAATAACCATCAAGTTTTTCTTTGAGGATCGACTACTCTGCGTGCTTCAACTAATTTGGCCTTCAGCCTAATAATCTTTAAATTTTGTTTTTCTATTCGTTCAAGTAGTTGCCGACTCGTACCTATTATTAACCTCTTTCCTTTTTTATACTGATTCTTTTTGGCACTCATTTCTTTCCACCTGCTGATCCAATTTAGCAACTCCTCTCTAAATGTTTTATTTTCTTCTTCTATCAATGTTGCATTAGATTGACAATGCTTAAGTTCATCCTTCAACTCTGTAATCTTGGTCTGGTATGCCTTGTCTAGTACTTGCTGAAGAGTTTCTTCTTCATTGGCTACCTGAGGAGAATTAGGGATATCAATGTTTTGACCAGATGACTGGGGACTAATAAAAGACGGTTCAGTTTCTGAAATACAAGTGTCCATACATGATGGAGCGGTCTCGGCCTTACCCAATTATGTCATGTTTTCAACTAATCTTGTATTATTATCCTTTATCAGACTAGATTTATTTAAATGAGTAGTGACATGTACTGACGATGGGTTATCATATTCAATATGGATGACTGCAGGCTAAGTGTCCTATTGATTAGCCATAGGAATCGAAATTGTAGGAACATGGTTCATACTTCTAGTAACCCTCCTTGAAAACACAAGATTGTCTGACTCAAACCCTCCTTTATCGCAGCATACATGAGCGAGATGATATAGCTTATGCATAGACTCCCTTCTATTTTTGCAGATGTAATATGATATCTATCTGATGGGGGGTGGTTCAAGACTGTTTTAGAGCAATGTGGAACTATATTATCAACATCTTCATTATTGATACCAGTGTTTACTGGTAGATTTGCTTCTTCAATCCTTTTACCTTCTAACCCATTCTCCGGAACATTATTGACTTCAGGCTTAGTAGCCTTTTGTTTCCTACCAGTTTTTGGAGAGGGGTTCAACCAATATTGGGTCGTCCCCAAATCACACTCAGTTAAAAATTCATCCCATGTCTTTCCATTCAAAGACAATTGATGTTGCACTATAATTTTGACTAATCCATGGTGAAAAAGACTTCCATCAGGGTTATTAAAACTTCGAACCTCCTATGAGATATTCTTCAAACTTTGCCATAGATAAAATGGTAGATTAAGCCTACAGCCCTGTAATGCTAATAGGAGTCTTAAGTGGTAATAGTTTAAATGAGAGAAACATCCATCGTAGGACACATACTTGACCAGAATTTCATAGAAAGCTTTCCACTCAAGCTTCAGGAACTTGACAGGGACCCCAATATTCAATTTTGTATTATCTGGTAATGGGAGCAACAAAGATAAACACTTTTTCTTATTAACCTTACTACCTTTTAACCAGCATTCTCCAACTTGCGGGAGCTTTGTCGCTTCTGTGATTTTTTCTTCATTAACAATGAGCTTAAAACTCCCTATCTGCACAACGTCGTCTTTTAAATTCATGGCAAACAATTTGGTCACCTCTGCGTGATGGCCGTCAAAACACTTAAAGAATTTCCCCCACCCAATTTTCTCAAATCGCAAGGTGTCCTTCTCATCTGCTTCTATGAGTTCTAAACCTGAGATTTCGAAACGGTTCAACGGAGCCATAACCTTCTCAGCACTACCCTAGTTTTGGAATGGATCGAATGGTGATGTGACGAGGGAGGGGATAGGTATCCAAGTGTATGACATGATGTGAAAACTTCACATGCTTTGAATCTGACAGATATGAGATATCTGGACTTGGCCATTTTTAGCCGAACCTAGCAATGATGAGTGCTACATCCAACGTTTTATTATGATACATGTATAATCCACGACTTAGTCATGACTATCAGTGAAATTGAACCAAATCGACATACTATGGATCTTGTGATTGACGGATCCTAAATTCAAACATTGATTATAGACAGTGGTCAATAATGAACTCTTACATCATAATGAAATGGAATTATTATCAACATTAAATCCTGTTAATATGATGCATCAATATATTCACAGCTGTTGGTTTATCATGAAGTGCAAGCCACATCTCTATGCCAACTCAATGATCCAAGTGACAAGCGTTATCAATTTGACACATGGCTCTCGTAAACTCTGTCAATTAATGGTCTTCTCTAATTTTAGCGTGAAAGGTGGTAGCATTCAAGGCGATATAGTAACGAAATCATATACCCTAATGTTTAGCATGACAACTAGAAAATGGCTTGATTTAATATCTATGTCACGTATTTCATAGATTTAGTTTTAAATCTTTCAAAAATCCTATCGATTAATATCCAAAATTAAATTTGATAGGATATTAAGTGATAAAACTATAATATATGAAAATTCCTATATGATAATCATTTATTCACTAACTATATATACAATATTTACAAAGTCATGGTAAGGCATTTTATGAAAAATAAGTTACCTTTAGTTCTAGGAAATTAGAACTCGTAATACCTCATCCATATCCAGCTTTTAAATAAACACAAGATGTGTTTTTGTTGATTTTCTCTTGGCATACTATCCTTTCGAGTTTCTTAAATCATATATAATCATATAAATTTAACTTAATGATCGAATTGATTATATGAAAATTTATGAACCTGACTTATTAAACTAACAGCTGCTAATTGCCAAGTTTATAAACATGTTGTCATCAATATCTTAACATGTCATTTTACTCTTCTTTGATTGAGAGTACCTTCATAATCGAAGATTCTGAAGGTGCTCTTTTATAATTTTAAATTGGTAAATCATAGACAGAGCTGATCTCCCTTCATCTTATGAGAAATGAAGGGGTTGTTGCTGGCTGCCAACAAGGCCATACAAGGATTTGACAAGCTTGCATACCTTTTGCTCTTTTCCTTTCACAACAAAGCCTTCTGGCTGAGACATGAAGACATTCTCTTTCAAGTCTCCATTCAAGAAAGAAATCTTCACATCCATCTGATGAACTTTCCACCCATTCTGAGTAGCTAAAGAGAGTAAGGTATGGGTGGTAGCCCATTTTGTTGTAGGAGAGAACATTTCTTCATGGTCAATTCCTTCCTTTTGTGCATAGCCTTTTCTACAAGCCTCGCTTTGTGCTTGTCAAGTGAGCCATCTGATCTGTATTTGTTCTTGTACACCCACTTGCAGCCAATTGGTTTGGTTCCAAATGGAGGGTCAACCAGCTTCCAAGTTCCATTCTTCATGAGTGCATCATACTCATTCTGCATAGCTTCTTTCCACTCAACTTGATTAGAATCTTCTTCAACGGAAGTTGGTTCAAAGTTAGCAGATAAATTAAATTCACAATCAAATGATACATCCATGTCATCACCTGAATTATCTGCTTCTCCTCCATCTTCATGTCTTTTTGAACTTCTTGTTCCTGTCTTTCCAACTTCATCCGGATGGACACTTTCAAGTGTCTTTGTGGCCCATTTAGGAATATTCTGTGATGGTCCTGGTTGATCAGCTGGTGGTGCTTCATTTCCTTCAAGGTTGAGTCTTCCAAGTCTCTCAATCACATCATCCAGTTGAATCTCTTGTTTAGGTGAAGTAGAAGGAACTTCTTCATGCAGGGGAGTTGGTGCTTCATATGGAAATTCCAAAGGTTGATCCAGAATAGGCATCCCCCTTCAAGGTTTGGAATTTCATATTCATTTTCAGAATATTTCTTTGGATGAGGATAATTTTCCAAATGATCAAGCTGTCTCTCAATGGACTGGTCATTTTTATTAGTCTCAAGAAAAATGACATCTCTGGAAATAACAAACTTCTTGTTTACCTCTTCATACAGACGGTATGCCTTGGAGTTTTCTTCGTACCCTAGGAAAATGCATTTTCTGCTTCGAGCACCAAGCTTGTTTCTTTGCTCCTTTGGAATCAAGGCATAACAGGTGGAACTAAAAAATCTGAGATGCCTTACTGAAGGGAGATGGACAAACCACATTTCATGTGGAGTCTTGTTATCAAGAGCATTTGAGGGACTTCTGTTTCTCAAATAGGCTGCACATTTCACTGCATCACCCCAAAACATTAGTTTTACATTCTTAAAAAACATCATTGAGTGAACCATATTCATTATGGTTATGTTCATTCTTTCTGCTACACTGTTTTGTTGAGGATTGTAGGGAACTATAGTATGATGTGCAATTCCATGTTGGTGAACATAATCTTCAAAAGCATTTGAAGTGTATTCTTTCCCATTGTCAGTACGAAGTGTACCAATTTTAGATTGTGCTCGTTTTTCTATCAATGCATGAAAGTCCTTGAATGCTTGAAATGCTTCTAATTTTGTCTTTAATGTGTAAATCCAACACATTCTTGAGTAGTCATCAACAAAGGTCATAAAATACTTATTCCCATTGGTAGAAGGATTTGGAATTGGGCCACATAAATCAGAATGCACTAATTCTAATTTCCTACTTGCTCTGAAATTAGATTCATGGAATGGCAGCTTACTGTGTTTCACTAATATACATGCATCACATTTGATCTTCTCTTTGGGAATGGTGGGAAAACAAAATACACCATTCTTTCTCAACAAATGAAGACTGTTATAATTCAAATGACCAAATCTTGCATGCCACAATAAACTTGATGACAAATTACATTCTCCATGCTGAGAGAGGTAGGCATAGTTCTAAACCCTTGCAGATGAACCCTTTAGCTTCAGAAGCTCCCCATCTTTGTATCCAGTCATGATGACTTGGTTGTTAGAAAACTTTATTATTTCTACGATTCCATCAAACATGTGGATGGAATGGCCTTGCTGTCGAATCTCCACCAAGGACAGCAAGCTTCTCTGCAACTCTGGAAGATAAAGAACATTCTTCAACAAGAAATCAGGGATTCCACGTATCTTCAGCCGAATGGTGCCCATTCCCTTTGGTTTAAGACTTGACTTATCTGCAAAGTAAACTATGCCATTTATTGTTTCATTAACTTCTTCAAAACAGTCTTTTCTAAAAGTCATGTGTGAGGTTGCACCAATATCAAGTAGCCAACAATATGTGTAAGATGAAAGTGAAGTCATTTCATTAATACCAAGATTTAAATGTGCAACAATACAATGAGAAGAATCTGAAGATTTACTAGCATCTTGGTTCTTATTATCATCTTTCTTCTGGTTATGTCTGTCTTTGATGGAGTCCCATGAAGCCCAACACTGATCTATTGTGTGTCCAATCTTTCCACAATGCTTGCACTTCAAATCTGATCTTTTGCTGGAGTTGTTTCTGCCTCCTCTTCCTCTAAAGTTTCTTCTTCCTCTGCCTCTCTCACCCCACCATTTTGGATAAGTGTCTTTTCCAGAGAGAGTGGCACCAACTACAGATGCTATAGATTGCGTCTTCTATGATGAATCTAGAAACTAAAACAATAGGAGAAAAAGAATAAAGGTGTAGGTCTAAGTCTCTTCTACTTTTTACAATACGGTCCTTGTAAAATTACACCTGCACTAGCTAGAAACAATGTCTTAATAAGCTCTCTTCACTATGTAGGTATATGTCGCTGCCATAATATTTACATCAAACTAAAACAATTTTGCAACAGTACAGCTTATATAGCAAGTGCACAAACTTCACAATGACCATACACAATTATTCAACACTTCAAACTTAAAATACGGTACACATCAACAGCACCTAGCTTCACTTATAGTCTTCAAAATTGGATTCTTCACAATAATCGAAAGCACCTAGCTTCACTTGGATTCTTCACAGAGAAAAAGATTGCAGTCACCTTGGAGGTTGTACTAGTCTTCTCAGCTCTCTGGTTCACACTTCAGTTTTGTTCAATGTTCCAGCAGTATGCAGCTCTAATGATATTTGGAATAAGAGCAATCACATTCTTCAAAATACAGTAGTCTTGATACTTTATGATCCGCAAGCTTCAACGCACTTCTTGCAGACTTCATTCATGGACTCAATCCACCAATGCTCTTGCCACACACTAGAGTTCACAATGGTAGCAAAAATTCCATAGACTTCAAGAAACTTCAAGAACGAAGCCTTCACTTCCCCACTAATTCCTTCAGTCCTCATGCACAAGTCATGTTCGATTTGGATAGGTGGTCACAGGAACAGCTCCACAAAGAGTGGTTGCTGCTCTTAAACTTGAGGTCTCGGTTCTTCTACTTGGTCATAGCAGCTCTCAAATTTAAATTGCAACCAATCCAAGATTGGATAGAGTCACCACCAATTAGTTGATATCACAACTCATTAATGAACATAACACTCCATAGTTTTCACCGCATAACAAACAACAGTCTTCAACGATATAAATACTCTTTCACAATTTTACACATAACATCACGAGGAGCTAGGGTTCCTGTTGATACAATTTCAACGCAACCCCAAAAAATAGACAGATCGTCAGGAATGAAAAGGCGGCCCACAAAAATTAGGGTTTCACCCTTTGCATGCTCAAGATGCAAGGCACAAGGATTGTCTACGCCATCATGGGGAAGAGATTCAGAGCTATATACAGCTTTAAGAACAAATGGAGGCCGATCCTCAAGAGCATGGCACGCACCATACTTTGCAGCTCAGATATGGTTGAGTTACAACCTCAAGCAGAGAAATAGGATGTTTTCACAATGGAGAATGCAACTTTTCAAGAGATTGAGTCTTCACACATAATGGAGGTCATAGATTTCAATGGTGGAGAGTCTCTAATGCCATGTAGCCGACAAATCCAAAAGGAGGTCGCAACAAAGGGCTAGGGTTCATGGAAGCTAGAGAAGATAGAGGACGTTGCTCAGAAAACCTTTGGAGTCATAGTTCTAATAAAAATAAATTATGAAAGGAGAGCACACAGGGGCAAAACAGTCCTCAACATTGAGGACACAGGTCTGAATCCGGCCAGGCCAGAAGAGAATAACGTAGATAATGATGGCGAGCAAACTGGCAGAAGGAAAGAGTAGGTGGCAGAGAAAATGAGCGAGCATTCTAGCAGCCAGGAGGGCGCACACTATGCACGGTGTAGGATGGTAGAATGCCAGAACAACAGGAGTTATGGAAAACAACCAAGCTTCGATACCACTATTGGATAATAACTCTCGAATTCATCTTATTCCTTGGGAAATCCCTTTATTTATACAATTCATATGTCAGTTGTGATTCAACTTCCAACCAACCTATTCATATTCCTACATGACTATTCACATTCAGAATATATTTACAATATTTACATATTGTATAATCCTGACGGATTATATTCCAACAAAATGTGCATCAGGTAAGTCATCGTTGACTCCTATCGGTTCTTCTCCTATGTCGATTGAGGATAAATGGTCGGGACCAGCATTTAACTTACCTGGTCGGACAACAACTTCAAACTCAAATTTTTGGAAGAGAAGTAGCCATCAACAAATCGTTCCATGATGGAGTGGTTTATTAACAAGATACTTCAGGGCCTGATGGTTGGTATAGAATATAAATGGATTAGCTAAGAGATAATGTCGATATTTTTGTAGGGAAAAGACCATTCCTAGGGCTTCTCTTTCTGTGGTCAAATAGTTTCTTTCATCCTTGTTTAATTTTCTGCTGCTGTAAACTATGGGGTAATCCATTCCATCATCTCCCGGTTGAGTTAGTATTGATTCTATTGCTAGGCCTGGTGCATCAATATGAACATGGAATTTGATCGACCAGTTTAGAAATTTTAGGATGGGGGCTTTGACTAGTTTTCTTTTTAATTTTTTGAATGATATGTGGCATTCCTCTGTCCAGTTAAACTCTTGATCTTCCCTTAATAGTTCTTCAAGAGGATAGGTCATATCTGAATAATATCTTATGAAATTTTTGTAATAGCCTATGTCGCCAAGTAACACCCTGACTTGTTTTGGGTTTACAAGTGGTTTCAGGTCAAGGATAATTTTAATCTTTGCAAATTCGACCTCATTACCTTCCTTACAAACAATGTGGCCTAATAATATCCCTATGGGGGTCACAAATATGCATTTCTTGATGTTTAGGGAAAGTTGAATCTGTTGACATCTCTCCAGCATAAGTTGGAGCCATTTGCAATGATCTTTTAGTGTGGAGTATATTGTCCAGTCATCAAAGTATACTACCATGGTCTTGTAAATTTATTCTTGAAATGTTTTTACAACAATTCGAGAAAACACTACAGGTGCATTCTTTAATCCAAAAGGCATAACTTTGTAAGCAAAGGAACCAAATTCACACATGAAGTTTGTCTTCTTCTAGTCCTCTTTAGCTATTGGCAATTTGTTATAGCCTGAGAATCCATCTATAAATGAGTAGCATTCATGTCCTGCAACTTCATTCAATATTTCATCTACATAAAGGGTTGGGAATGGGTCTGTCAGTGTTACTTTGTTTAGTCCCCTAAAGTTGACACAAATTCTTAGTCTGGTTGGGTCATGTTTCTTAGTTTGTACCACCATTGGACTTTCCCATTCTGATTGGTCGATAGGGTAGATGATTCCTACTACTAACATGTTATCAATTTCCTTTTTGACTATCTCCTTGTATTTGTGAGCTAGTTTATAAGGCCTTTTCTGTTAGTTTTTCATCATATAAGCAAGCATTATGATCTTAGGATCTTTTCACTAAAAGAATAACAAGCACAACAATAAAACATAAGCACATCACAAGAGACAAGAGACACAAAGAGTTTTCCTCAGGGAAACCATAAATGGAGAAAACCCCGCAACTTCCTCAAAGATAGAATCACCACAAGATGTAAGACCCCAAAAACAGTAAGATGCACTACCGACAACAGTAGTCTTCTTCTTTTGTCTAGTCCCAGTTTTTCCTTCCTCACTAATGCACCACACTTGAGTGAGTGAGTGATGTGTAGTACAAGTGATAAATAGAGAGGCTCTCACTCTCTATTTATATTCTTCCATTCACTTGAAGTGCACTCAATCATGTCGGCCCAACTTAACACTTACTTACTACAGCCTACATCTCTATGAGCGTATAATAACCCTAGTGCCCCACCACTTGTGGGGACTTTGCCTCCTCTGACCGATAGGAGGGTAACACAATGGTGGGGACTATTTCCCCGACTTACAATGACTCACCTACGGTCGAATTCACTAGGATAGTCTAATAACCCAAGGGCCCCATAACTGTGGGGAATTTAACCCTTAAACAATAAGAGGGTTACCCACAATGACTTGACATGACTTACTCATTATAGAAACTTCCCAGGATAAACATCGGGGTATGACATGACTCAAATACATTACAATACATCCCGGAATGAACATCGAGTTACAATAGATAAGTAATACAAGTGAATACATTCCAAAGTTACAATTACATCAACACTCCCTCTTAACTAGGAAGGTATTCTCTTGACACAATTTATCAGCACAAGTCTTCTTCTCTGTATCATCTAGGTCATCGTCAGGTATTCATCATCTTCAAAGTCATCTTAATCTTCAAGTCATCTTTATCTATAAGTCATCTTTATCTATAAGTCATTTTCATCTGTAAGTCATCTTCACTGGATCTGGATCATCTCTCGATCCGGATCATCATGGAGCATCATCACTAGATTTGGATCATCTCTCAATCTGGATCATCATCACTGGACTGGATCTAGATCATCACTTGATCTGGATCTAGATCTGGATCATCTCTCAGTCTGGATCATCACTGCTGGATCTGGATCATCACTCGATCTAGATCTCTCGGAGTCATCATAACTGGATGTGGATCATAGCTCGATCTGGATCATCTCTGGTCATCATCATGTGTGTACTATCTCATCGTAAGAAGTTCTACATATCCAACCCTTTTTCATGCTAGTTGTAGGCCTAGCCACCAGGTAGGTCTTCGCCCAGCACTTACATCTAACATTTTCATCAGAAAGGAACACCTAACACTTACATCTGATCATGTAGTAAACTACAATCACATCAAAAAGGCCTAGCACTCACATTCACCTGCATGGTAGGCACATCAACTACCATCTGTGAAATGGCTCAGCACTTACATCTGACCTACTCATCAGAAAGGCACATCCATCCAGACAGGAACACATCCTATCACAGTGATGGAAGACTCCCATCCAGACAAGAACACATCCTATCACAGTGATGGAATATTTCCCACTTTCATCCAGACACGAACACATCCTATCACAGTGATGAAAGATTTTAGCACTTACATCTGACCTACTCATCAGAAGGGAATTCACTCACATCTGACCTGGTAGGAACTGAATCCTACACCCTCATCAGAATGGCCCCGAGTCCCAGACTGAGCTACCTAGTAATAGACCAGGTGCCTCCACTCTCCCGGAGAGTGGAAGTAGCCCTTACATCTGTCCTACTCAACAGAATGGCCAGCACTCACATTTGACATGGAAGGAACTAAATCCTTTAGCCATGAACATAATGGATCTGCCCTTACATCTGACCTGCTCGTCAGAATGGCGATAGCCCTTACATATTTCCTACTTGACATAATGGCTAGCACTCACATCTGACATGGAAGGAACTAAATCATTTAGCCATGAACAAAATGGCTCAGCCCTTACATCGGACCTGCTCGTCAGAATGGCTCTCTCAGTCCCTGACTAAGTGTTCCTGGTAACTGACGAGGTGCCTCCATTCCCAGAATGGCAGTCAGCACTCATATCTGACATGGAAGGAACCAAATTCTCTCACCATGATAGAATGGCTCAGCCCTTACATCTGACCTGCTCGTCAGAATGGATTTGGATCTTTAGCACTCATATCTAACATGGAAGGAATTGAATCCTATCACCATGACAAAATGGCTCAGCCCTTACATCTAACCTGCTCATAACTTTCCCTTGGAGGAAACCTCGATTTGGAGAACATCGAGTCTCTCCCTAAAGTACTCAAACTTCAGCCTAGCCAATGGCTTTGTCAATACATCAACTATCTGTTCCTCCGTCGCAACATACTACAGCTTCACTGCTCCTCTCTGCACCATATCCTTGATATAGTGATACTTGATCTTGATATGCTTCGATTTTTCATGGAATAATGGATTCTTTGACAACTTCACACAACTCTAGTTGTCACAATGTATACAAGTAGCATTCAATTGGAGATCAAATATATCAGACAATAGCTTCCGTAGCCATACTGCCTCACAACTAGCTCAACAAGCTATGACATACTCTGCTTCAGTTGTACTCAATGCCACACAGGATTGCTTCATACTAAACCAAGAGATCACACCTGATCCCATACTGAAGCAACATCCTGAAGTACTCTTCCTGTCGATGGCACTTCCTGCCCAATCTGAATCAGCATAACCCTCTAGGTTAATCTTTTGATTCGCATCGTACTTGAGCCCATAATAAACTGTACCCCTGCATGCTTTGCAATCATCAGGTGAACATGTCTCAATGTGTTCACATCAAAGCAAATATCTGGTCTCAGGTACATCAAGGACCCAATCATCTAATGATACATTGTAGCATCAACCATCTCTGATGAAGCATCACTCAATAGCTTCAAGTTCGATGCTATAGGTGTGGTCATGCAGTCCATCATCTTGAACCTATTCAGGATCTCTACTGCATAGTTCCCTTGTCCACACCTCCATGCCTAGAAAATAGTGCATCAACATATAACAGGAGCATCACGGGTCTTTCACCTTCAACCTTAAAGGTTGGAATCCACTTTACTCTCAGTAAATCCTAGAGTCATCAGTAATTTTTCCATCTTTTCATACCATTTCGATCCTCAGGATATTCTGTAGTCACTCCCTCTGAAGCGAAGCATCATACTCCCTCTGTATTTTGTGCTCTATACACTGAAAACATTTTGTACCGGAGTGACACGTAGCTTCCTCTGCTACTAGTATTCTATGTATCCATCTAGTGTATAGACTTGCATCTTCAACCTTGTAGCAAAGGTTAAGATCTTCATTAGGCTCATCATGTATGTGTTTAAGCTCTTACTGGCTGCAAATGTCTCTTTGTAGTCCAGGCCTTCTTTTCATGAGAAACCTCGTGCTATGAATCTTGCTTTGTATCCCATGATGTTTCCATCTACGGCATGATGGAACTATGAACTTCTCTTTAGGTCTCGATACTGCGTCTTGACATCATTCTTCTTGAACTGATCTTCCCTTTCTTCTTGGTGGCTAGAAGGTTCTGCATCAATGATGTCACTGCACTCGTCATATTATTCTTCATTTTGAAATGTCGTCACTTTCTCTTCAGAACAAGTTTCATCCTTCTTTTCTTGCAGGCAATTATGTATGTGATATTTCCTACAAGTCAAATGCATTTGTATGGTTCGAAACATTTCATAAGGAATATTTATACTGGCAAGTTCTTATGGATAAATATATGATCATGCAACTACTTTAGCCAATACAACATTCTTCCATATCTCACTGAAACTTTCTAGATGCCTTCCATCTCTACCAGGACAACATTGAGATTGTGCACTAATCCAATATGTCAGCAAAGAGGTTTCATTCTAGATAAGTAGCAATGGAGAGTGGTATAGCACCATGAGCTACTTACCCATCACATGCATATTAGTAGTATACTATCATTAATGCAAACATCCTATCATACATGAACTGAATATAAAAAAATGCATAACAAAACAATATCATGAAATAACAATTGAATAGTTATCTTTATTTTAATTCGTGGGTATACTCCTTCTTGAGTCTTCAGCTTCATCATCTTCTTCATTCATGATAGCATCGTTTCTTATCCAAAGGCTAAAGTTGATACGAGGTTCTTCAAGAGTTGAGTTCCTCATATTCCTCATCAATTGAGGGATCTTCTTTGGAAGGTGAGAGCTTGATCTTCAATTGCTCCCATCTTCTCTTCTCTTCTTATGGGTAGAGCTTCTTCTTCTTCCCAGAGTCTGCTGAAAGTAATCACTTCCTTCTGGAACAAATTCCTTGAATGAATGAATTCCATGATCCTGGGAGGCCATTCAAGGTGGCCATCACCACTTTTTCTTTTACCGCTTCAAGTTGTTCTTGATTTGAGAGACTCTTATGACTGCATGGTCTCTGCATTCTAGATCTTCACATTCTTCAACTAGTTTCTTAAGGTCATATTCTGATTTTTGTTCTTCCCTTCAAATAGCTTGGTCAAGGAATCACAACATCTTTGGTGTCTTTAAGGAAGACACTTGTAGTACAAGTTGATTCGTGACTGAATCATCAATGATCTTCTGGGATTTGACCAAGTTCTTCTTATGAAAGACTTCTAGCCTCATCTCCCTCTGAAACTAGAACCTCTCTACTCATGTAGGTATCCAATCCATGTTATTTAGAGAGATCATATACTTCCAGGCTTGGAAGTTTTCAACCTTCTGTTGCTCCCGCAACTTTTTCTCCCCAATTTTAATTTTTTACTTAAACTCTGGGCCCCTCCTCATCAATTTTTTGCTTGGTGATTGTTAAAAGCTTGATCCTCTCTGGCATATCTTTTTTCGTTGCACTTTGAAAATATATTTCCGCAGGTTTATATGTGCCTCGTTCTTTTTGGTCTGAGTCATGAGTGTCTGTTTTACTGGCTGAAGAGAAGGAAAAACTTTGTTCTTTTGAGTTTCCTTTCTATGAAGGAGCGAACCTAGCTGTTCCTGAGCCTTAAAGTGGTTTGAATCCTAGAGTTTTTCTATAAATCGGGCCTCTTTTGTTAGATCAGAAGCTGCGAAGTTCCATCTCATCCACCATTGCAGCTCCTAGATCAAATTTTTTTTTCGCCCGAAGTATGATCCATCCGACGCCCGATTCATTTGGTTTAAATCGCTTGTCCATAAGTTTACAATCGCCTGCTGTTGCGACCAGAAGGAGATAGTTGGCTTGTGATTCAAGTATCATCTGACGTCCGACCTTGTCTTCCCCCGCTTGAACTAAGTTTTTCCATCTCTTCGCCTGTCTCTGGCCATTGTTCCGTCCGCCGTTGCGGATGACCCACCCTTCCTGGTTCTCGAAGCACTCTTCCCCCCGACGTTCAATTCTCACCTTTTTGCCTGTGTTTTCGAGCACTCGGTCCTTGTACTCCTCCGCCATTGCGACCCCTGCAGTCTTGTCCCGTCTGATGCATAAGCTTTCTTATCGCCGATTTATAATTTTTTCTCCCCAGGCTCAAGCGAGTACTCGCCCGAATGAACCAGGATGGCTTCTTGTTGACTTATCATTCTGATTAGAAAGTTTAAGTTCTTAAGATCTCAGGTAAATAAATAATGCACCAAAGTTTTCTGCAGGAGGAATCCCATAGATCGTTGAAGCAACCTAGAGCGGAGGAAAGGACAAAACAAACGAATGATAGAGGCACCGATGAGGAAGACTCATCAATTACTGTTCAGAAGATAAACGCTCATAGAGAATGATTGGGAAAACACAGCGGCCAGAAGAGGAAGCTGAAACGTTGAAGATGCTGGAGAGTCACATGCTGAGAGGCAGCCCAAGGGGCAAGAGTTGTAGTTTAAATATTTGGAAGTAGGACTGAAATGGGCCTTTTTCCCCTGGAAAATTTTGTACATGTTTGCTTATAAGAGGAACTACTTTGTTTTGCAAATGAAACTGCAATTTTGTCTATCAGAGAGAGTGTAAAGTGGAATGTATCAATGCAACTCAATGAATAATGTTGAAGAGGAACTATTTCGTTTTCAACTGTGTTTCATTTACTGTAAGAGTATTTAATGTTCTGAACCTATGTTCTGGTTAAATCTTCTTCAGTAGTTTCTGGGATATTTTTTCACTATGAGAAATAAATGTTGTTATAAAATGATCGGCTATCTGGTTATTTAAATATCTGTAAGCGTTCATGTACTTTAGAAGAAGTATCAGCTATCTGTGTTTCTTTTTAATGTATGTGAAAATGTATTGCTCATTTGAAATGATAATCTTGCTCCCTAGGGATAGTTTAGATAGTTAGTTTATTTATTTTTGTTTTTGGTTTGGTTGCTCATGAGCAAAATACGAGAGGTAAGAACCTGTGCATCACTTTGTGACCGCTCCCTACATCTTGATCGCCCTGCATTTAGTTAGGCAGTTGCATATCATTTCTTTAATTCAAAATACAAAAACTCGGTGGGCTGAGCCGCAACTCGTAAAACCTTAGTTTTGTTTCTTGACCTACGGTAGCCGGACCGTAAACCGGATGGATTCCCTACTCCAAACAGTCAACGGGCTAGTTGGGAACGTTGATTGGAGAGAATCCCTTACTGTTGCCGCCTGCGAATTTCCAGTCCTCAACAATTTTGGCGCTAGAAGGAGGGCCACCAGTGCATGGCTGGCTGAGGAAACCCGTTTTACCAAGATTATTCCGCTGGTTACAGTTCTGAAAGTAGTGGACCACGTAATTCAATTCCGGAAGAAGAAAATAGAGAACATCTATATCCTGTTCACAACGAAATTGTTAATGATCTGAGAAGACATACCCATGCTTATGTAAAGAAGATTGGAGGGTTGCCTATTATCCACGAATTGCCTAGAAGAGAGTACAAGAAGAAAGACTGTCCTCTAATTGAAGATTTAGTGTTGGTTGGAGACTAGGAAGAACTTGTGGAAACTACCATACAGGAGGTTGAATTGCCTTTGATCCAAGTAGGCCCAGACACTCCTTACAGTTCTCCTGTTCACACCCCGGTTGGTTCACGTCCTCACTCTCTTGTTGGTTCACCCCCTCACTCTCTGCCTCAACTCATGCCCGACATTAACGCAAATCCACCGAATCCACTTAATCCACCAAATCCACCGCCAGCTTGGAAAGCTAGATCACCTCTAAATCTGACCCCACCTTTGCATGACCTACCTCAAGCCTTTGAGAAGCTACTGCCCAAATTTGATCCAAATGAGGAAATCCTAGTGGATGACCACCTACAGAGTTTCTACTTGGCAATAAAAGGTCTTAGGGCTCGGGAACACGAAGAAGTAGTGTGTAGACTATTCCCGCACACCCTCAAAGGAGCTGTGGCCTCGTGGTATTTTGGATTGCCCGCTAACTCTATCCCAGACTAGGATACCTTCGAGAGAATGTTCAGGAGTAAGTACGCAGTCCAAAAGACTCACGATGCCCTCATGAAAGGACTGTGTGCATTAAAGAAAGAGAAAAAGGAAAAAGTGCACAGCTTCACACAAAGGTTTGCAGCATATCTTAAAAAATTCTCTGAAACAGATAAGCCTTCAGACAAAGTACTGATCGAATACTATACTTCAGCTTTGGGTCCTGATTTAGCCATGTTTGAAAAAGGTAGGGCCAAGCCTACCTTAACAGAGACCTATGAAGAGGCAGAAGTGGTGGAAGCAGAAAGAGAAAGTGTGGAGGACTATCCGGAACAATCAGGAGAGAAAGGTGTGGGAAGAAAAACCTTATTGTTCACTAAGCCTAAAGAAGAAAAGACACCAAACTATGAAAGCATGGCTAAAATGATGCAAAAGCTGTCCAATAAGATCATAGACTTAGAAAAGGAAAAAGAAGCACAAAATTCATTAGAGGAATTTTGGGGTCTAAAATGGGCCTCCTAAGGAAAATAATAAAATAATAGTTAAAATAATAAAATAATATTGATTAATTTTGGAGGAAGAAAGAAAAAAACTACTTTTTGTGTTCGTATTTTTGATATATCTCCCTGTGTTTTTACTCAAATTTCGATCAGGAGAGCTCGTTGGATGCGGAATTTGATTCTGCATCCAACGAGCTCTCCCAATCGAAATTTGAGTAAAAACGCAATGAGATATGTCGAAACTACGAACAAAAAAAGTAGTTTTTTTTAATAACAAATATGTCAATTCAACCATTATGGTTGACTTATTTTATTGAAATTCTATTGGTTCTTGAATTCCAACTCACAAAAACTTATTTTGGCACGTTTTCTTATAAGGCCCATTTTAGACCCCAAATTTCCTCTAATGTCTTCAGGCCATATTATAAGAAAAGGGAGGATGACAATCAGACCCAACCTCCTCCTCAAAAAACTGCATCCATGAATCTGACAAGGATAGGGATGGAAAATTTCTGTACTTTTCATCGACAGCCTCATTCCGAAAAGAACTGTCTGCAATGGATAAATTCAATGACATTGGTCATGAATCAGATGTTGGATTCAAGATTAACGGAGGGAGATGAAGATGAAAAGAACGAAAATGCTGTTTCCACTTCTACAAAAGGGCAGGAGGACGAGACCATGGCATTATGGAATTCTGTCTCCTTACTCGATGCAGAGGAGGAAAATACCCAGGGACGCAAAGATATTAGGGAGGCTAATGTGACAACTAGGAGCAAAGGGGCGGTTAGTGATGACAGTCTTCTGCTCCCAAAGATTCGAAGGCTGCAAAGAAATATAAAAAAGAAATTTCAAGACAAATCATTGGCTGATTAGATTCCGGAATTTACCATTACTAGCCAGGATCCGAAGCAAAACAGAATGCTTCCTAAGACAAACAAAGAGAATGTGAGTGCTGATAAATCTCAGTCCACTAGACAACTAATCGAATATGACATTGTCGAAGATCTAAAGAAGATAAAGGGAAACGTCCCGCTGTTTGAAATGTGCAAAGTACCTCAACAGAAATAAAGGTTGTTGAAAGCACTGGAAACATCAGAAGAAAAGCTGCCCACTGACAATCAACCTCGGGAGGAAGAAGAAATTGGGGAAGCTAGCATTGGAGGTAAGTCTAAAACTAAACATCCACCTTTCCTCTTGACGTTTGAAATTTTTAATCATAACGTGCACAATTGTCTAGCGAACTTAGGGGCATCAATTAATGTCATGCCCATATCAATATGTAAGAAAATAAATGGGCAGCCTAAGCCAACCACGTGGAGGGTGGTGCAGTTGGATAGGACAGACGTCAAGGTAGTTGGCGAGATGGAAGACATTCTAATCCTCTTGGCGTCCGATTACAGAGTGTGCCAAGTTATTAACATTGTAGTTGCTGACATACCAGATGATTACGGCCTGGTCCTGAGCAGAGATTGGTCATCCAAATTAAATGGGTATTTCTCCACAGATTGGTCACATCTTTGGTTGCCGCACAAAGGGAGTCCTAATCAGATCAAGGTTTTGAGAGAACCTCACATGAAGTACAATGTCACTCAATTGGATGGGAAGAATGTACCAGTCGAATCTGTATTGGGAAACTACTTTCTCAAGCTCGAACCAGGGAATTATCAAGCGGAAGAGGCCAGCGACACATCTGACACCCAGCCTGATCTTCTTCATTTTTCTCAGGCTGATGATATTGACTGTACAATAGTAGATTTAGTAGTAGGAGTAGATTGTTTTTCAGTAGATAATGTTTTTTGGACTTTATTTTTTGACGGATCGAAAACATTAGAGGGATCAGGGGCTGGCTGCGTCCTTATTGATCCACAAAAAAATAAACACTTCCTGTCCTGTAGACTAGAGTTTGAGTGTACTAACAATACAGTTGAGTATGAAGCACTGCTGCAGGGACTCAAGAAAGCATATGAGCTACAGGTTAGTAATTTAAAAGTTTTTGGGGACTCAAAAATAGTTGTAAAGAAAATAAGAAATCAAATACACTGTGTTTCCCCTCCTTTGAAAGCTTACCAAAACAAGGTATGGTATTTGCTTAAAAATTTTCATGCATTTAACATTATTTCAATCCCAAGAATAAAAAATCCAGCCGCTGATCTTCTAGCTACATCAGCTGCTAGATTGGTTCCCACTAATAACAAATGCTCTATTGAATTACTTTTCAGGCCATCAGTTCCCGACATGATCACCAACTTGCGAGTATTTGACGATGATCAGCAAATAATTGAGTGCTTGACAAACGAGGAGGTTTTTAAAGGAGCCATTATCGACGATGAGAAACATTAGGATGAAATGAAATATGACAATTTCATTCCCAAAGGGGTCAGGAAGTTAGAGAATATGTTTGACTTGAATGAGAAATTTAGAAGACCCGCTAATGTGAAGACGCACAGCTCAACTCTACAGTTCGAGCTAATAAATTTAGGGACTGAAACGGAGCCTAAGTTCGTGAACCTTGGAAAGTGCTGTACACCAGCAGAAAGAGACAAGTTCCTTAGTTTGTTTAATCATTACAAAGATGTATTTGCATGGACGTATGCAGATTTAAAAACCTATGACACTAATATCATCAAACATATCATTCCGATTAAAGCAGGCATCAAGCCATATCAGCAGCCGCTGAGGAAGATGCACCCAAAGCTGGAACCACTAATCCAGAGCGAAGTGAAGAAATTGTTAGATGCTAGGATTATTTTTAAAGTTTGGCATTCAGAATGGGTGTCAAATTTGGTGCCGGTTAGAAAAAAGTCGGGAGAAATCAGACTATGCGTCGACTTCAGAAACTTAAACCGCGCATCAGACAAAGACAATTATCTGGTGCCTCCCATGGAGCAACTGCTACAGATGGTTTCTGGTTCTGAATTGTTTTCATTGTTAGACAGATTCTCAGGCTACAACCAAGTGTTAGTGGCTGAGGAAGATAGATTGAAGACAACATTCAGAACTAAATGGGGAACTTTCGCATATCATTAGAGGAAATTTGGGGTCTAAAATGGGCCTTATAAGAAAACGTGCTAAAATCAGTTTTTGTGAGTTGGAATTCAAGAACCAATAGAATTTCAATAAAATAAGTCAACCATAACGGTTGAATTGGCATATTTGTCATTAAAAAAAACTACTTTTTTTGTTCGTATTTTCGACATATCTCATTGTGTTTTTACTCAAATTTCAATCAGGAGAGCTCGTTGGATGTGGAATTTGATTTCGCATCCAACGAGTACCCACATTGCATACTTTTGATGGACCCTGCTACCCCAAAAACAAGAAATACCTGAAAAAACATGATGATGATGTCATCATCACGTTTTTTCAGGTATTTCTTGTTTTTGGGGTA